>OX463843.1:3465604-3858045 GCA_949825065.1 Odontocerum albicorne
TGAGCACATTTTTATTTATGTATTTAACAATTCCAACAAACAAAGCAAAATTAAATAAAAGAAAAAGTATCCAATTGATTATTCACCTTTACAAAATTTATGAACAATATACATAACATAGTTAAAGTAATTAATTAATCTAAGTAAAGGGAAAAAAAATCAAGAATGAAACACGTTATATAAAGGGTCTTTCAAATTAAGCGAATTTTTAAATTATTGGATAAAACACAGATGGCGTCGTGAACTTGCCTGAGTCTTATCACATTTGAGAAGTGTAATGTATGACATTTATAAAAATGGAGTTGTATACAATACTACAACGCGTTCAAATTGAGAATTATTTTATGTATTGTAATCTCTAGAAACGGTGATGTTAATTGGTCACCAAGATCATGTGATCTGACACCGTTGGACTATTTCCTCTGAGGTTACGTGAAAGGCCAGGTCTATAAGAATGATCCTCCATTAATTTTTGAGCTGAAGGACGAAATTATTCGCGTTATTGGTGAGTTATAACCGCAATTATGCCAAAATGTCATCGAAAATTTTGGCAAAAGGGTGGACATCTGTGGAGCTGCAAGAGGTGGACATTTGTCGGATATTGTTTACTGTGTTTAAATTTCATACATTATACTTTAATAACAAATAAAAAAAATTGAAATAAATAAATAAAATAAATAAATAAATAATAGGTTTATTGATAGCAACATAGTATGTACAGATTATATTTAAATAACACTTCTAAAACACATAAATTGCAGGTAATACATTAAATACAGAAGCTATCAAAAGGTCTGGGCTCATCTAATAGCATCCATTCGTCCGAGATACACCCCACCAATATAGGGCGTTCCCAGCACCGGGGACACCAGATGTTTTTCAGCCCACACCCTTGAACACGTAGAACAAGAATATATAAAAAAAAATAAACACAGAAAATAAATAGATGACAAAAAAAAATACATTCAAGAGAGAAGACACTTAATAAAGAAGAAGACACTAAATAAAGATGATAGAAGAAGACACTAAATCTTTATTTATTTAGTGTCTTCTTCTTTAAGAAGACACTAAATAAAGATGATAAAGAGAGAAGACACTAAATAAAGATGATAAATCAAAGCAAATTGTGTGTTTTATTCAAGAATTTAAAAAATCGAATAAAAAAACCGCTCAATTTGAAAGACCCTTTATTACTGACTTGAAATGAATACTTAAAAGTCACTTTTTAAAACATGCATTCGAATAAGTCGAATATCCCTTCGTTAATTTGGTTGATGATATGAAAATAATTCACATACTATACTATAAGTCAAATGTATTTACGTTGAACGAGCAGAGAACAAGGCGTTATAACAAATACAATTTGCCTGCAACAAGGTGGTAAGGGGAAACAGAGCCTTATTGAATTTAAACGGTAATTTAATACAGCTTCCTGACGGAGTACGAGTATGTGGGGTATCCTTTTCTTCGATAAAAGAATTTTTCCAAGGAAAACCGATACATTATATAAAAAAACTGAAATTCCTGAAAACTTTTGAAACATATTTGTTCAGCTTTATAACTTAACTGAATTTTTTAGTGATCTTAACCGTACAATGCATAACATCATTGATTTTCATGAAATTTATACTCAACATAAAAAAACTACTGTATACAACGGGAAAAATAATGAAAAAAATCAAAAACAATTTTTAGTGTTTTTTTTTTATTGAAAAAATTCATGATGATGCAAATTTTCTTCACACATATTTTGTTGATTTTTACCATGCAGATAAGTTTTTACATGAAAAATATTGTGTAAATAAATAAAACATACCTGAATTGTTATTATTTTCCCCCTTTTTCAACTTCTAAAACAGTTTTATTGTGGTTTAATTAATTCTTGAAATGCAGTAAAAAGTTGAATCCACCATTCCTCCAACTGTCAGAATTAAAAATATTTTTTTTTATACAAACGCCTTTTTTTTTTTAGTCAACAAGAGAGATAGTTGTACCATATGATTTCAGTGTATTTTATACCCAAAAGATGGTCTTGCATTTATCATATTTTTTTAATTATCAAGGTTTAAAGTATGCTTGAATTTTATTCAATGACAATAACATACAATTTCGTTCAACATATTAAAAAAAAATATATTGGATGCTAAAAAAAATATTAAAAAACCATAGATCACTTTTTATTTTCTAATAATTAATCTTCATAACATATATAGTTAAATGGTCATTCATTAGCTGGCACAAATACCACATTGGATAATCATTATGTATATAAATATGGAATAGGATGGCATAAAAACCACATTGATGATAAATATGGAATAGGATAGCATAAAAACCACATTTTTGATAAATGTGAAATAGGATGGCATAAAAACCACATTGTTGATAAATATGTAATAGGATGGCATAAAAATCACATTGATGATAAATATGGAATAGGATAGCATAAAAACCACATTGATGATAAATATGGAATAGGATAGCATAAAAACCACATTTTTGATAAATGTGAAATAGGATGGCATAAAAACCACATTGTTGATAAATATGTAATAGGATGGCATAAAAATCACATTGATGATAAATATGGAAAGGATAGCATAAAAACCACATTGATGATAAATATGGAATAGGATAGCATAAAAACCACATTTTTGATAAATGTGAAATAGGATGGCATAAAAACCACATTGTTGATAAATATGGAATAGGATGGCATAAAAACCACATTGTTGATAAATATGGAATAGGATAGCATAAAAACCACATTTTTGATAAATGTGAAATAGGATGGCATAAAAACCACATTGTTGATAAATATGTAATAGGATGGCATAAAAATCACATTGATGATAAATATGGAAAGGATAGCATAAAAACCACATTGATGATAAATATGGAATAGGATAGCATAAAAACCACATTGTTGATAAATGTGAAATAGGATGGCATAAAAACCACATTGTTGATAAATATGTAATAGGATGGCATAAAAATCACATTGATGATAAATATGGAATAGGATAGCATAAAAACCACATTGATGATAAATATGGAATAGGATAGCATAAAAACCACATTTTTGATAAATGTGAAATAGGATGGCATAAAAACCACATTGTTGATAAATATGTAATAGGATGGCATAAAAATCACATTGATGATAAATATGGAAAGGATAGCATAAAAACCACATTGATGATAAATATGGAATAGGATAGCATAAAAACCACATTGATGATAAATATCGAATAGGATAGCATAAAAACCACATTTTTGATAAATGTGAAATAGGATGGCATAAAAACCACATTGATGATAAATATGGAATAGGATGGCATAAAAACCACATTGTTGATACATATGAAATAGGATGGCATAAAAACCACATTGATGACAAATATGGAATAGGATGGCATAAAAACCACATTGATGATAAATATGGAATAGGGTGGCATAAAAACCACGTTATGTATACATATATTGAATAATAATGAGTGGTACATTGGGTGGCACATAAACCATATTGAATAAACAATATATTTTTTGTAATTTATTTTTATCAAACACTGTTTATTCCACTTTTTCGTAACGGTATAACCCTACCGTTTTCAAGGCTTTCACCTCATTTCACCAGCATAATCAAGACTCCCCTGAAGATGAGGTGAAAGCCTTGAAACCGGTAGGGTTATACCGTTACGAAAAAGTGGAATAAACAGTGTTTGATAAAAATACATTACAATGTTTTTAAACCTCCACAACGTTAATGCCTTAACTATAAACAATATATTTTCTTTTTCGTCGTTACCTCAATGCCGAGGAACATGGTTAAAAAATTGTTGAACATATTCATATACAATATTGTAATTTATTGTATTTTTATCAAACACTGTTTATTCCACTTTTTTATGACGGTATAACCTGTTTGCGCTCCCCTGAAGATGAGGTGTGCACCTTGAAACCGGTAGGGTTATACCGTTATAAAAAAGTGGAATAAACAGTGTTTGATAAAAATAAATTACAATTTCTTTAAACCTCCACAATGTTAATGCCTTAACTATAAACAACATTATATACAATAGTTTTGTTAGAAAAAATAGTGCGGTGTTTTCCCATTTCTTATGGACTAAGTTGGTGGTTCAAAAGTAGATTTAGTAATATATATGTATTTTTAAATTGACATAATAAAAAAATATCTCTTTTATTAAACAAATATTTATTTAACAGACTGCAACGTGATTGGCCCTAATCGCTTATTTATTAATGACAGGAATTCAGTTTATTCTTATTTTTTTCGTTATCTATGCGTTTAATTGAACTATTATAATAAACACTTCGGTTACTTTTGAAACTTCACTATGCAATTTTTTTTCTATGTTAAATGGCCTTAAATATTCTTACACATTCGCTTTTATATCTTTCGATTGTTTTTTTTTTCAAATGAACTTTTGAACACATTTTTTTTAATTGGAAAATAAAACTATTAAATACTTTCGGGTGATACTGTAGCTAAGAGCGAAGACGGACGAGTGACCAATGACAGACTAGAATGAGCTCAATACACTGATACATTGTACGTACTGTGGGAACCACGGTCGTCGCTGAATATTGTCAACACATACGGTCAACGACCGACGAAACGACCTTTGGATATGTCCAAAGGTCACATACCAAAACATTGACGCGGCCGGGCATCGCGCCGGTTCCGTTAACAAATTGTTTACCCACAATACTATTTACGATGTCTACAATACTTCAATCGACCCTCTCTGCACGCACAGAAGCGAGATAAAAAATATATCGCGGGCGCACTCCCGCGCCCATTCTGAAATGTATAAATACCCACATACCGATAAATAAAAGATTCATTCACTCTCTCCTTCCGCATTGCTAATTGACGTATTTTATTTACATACCAATCAAAATCATCATCACGTCCCATTAGAACCATTCCGCTAAAGTACTATAAAAACAATTTTGAATGTATGTGTAAAGGTCTTTATATTTTGCTGGAACTATAACAGATTGAAGATATTACAAAAAAAAATTATTCTAAGAATAGTCAGGTAGTGACAGTGGTTATTAGATAAGGTACTTCCCCGCACCTGCATATTATTTTTGATGTTCGGGAATAAAAAGAAGTCATTGGGTGCCAAATCAGGGCTGAACGGTGGATGACCCATCAATTCGATATTTTGAGTGCTCAAAAAGTCACTTGTTGAAGCCGATGTATGAGAACCCGCATTGTCGTGGTGGAGAATGATCCGTCTTTGGCAGTTGGTTTTCCTCATTGCTCCGAAAACTTCGGGCAAACAAATGGTGGTGTACCATTCAGAATTAACCTTACGACGTTCCACTAAAGGCACTGTTGCGACATGACCATTTATACCGAAGAAACAAGCCACCATTTGATTCAAAGTGCTTCGTGCGCGAACAACTTTTGTTGGATTTGGCTCGTCTTGAAAGACCCATACAGTCGACAGCTGCTTAGTTTCTGGCTCATATGCACAGATTCACGACTCGTCACCTGTCACAATCTTACAGACGTCTTTTGAAGCACTAAATTTCTTTGGACCAATCGACACGAGCCTTTTTTGAGCGATTGTCAAATTATGCGGTATCCAACGCGAACAAATATTTTTGACGACCAAATGTTCATGCAATATTGAATGTATGCAAGTGGAACTAATGCCCAAACATGCCTCAATCTCACGATAAGTCACATGACGATCTTGCAATATCAGTTTACGCACAGCATCGATGTTTTCTGGCACGACAACCGATTTTGGACTACCTTCACGAAATTCGTCCTGGAGCAAACTACGACCACGATTGAATTCGGAAAACCAGCAAAACACTGTATCCGGGATAGTTCTTCATCACCAAAAGTCGAAGTGAGTCGATTAGCACACTGTTATTGATTTAGTCCACGTCGAAAATCATAAAAAATCATCGCACGAAAATGTTCACGATTTAATTCCATTTTTTGCCGAGATGATTTTTTCAAGTCGCTGTATACAACACAAATAGCACTCGTATGACAAAACTTTCTGAGCACGTATACCATTAAAAACGTCAAACTTTACGATGCTGATGTCAGATTTGCCATATCTCACAATTTAAGTAGCAACCCGAGTATAGTTAGAAAACTGTCGACAACTTACCAAAGAATACGAACTACATAGAAACATTTGACTGGTAGATGTTTTTCCATAATAAAATGAAATGAACATCATTTGCTTTTCAATTTCAAACTGCGATTAATTTGATCATTTAAACGACAAACTCGATCCATAAATGACTTCGGAAGTAGGAACTTTAAATTATTCTTGCAAAACGTGTTCGACAGTTTAAACTTTGATTCCATTACTGATAAATTGCAGATATTGGAGTTCGAAAAGTTCAATTTATCGTTTTATTCGTTCCGCCATACAACAATATCCTCCGTGTTATTCAACCCTGGAGTTACGGAATCAATTCCCGTCGGAAACTTGGTTTTTTTTCAAAAAGGATTTTCTTTAGACCCCTTTAAAGTATTTTAACCCTTCTCTTACGGTGATAAAAATAATACGCGTGCTCCGGTGTTGGGTAGTGAGTACGCAATAAAAAATTAGCGATTTTAAATCGGAAAAATAAGAACATACATAGATAATCCCCTTAATTAATTATATTTGAAGTTAAAAATTATAATAATTGAGATTTATTTACTGAAAACATTAAAAAACCATCTGGCAACGCTCACGGAACGGGCGTACGTCTAACCTATTTGCAAGCTTAGAAGCCACTAGCGGCGCGGAACGTCAGTCGCATACCCCGGCGCTTACGCTTAATGCTTGCGACGTTTAATGCTTGAGACAATTCAGCTCCTCGCAATTCAGTCTAGTATGCAAGATTGAGATGCGAATATAGTGTCGCGCTTCCCGCATACTATTCACCTATCGTCAAGGCAAGGCACTCGCAGCGTTTAAATGCGAATTTGTTTTCGATCTTTACAAAACACCTCGATGTAGTCGATAAATTCTGATTATTATTAATATTATTTTTTAAATCAATGCGTAAATATATTATGGAGGAATACCTAAAATCTTAACCTTGTATTTATAATATTTATAGAGATATTGATGGTTATTAGAAGCAACGTGTAGAAGATACCCAACACAGGGAAGGAAAGGTAAATGACACAAAAAAGTCTAGAAATGATATCCGACGAAAACTCAAATTGGGACGTCATGAGAAATACAACCACAAGCAAGAGTACCAGCTCTTGCACTTTGGTAGTAAGCAACGGAATAAACCACTCCACTTTGGAGTGGTTCCTTGCGTACCAGACAGATTGACGTTGCCATACATTAAACTTGAAGGATAATAACGTAAAGCTTTAACCCTTACAGGTACAGGTAAACTTCACTTATTTTTACTTAGGCTGCACAAAAAATAAAGTCAAGTTTGTAGCGTACCTACGTCCCCTAAATAAAATTGAATTGTCAAACATAAGTTATTGTCAAAATTTTAAACATACAGGGTCAACGACCGTTGAATCAAACTCTGAATTATTTACAATTGTCACATACTAGAAACGTCAACATTATTCACACGCGAACATTATTTACACTGCATACCAAGGTAGAAAGAGAACACATCGCTTCCGACGTGATAGCACGCGCAGGAGTGAGATGGGGATATAGGGCGAACGCATTGACGCGGCCCGTTTCGAATACAAATAAATATCTACCCGTCAATCAGTGCATGCGCAAGAGTGAGACAGAATATGTATCGCGAGCACATTCACTCACTACTATAAAAATACCTACTTGTAGAGAAATAAACATTATTATTCACCCAACTGTCAAGACTTGTTATTATTTACCCGCTATTCACTTTTGCTTTTATCCGCATTCCTGAGTTCTATATTTATTTAAATACATATCAAAATCATCACGACGTATCAAGATAAGCAACTCGCTACATTGATGACCCCGAACGAAAAGGAACGCAGAATTCGACTAAAACAAATATAGCGATGTCAACATCAACATCATCAGCACGTCCTAATAGGACACACGCTACATAGGTAACGAACATCGCTACAAGTTTTTCATTATTTTTTTAAATTTGTTTTAATGATACATACAAATGTTAAATTAACATATTTCCACTTCCTCGGTAGGTCAAGGAACTCCTGGTGAGGTGGTACAACTTATGTACCACTAGTCCATATTTCCACTGGTAATTCTAATGTACCACCAAATAATGCCGAAATACATCCAAGTAAAATTAATTTTTAACCTAAATATAAATTTACCACAATTACTGAAGTCAATTTTATCACAACACAACTATTTTTAACTAAAATTTAACACAAATATATAACGTTTTCTTTTATACGCACAAGTAGGCACACCAAGAACAACTAACTGTCAATAATATTAGAAGCTAAATGAATTTAATTTAAACAGGACCAGACCTGCAGCTGTGCGGATATGACTCATAAGTATTATATTATACGAGGTGGTACATAATCTGAGCGTTCGTGCAGCAATAGAGAGAAGTTTAATAAGTGGTACATTGCGTGTACCATTGTGCAGTACTGCGTCAAAAAATGGTGGTACATAACGTGGACCACTAAGCCTGTAAGAGTTAAAGCAAAGATTCCCAAAGTGATATATATGGACCCCCAAGGGTCGATTTCGACTTGCAGGGGGTGTATGTCAGCGAGAAAAGAAATTGGGGGTGCACGAGATGAAAATGGGGATCGACGTGAGCGGATCCCATTTAGGCAGATCATCATCAATATTTAAAGTAAATGTCTTATTACACCTAACACAGATTATGTGTACATAACATATATATACGAGGCATATCCAGAAACTAAGTGTACTGAATTTTTGTAGGTTACAATTTTTTTTATTGAAACAAAAAAATTACGTGGTTACCGTAGTACATATGTAAGCTATTTTTCGACATAGTCGTCATTCCTCTCAATGCAGGTGGTGAAGCGGGGTATCAACTTTTTGATGCCTTCCTCGAAGTAATTTCCCGCCAACCCCTCCGTCCACTTCTCCACCTCCTCCTTGACCTCCTCGTCGGTTGAAAACCTTTTTCCACCCATGTGCAGCTTCAGGGAGGTAAAGAGATAGTAATCTGAAGGTGCTAGGTCAGGGGAATGCGCGGGATGGTTCAGGACATCCCATTTAAACGAGGCGAGCAGTTCCTTCGTGGCGTTGGCCGTGTGTGGTCTGGCATTGTCGTGCAGCAGGCAGACTCCCTTTGTCAGCATGCCTCTCCTTTTGTTCTGAATCGCCCTCTGCAATTTTTTTAGGGTCTCACAGTATCTTGCAGAGTTGATGGTCTCCCCTTGAGGCATATATTCAATTAAAATTATGCCTTGACAGTCCCAAAACACGGATGCCATGATTTTCTTGGCTAAAATTGTGGTTTAGAACTTTTTGGCGGAGGGTGAAGAGGTGTGACGCCACTGTTGAGACTGCCTTTTGGTTTCAGGCGTGTAGTGTGCAACCCAAGTTTCATCTCCAGTAACGATGGAGCGGAGAAATTCATCTCCGTGGAGTTTGCAGCGCCTCAAAAACTCTTGCCTTTTTACAAAATTTCGCACTTGGCGGGAGATCGGTTTGACATTTTTCACGAAACGTGTTGTCGCGTCGACACTTCTCAGCGTACTGACCTCGAATCGGTCTCGTTGCGGAGAAGAAGGGTCAGGCTACACGGAAGTGTAGCCAACATGTCGAAAATAAAATCCATCCGGACGTGAGAGCCTCAGTACACTTACTTTCTGGATACGCCTCGTATATATTACAAGAAGAACTGATTGGAATAAGTACAAACGAAGAACTTAAGGTGCAGTTCAGAAAGGGGTATCAGCAGTTCTGGCTTCAGAAAGATATTCCTGTTGCTTATCCTGCATTATAGACTATTGCAAAAAAGTTTTTGTTAGCTTTTCTATCTTCGTACTTCGTGGAAAGAAGTTTTAGCGCGGTTAACAATCTTCTTACGAAAAAAAAATCGATTGCAAATCACAGAACGTGGAGATTTAAGACTATACCTCATTAATTTGAAGCCAAATATTGAACCAGCGCTATCAGAGCATCAGGTTCATTCTTCTCATTAACAGTATTATTTGTGTATTCATTTTATGTAACAATTTTATTAGGTTTTGATTTGTTTCGTTTCAAAGCCAAATATTTACTTAAATTTTGTGTATTTTCAATAAAGGTATGAATAAAAGTTGTACATGTTTTCATTTTTTTTACAATTGTCCACTATACAAAAAACCCGTATCAAGGTGAACAGCACTGTGCCAGCTGTCAAAAACACATTTGAAGTTAATAAGTTTAGGAAAATTCAATATTAGGCAGGCAGGGGGTCTACGGAAAATAAAAGAATCGGCATGTGGTCTACGGGGCGAAAAAGTTTGGTAAACTATGCTTGAAAGCGGCATGCGTGGAAAAAATTGATTGGTATCAGTTTCATGAATTTCAGCGCAAGAGCAGACGGATGAAACGCGCTCTCTGAAAATGAAAGAAAAAATATCTGACTAGAGCTCTGAAAAAAGGTGGCCCCAGGAGACCAATTATATTGGTTTACTACGAGTAGATACTTTAAATATACTCAGAGTAAGGTCGATTAAGTGCTATGATGAGAATCCTCGAATAAAAGTACCATTGAATGTGATTGTGCAACTATAGAAGATTCACATGTATTGTATTACTCTTTCGTTATATACAGTACAACCTGGCAGGCTTATTGCCATGTGGTAATATTTTCCAACCAACCAGAAAAGTGTTAAAGAGGCATTAAGGGAAAACCAGACTTGAATCCTTTTAAAAAAAGTCTTACCAATTAGGGCATGGAGGTCGTCATGCATTTATTTGATTGAGCATTATGTTCAACTCTTCCTCATTTTTGGCAAACAAGACAATGTCTTCTGCGAAAAGCAAGTAACTGAGAAGTTCCCCATTTATCAGAATACCTTTATCTTACCAGTCAAGAGCCTTGAATACGTCTTCAAGTGCCAAAGTGAAGAGTCTCGGAGCATGGTCCTCTCCATGGCTCTAGTGACACAAAGAACCATGAAGAAGAGAATGCTGGTAGTTTCACTGCGAGATAGAAAGACCAACAAATGGATAAGAGAGAGAACCAAAGTCACGGACGTAGTTGAGAGAGCAGCTGCCTTAAAGTAGAGCTGGGCAGGACATATTGCCAGATGCTCTGACTCTCGATGGACGAAAAGGGTTCTGGAATGGTAGCCTTGAACGGGCAGGAGAGGTGTGGGGAGACCACAGGCTAGATAGTCGGACGAAATAAGAGTGTGCAATAAGTGGATGCAGTGTGCCTGAGATAGGGAGTTGTGGAAAACCGAAGGGAAGGCCTATATCCAGGGATGGATCCAGAACGGCTGAAGAAGAAGAAGAAGGTCGTCATGCCTACTTGTCCAAGCATCGAGACTACATGCTCTGGGCAAGATTTCATTGATGTTAATTACGGACGGTATCTAGCATTCCACTCAAGACACGTGATGTAAATAAAAACTGTTGGTCATGAAATGGAAAAAATTAATAATTTTCAGGCTTGTTCAAAGATTTTACCACGTATTACTTAATGTCAAAAGTATAACACAATATTTTGATCGATATTTTTGAACTGAAATTTCTGCAGGCGCGGTAGGGCGAATTGGCCTGAACGTCACGAAAAGTGAAACGGTGTATTATATTATGATTTAATTATTATGATTACTAAATATTTCATTTATTAATGATTTTTTTTTTTAATTCTAATAATTATTTATTATTAATAATAATTAATATTATTTTTACATTGTATTATTAACACGTTCTGCGCCGCGTAGGTCACCGGTGACCTATCGTGTTTTTGACCAGGGCGCCACATAGGTCACCGGTGACCTACGTGTTTTTTTTTTTTATAAACAGTCCCAGTGCGCCAGCGGTCACATTTACTACGAATTTTAATATTGAATGTGACCTATACTTTAACATTGAATGTAACCCTGAATATAATGCACATAAAAACTTCCAAAATTTTGTTTGAAAATGCAATTATTTTTAAGTGTATCATATTATTATTAAAATTATTATTTATCATTAATATTATTATTATTTATTATAAAAAATAAAAATTATAATATTTTTTGTTACATATTATATTTATATTAATATATTTAATAATTATTAATTTCATTTTATATGAAATTATTTTGTTTTATTTAATATTTATTTTAATATTTATTTAATATTAGGTCCTTACATATGAAATTGGCGTTTTGCCGTACTGGCAACTTTGATCTCAAATATCTTCTCTTTGGTTAGGAATTCCAAATTAAAATTTATACAGCTATTTACTCAAGTATTTGTGTTTCGAAAATTATAATTCATTTGTTTTTTCCTCAATTGTTTTTTTTCTTTGCGTCACTCAGTTTACAAAATGGAAAACTTGAAATATCGCGTTATTTACGAGTACGAGTTCCACCGTGGCACCAGTGCTGCAGAAACGGCTCGAAGGATTAATGATGTGTATGGCGACGGTGCCGCAAAAGAAAACACATTGCGTTTTTGGTTCCAACGTTTTCGTTCTGGAAATTTCGACCTGCAGAAAAAGCCCCGTGGACGGCCGGAGACCAAAGTTGATAATGAAGAATTGAAGGCTATTGTGGAAGCGGATCCATCGCAAACCACGTCCGAGTTAGCTGCAGGCTGCGGTGTTAGTGATAAAACTGTTTTAATCCACTTGAAGCAAATTGGGAAGGTGAAAAAGCTTGAAAGGTGGGTACCTCACGAATTGAGTGAAGCAAATCAACAAACGCGCGTTGACTGCTGCGTTGCATTACTCAACCGGCACAATAATGAAGGGATTTTGAATCGAATCATTACCTGTGATGAAAAGTGGATCCTGTATGATAATCGGAAGCGCTCATCGCAATGGCTGAACCCTGCCGAACCAGCCAAACCATGCCCCAAGCGAAAATTGACTCCAAAAAAGTTACTTGTGAGCGTTTGGTGGACTAGTGCTGGTGTCGTTCACTACAGCTTTCTTAAATCTGGCCAGACGATTACGGCAGATGTCTATTGTCAGCAACTGCAAACCATGATGGAAAAGCTAGCTGCTAAACAACCGAGGCTGGTTAATCGCTCTAGGCCACTGCTGCTTCATGATAACGCTAGACCACACACTGCACAACAGACGGCTACCAAATTAGAAGAGCTTCAATTGGAATGTCTAAGACATCCACCGTACTCTCCGGACCTTGCCCCAACAGATTACTATTTTTTTCGAAATTTGGATAACTTCTTGCAAGGGAAAAAATTCAACTCCGATGGGGCAGTCCAAACCGACTTCAAAGATTTTATTGATTCCCGTCCGAATGGTTTTTTAGTAAAGGGATCGATGAACTACCTATGAGATGGCAAAAGTGCATAGATAGCAATGGTACATACTTTGATTAAATAAATATATTATATTAAAAAAAAATCAACTTTATGTTCCTCCCAAACAAAACGCCAATTTCATATGTAAGGACCTAATATATGATCAATATTTAATATATAATTATAGTAATACATATATGTTATTATAATAATTATAATATTTTTAAATTATATTTAATTATTATTCAATTAATTAATAATGTAATATAATAATATTATTCATAATATATTATTCATAACATCATAAAAATAATACAATAATAATTAAATCATTATTTAAAAATAATTAATTTAATGATTAATAATAACATAAAAATATTAATTTATTTAAAATTAAAAAATATAAATCAAATATTATTAAGTGTATTATGTTAGTATTAAAATTATTTTTTATTATTAAAAATTTTAAAAATTATCGTATATTTTTTTATTTAATTAAGGTAGATTTTCTTGAATTTAATTCCACATAAACATTTCCTAATCCTAAAAATTAAAATCGTTAACAAATGGAAAAAAAGCAATGCATAAAATCAACTTTTCCTAGTAACTAAGAATTTTCACTTCTACCGCGCGAGAGTTTCACGCATCTGTTTTTTTATTCACACATTCGTGTATAGATTTTACCTATCTACCATCCATACATTTATATCAAAAGTTTTTGAATAAATAATAGTGGTTGATTTAACATAGTTAATCTACATTAACCAACTGGCTTCTCTAAGAGAACTATTATATATTGCGAATGCCTTTGAAAGCCAATTACGAGTTAAATCCATCTATAGAGACTTGAGCAAAGCTTTAGCACCGTATCTCACAACATTTTCATTGAAAAGTTGCGAGCTATGGGAATGTCGGGAAATTGGATAGACTGGACAAGAAATTATCTAACTGGTCGTGGTCTCAACGTTAGGAGTCAGTCCACTGCATGCGATGAATTTATAGTGAGGAATAGGGTAGATTAGTTTTCTGAGTTAAATAAGTAAACTGAATTAAAACATTCTGATAGAAATAGTAAGAAGAATAAAAAAACTGTATTGCACATTTGTAGACTTAGAAACAGCATACACTTGTGACCGCGTGATAAGGACAAGCTATGGAAAATATTGAATAAATGTGGTGCTGAATGTAAATTAATACCTGGTATTGGTATTAAAATGAGGAGCGTATTCTGCGATGATAATCTAAACTTGAAACTTCGACAACGGTTAGTCAAATGCTACGTTTGGTCAGTGTTACGAGTGTTATATGGAGTGGAATCATGGACCCTCAAGGTAAGTAGTATGAACCGACTGGAAGCATTCGAAATGTGGATGCACCGGAGAATGCTACGGATACCCTGGACGGATATGGTCAGCAACACAAGGGTTCTTCAAAGAGTCAAAGTCGATAGAGAGTTGCTGACTAATATTAAAATCCGAAAGGTATCCTATTTGGGTCATGTACTTAAAGGAGCAAAGTACAAATTACTGCACCTGATCATCCAAGGCAAAATAGAAGGCCGAAGAGTTGTTGGCAGGAGGCAAATCCACAATATACGTTATTGGACTGGTATAAGGAGCGTTGGGGATCTTTTTCGGGCTGCCGGGGACAAAGATGTCTACTCTCAGGTGATATTCAATGTTGGGGGGACCTGACATGACACTGAGAAGAAGAAGAAGATTGCGTCATTTTATACCGAAAAATAGAGAGTGTATTAGAGAGAATGGTGATTGATTTAGTGGTTTAATATTTTACAAGAGGTGAAGCAAGGATGCTTTATGTCACCCTGGTTGTTCAATATTTGTATAGATTATTGTGTGAAGGAACTAGAAAGAACCGCGGAGTGGCATACAAATGTCGAACAGGAATGTATGCGGGGGACAAGGTGGTGTTGGGGAGAGATTAATTGCAGAGTTTGATAAGGTAATTATATGAGAGAAGCGAAGAAAAATATCTTAGAATGAATGTTGCGAAATCGAAACGGTGAATAATTAAATATCGGAGCGAGTTGAGAAATTTCGAACCGAACAGTATAAAAATATACTAAGTTATACTAAGTCCATAACTGGTCGTAACAAAATATACTAAGTCCGCAACTGGTCATAACAAAATATACTAAGTCCATAACTGGTTTTCGATGTCAACTTTAATCAATAGGCGTAAAACGCGGACATGGAAAATGACTGATGAGTCAAATAATGATGTTCTGTTGAAGTCATCGAGCACCCTTGATAAACCCACTTAAACTGACACTTGATAAACCCACTTAAACTTTCCACGAATTCTTATAAATTGATTTCGAGGGCAATTTTTCTTCTACGGATTACTCGTATTTCCACGAATGTATCGTTGTAATTTTTCCGATATTTCTATTTTTTAAACTTATTGTAGTATTTGCTATTTTTAAAACTTATTGTAGTATTTTTTTATTGGTATTACATTATATTGTTGATGAAAGGCCTCACAACCATTCGAAGAATCAAAAAAAAGTTTATACTCCCGTAATATATAATATCTCATGAATTTTTGCCCTCTCCAAATTCCGTAGTAAAATAACTTAAATACGTTGAAATAGTTTTGAAACGTTTTTTTTTTTTTTTAAATTCTTCCAAAACAGAAGAATTTGGTACGCCAAACGGTCTAAGGAATTATCAGCACTTGTCGTAAACAGTACATCTCGTTGTATCAATTTATTTATTTATTTATTTAACACTTATTGCAAACTTTAAATTTATTTATTTATTTATTTAACACTTAACCACAAGATGGGACATTTGATGTGCCCTTTTAAACTATTCTAGAACTCATAAATATTGATTTTGAAGACGATTTTTCTTGACTCAATATTTTTGCTTCTTATTTTTGTTGAACTAAAAGACAGTCATTATTTTGAAAAAAAAAAGTAAGTCTTTCAGAATTCAGTCCATCCAAACAACCTCAAGATTCTAACTTAATTCTTCTTCTATTCGTATTGTTTCCTACAACTTTTCTAATTGGTAATTCAAAAATATTAAAGAGCGTAGCCAATGGACAATATTATATTCAACCCCTGTAATCAAACATTTTAGCTTATAATTAATCGAGTAGGCACAAAATTCGCAGTTCATCATTTATTTATTTAACACTTTTATTGCAAATACAATCTGGCGGAATTCATTCCAGGTGACAATCTCTTCCAGCCAACCAGACAAAAGTAAATTAAACAAGTTACATGGTTTCATAAATCATTCAAATGACTATCCATCCCCACGAAATCCATAAACACATACGTGAGCATATGCCCACGAACCCCACAAAGACGGACAATCACCCGAACATTATTTTTCATACAAAGTGAGATATCATCAAACAAAAGAAAAGGAAGGGATGGTGGACAGGAAAGGAAAGGAAAAATCGGAAATGAAACACGTTATTTTACTGACTAGAAATTAAGAGTTTTTTCAATCGCTTCTTAAAGCATGCCAAGGACGGAGCGATTACCTTTTGTTCTTTCACAAATTATATATTTCTAAGATTTCTTGTCATGTATAAATAAGTAGTGTAGACTTAGTGTAGACTTTTTAGAAACGGACAAATAGGACAATATTCATGACTACCGTACATCAGCCTAGCAACTGTATTCAAAACGTACTGAAGTCTAAAAATTCGTTAATACAAACCTGATTAAATGTATTATAATTTGTTTTATCAAACACTGTTTATTCCACTTTTTGTAACGGTATAGCCCTACCGCTTTCAAGGTTTTCGCCTCATCATCAGGGAGCACAAACAAGATAAAATCATATTCGAACTGGTACCGACATACACGCTTCTAAGAGTAAACGTTAGGGTTGGGGGCTGTAAGTGGAGCGAGGGAGGAGACAACCTCAGCGAGCAATGGCGAGATTCTTGGAATGTATGTGTTTTCCAGATGTTCACCCCGATACACAAATGGAATACTTAGCAACAGTGGTGTGTATAAACTTGTTTGTGCTGACTGTGATTATTTCTATATAAGAAAGACAGGAAGATTTTTTGAAAAGACATTTCTTGAACACAAATCCTCTAATTTATTCTGAAACGGCTAATCATTGTCACCGTAAAAACCATAATTTTTCTATCGATGATGCAAAATTCTTACATATCAGTGTAGTAACTGAAATAAATTGGACAGATTAGAGGCCCTAGAATTTTTTAAGTCAGTGCATCGGGATGAACATCTGGCAAACACATATATTCCAAATATCTCGCCATTTCTCGCTGAGGTTGTCTTCTCCCTCTGTCCACCCACAGTCCCCAACCATAACGTTTACCGTTAGAAGCGTGTATGTCGGTACTAATTCGAACATAATTCAGTCTTTTTTGTGCTCCCTGATGATGAGGGGAAAGCCTTGAAACCGGTAGGGTTATACCGTTACAAAAAGTGGAATAAACAGTGTTTGATAAAAAAAATTATAATGTCTTTAAACCTCCACCATATTAATGCCTTAACTATAAATAATATACGAATGAATGTAATAAAAATAATCCAAACGCAACACAACAAATGAATGAATCCTAGTTTTTATTTCCCTTGTTGGGGAACATCGACGTACAAAAAAAAACGTTCGTTTTTATAACTTTTTCAGCAGTTTTTATTTTTCAGTATTTCAGCTCAAGAAGTCAATTAACATCCCTTGAGTTTTCGCAGGTTACAGGTAGTGTTATTATAATTAACGAGGTAGCGCGTCGTATGAAAGGGGATCGGTGAAGATAGGAGTCGATAAATATTTAATGTCACGGAACCGGCTCTTTTAATAGCTTCCTGTTATGAACTTATCGATTTAATGTGATATCTTGTCTATTCATGTACGAGAGGATTTTATAATAAATTTAGTATTAATAGGAAATTAATGTTGACGACCTAATAAAGCAGGGGTTCCCAACCTTTTTGTACTTTAGAGCACATTCTAAAATATCGGTAGGGTGGCGGGCACCACCTATTTTTAATCGACAAACTCCTTCCATAACTTCTCATTTTCCCATCATTTATTTTCTTATATTCATAATTTATTAATAAATAATAAACAAAAATGTTTAAAAATAATAAAATTATTATTCAAATTTCATACACACAGAGAAATGTATTGTTTTTGCTCGTCTTGTTTAAACGAGTACGTATGCCTCAAAATATTTTTTAATTGTTTTTTGAAGTGAAACTGAAATTGTGAAATTGTGAAATTGGCGCGGTAGGGCAATTTAGCCTGAACGTCACGAAAAGTGAAACGGCATACACACAGAGAAATGGAATGCTATTTGCACATCACTCCTTGTACACGTCGAAAACCCGAAGTGAGCCGATGATCGCCGAAGCAATCGGGACGGTACGAGCACGTGACTATTGTCAGTTTGGCTGTCGGGGCCATGCTTATTGCTTTCACTGACAGACAGAGCTGTCAGAGTCATGTGCCATGTGTTTTGGCGCCTTCGGCGTTCATCGGCTCAGTTCGTGGCGTTCGTTCACTTCGGGTTTTCTGCGTGTACAAGGAGTGATGTGCAAATAGCACTCCCCGTTCCAGGCTAGCGTGAAGAGTGCAGTCTGGCTCGCCGCTAGACAAGTTGCGACAAGTACTGTCAGCAAAGGAACCACTCATATATACAATATCGCAAACATACGAACGTATTTAATAAACCTAGGCACTCAAAAAATTAAAACTTTAACAAATAAATAAAAATAATTCACATTTTTAATTAATGTTTATGAAAAAATTCTATATCTGTCGAATAGTGGCGGGCACATACGAATCGTTCCGCGGGCGCCATGATGCCTGCGGGCACGGGGTTGGGAACCTCTGTAATAAAGTGTTAGCGCTCACCTTGGTGTATGGAAATATATGTTGTAATTGACAGAAGAAATATAAAAATAATAAATGCTATTAAAATGCATGAACTAAGAAAAAATGTTAAAGAAATCGGAATGAAGACATCGGAATTGAATAAAATTTAAATGTGGAGAGAATTAATGGCTTAGAGATACCTATACAAGTGATTAGTGCAATTGTAATTTGTTTTATCAGACACTGTTTATTCCACTGCCGGTTTCAAGGCTTTCACCTCATCATCAGGGGAGCACGAACAAGACTGCCTTGATGATGAGGTGTACACTTTGAAACCGGTAGTGCTATACCGTTACAAAATAAGGGGCCCGTATTCGCGTATTCCAGAGGCAATAAGGGGCCTGTATTCCGACATCCAATTTTTAGGTCCAATGAAATACATATCTATTATATATCCGTGCGGAGGCAATAAGGGGCCCGTCTTCCGACATCCAATTTTTAGGTCCAATGAAATACATATCTGTTATATATCCGTGCGGAGGCAATAAGGGGCCCGTCTTCCGACATCCAATTTTTAGGTCCAATGATATACATATCTATTATATATCCGTGCGGAGGCAATAAGGGGGCCGTATTCCGACATCCAATTTTTAGGTCCATTGAAATACATATCTATTATATATCCGTGCGGAGGCAATAAATTGGCCCGTCTTCTGACATCTGATTTTTAGGTCCGATGAAATACATATCTATTATATCCGTGCACAAGCCATAAGGGGGCCGTCTTCCGACACCCGATTCATAAAAACGATCCAATCTGATTTTCTATTTTACTTCATTAAAAACTTGCTGGTTGGTTGGAAGAGATTATCATGTAGTAATAAAACCGCCAGATTGCACTGTAAACAACGAAAGTATGTACAATACAATATATCGGTCCCTTTTAATTCCACGGGACCGATTATCGGCCCCAACAGGTGGTGTATGCTAGAAATCCCACGGGGCCGGTCATCGGCCTCAAAGTTTTCATACGAGTTTTTATGTTGAATAATTTTTTTGATGATATATGAAAATTGCTTATTATTTCACACTCAACAGGGAGGTCTCCACGAAAAATACGTTTCAAAACTAAATATTAACTGAGATAAAAAAAATTAATATAAACTAGTGTTTTTTTTTGGCGAAAACTGCTTGGGATTTTTCGCACATTTTATGCAAAACATGCTGGGATTAAAAGGGTTAATTCAAAGCTTATCTGACCTTATCTAATATTTATATCACCTAATTTTTATGATAAATTATTTTCTAATAAACGAATATCTGTTCGACTTGTTTAAATAATATATCAAAACGTATTCCATAATGTTCTGAAAACGTATTCCATAATGTTCTGAAAATGTGTTCCATAATGTTCTGAAAACGTATTCCATAATGTTCTGAAAACGTTTTCCATAATGTTCTGAAAACGTATTCCATAATGTTCTGAAAACGTACTCCATAATGGTCTGAAAACGTATTCCATAATGTTCTGAAAATGTGTTCCATAATGTTCTGAAAACGTATTCCATAATGTTCTGAAAACGTACCTCATAATGTTCTGAAAACGTATTCCATAATGTTCTGAAAACGTATTCCATAATGTTCTGAAAACGTATTCCATAATGTTCTGAAAACGTATTCCATAATGTTCTGAAAACGTATTCCATAATGTTCTGAAAACGTTTTCCATAATGTTCTGAAAACGTTTTCTATAATGTTCTGAAAACGTTTTCTATAATGTTCTGAAAACGTATTCCATAATGTTCTGAAAAACGTATTCCATATTGTTTTCAAAACGTATTCCATAATGTTCTGAAAACGTTTTCCATAATGTTCTGAAAACGTATTCCATAATGTTCTGAAAACGTTTGTATTTTGAAATTTTGATTGTAGTATGTTTTTAGTGATTATGTGTGGCAAATTATGGAATGGACTTTTAGGCCTGTCTGGTTGATGAACTGTGAGGGGTTTGATTCGCGTGATATACTACTTGATCAAAAAGTTTTAGGACTTTATTCATAATATCGAAAATACAAGTGTATTCATCCAAATCGATATGGTCCCCTTCAAAGTACTCCCCATCGACTGCAACGCACTTACGCCAGCAGCGCTTGATCCAATCCTCGAAACACCGCTGGTACTCAATTTTCGGTATGTCCATCAGAGCCGTCTTCGATTTTTTCTTGACATCCTCTCGGGTGCTGTAACACGTTCCGCGAAGCGGTTTTTTAAGTCGGTTGAACAGGACAAAGTCGCAGGGAGCCAGATCAGGTGAATTCGAAGGCTGCTGGATAGTATTCGTGTTGTTTTAGGTCAAAAACTCATGGAAATCATGTTTTTCGCGATTTCAACGCGGTCCTTTTTTTGTATGAAATTGAGGTCTTTCGGCACCAGTTTTGCAGCGACACGTCTGAGGCCCAAATCACTAACCACAATGTCTTGAGCGGATCCATAAACAATCTTCGAGTCCTCTGCCAGCTCTCTGATGGTCAATTTGTGGTTTTCGGCCAATATTTCTTTGATTTTATCGATGTTTTCATCGCTGTGAAGCGTTCGTGCCACCGAAAAAAACTTTTCCAACATTTCCAAGGTCTGCGGACTGTTAAATCCGTTTTTCACACAAAATTTAATGCAAACTCGTTGATGCACAGTTGATGCCATTTTCAAACTTGTAAAAAATCGAAAACACGCACAAAGGTAGATGTACTCAGTACATCGTAACTTTTACAAATGTCAAGTTATGACGCTGAAATTTGGAAGGATGTGTCAATGATAGATGTGGTAACCTAACAAAAACTTACCTACCTATTATTTTTTCAAAAATTATTTATTTATAAAATTTCTTGTCAAATTTAAATAAATTAAACGAAAATCGTTACGAATACGATGGAACAAACAAATCTTCTATTCGTGAAGTGCTAAAAAAATATGACAAACTTTGTGATAGATTTGCTGTGGCCGCTCAAACTGTAAGGCCAAGACCACACCAAAGTGCTTCGTTAGGTGCTAAGCTAGGTTTTACGTGACTCATATACTAGGTGACTTAATGCTTGGACACACCAAAGTGCTTCGCACAAATTCATTTGATGTTTGGGAGCGGTTGAGTTAACAAACGATGCCACTCTCAAAACTAACCAGTTTTATTACAACTTAACATCTCTATTTACTTCCTGTGCAACTTCATTCCAAAGTGATTTTATTACAGGTACATTTTTGTATAATTTATTAAAACTTCCGTTATCTTGTAAAATCACTTGGTGACACAATAAAATTAACCAACACGTCTGTTCTCTAGGAGATTTACTCGGTGACTAATCGTCATGCAACGTGGCGCGAAGCGTGCAGTGTGGCCACTGCGATAGTATGTGGTGCGTTAGTTCGCTAGGATATGTCGCCTAACTTGCAGCGTAGCTCTAAGCATCAAGCGAGGCTCCTACTTGTGTGGCCGAGGTCTAAAAGGTGCAGATAAGATCGAGGCGGGAGCATTTAGTGTATTTGAAGAAAACAGCTGTCTAATATTGGCATTCTTTTTTTAATAGGTAATATACCCACTCTAAGATGAGTTGTGCCACCTGACATACTTTTTTTAATAGGCAATTCACCAACACTAGGAGGATTTGTGCCACCTAGCATACTTTTTTAATAGGTAATACACCCACACTAAGATGAGTTGTGCCACCTGGCATATTTTTTTGATAGGTAATTTACCCACACTAAGATGAGTTGTGTCACCTGGCATACTTTTTTAATAGGTAATTCACCCACACTCAGATGAGTTGTGTCACCTGGCATACTTTTTTTAATAGGTAATACACCCACACTAGGGTGAGTTGTGTCACCTGGCATATTTTTTTTAATAGGTAATTCACCCACACTAAGATGAGTTGTGCCACCTGGCATACTTTTTTTAATAGGCAATTCACCAACACTAGGAGGATTTGTGCCACCTGGCATACTTTTTTCAATGGGCAATTCACCCATACTACGATGATTTGTGCCACCACAAAAGCTGAAAATGCGGATTCAAAATAATAAATGAAAAAAAAATTAATTTTTTTTAGACAATTTAAAACTTTTATCGATTAAACTTCAAAAGTATAACAATCGACCTTTAAGTGGGAAAGTTCTTCGAAGGAAGAAGAAACGCAACGTTGTATTGTAAAATTGGACATACTTCTTTCTATGTGCATAAAAGGAATCATACTCAGACAAAATACTTTTTCATTTTCTTTGAAATATGGAAGACTCAACCCTTAATCCTGAATCTGTAGAAATATCGAGAGAGTGAAATTGGATTTTCATTGTTACCATGATTCTATACAAACCCGTAATAAAGAATATGTATTCCTGTAATATCTTGACAAACTGATCAAATTTAGGACATATTTATTTTAAATATGCACGTCAGAGAATGAAATTGAAAACTGGGCTAGTTTTTTATTTATGTAATATAATTTTAGGAGCGTATGTTCCTTAAAGGAGAGATGATGAGGATAATTGTTGATAAATAAAAACTCGTCGAAATCGGAATGTGTAAAGAGGAATTTTATTGACAGACGTCGGTATTTATAATGTTTATTGATTGTATGCGGGAATGCGCACGCGATATGTCGCTGTCTCGTCTCTGCGTTTACATTACGTTTTTTGTCGCGTGTAGGTATTCTTTCTGTTTTGGGAGACAGCGCGAAAGATGTGTTGCTTTCTCGTTTCGTTATGAAATGCGCTCTCATTTGGTAGCGAGTTGAATGACCGACGCGTGGACTTTGTCCATCGATTGTCTCGGATTGTGAAAGTGTGCAAAGGTCGTCTCGTGGGTTCAGTGACCGCGCATACGGTCGCCACATAATGATATAATCATAGTATAAATACTCGTAGGCCAAAACCCATACGATGGTTGTCGTCAAAGAAAGAATACGAGAATTGAATTTCGAATACAAGAGAGCGAGAGAGGAATACTTGGATTCTCTGCGAAAGTAATTCGAAATTTGAATCTCGGTGGGTCCGTGATACTGAACGAATTTTAAATACCTAGCTAACATTTTTTGAACCGGTGTAAAAGAGGACGATGTATAAATGATATATATATATATATATATAAAAACAAATTTAAAATTTATGAATATATATTTTCATTAATGTAGAATTGGTTTTACTTCCGTGAATATTTCACGGGTTGCAATTAGTAAAATTAAAATCTCAAATTCTCGACTCAGAAACCGAAGTCAAGTGCAGGATGGAATCATCTCGTGCGACTTTTAATAAAATGAGAAGCGTATTCTGCGATGATAATCTAAACTTGAAACTTCGACAACGGTTAGTCAAATGCTACGTTTGGTCAGTGTTATTTATTATATGGAGTGGAATCTTGGACCCTCAAAGTAAGTAGTATGAACCGACTGGAAGCATTCGAAATGTGGATGTACCGGAGAATGCTACGGATACCCTGGACGGATATGGTCAGCAACACGAGGGTTCTTCAAAAAGCCAAAGTTGATAGAGAGTTGCTGACTAATATTAAAATCCGAAAGGTGTCCTACTTGGGTCATGTACTTAGAGAAGCAAAGTACAAATTAGTGCACCTGATCATCCAAAGCAAAATAGAAGGCTGAAGAGGTGTTGGCAGGAGGCAAATATCCTGGCTCCGCAATATACGTGATTGGACAGGCATAAGGGGCGTTGGAGATCTTTTTTGGGCTACCGGGGACAACGATATCTACTCTCAAGCGATATTCAACGTTGGGGGGAACCTGACATGATACTGAGAAGAAGAAGAAGAATGATAATAAAATTGAAAACTGGGTTTTTTTATATTTACGTGATATAATGATAATAAAATTGAAAACTGGGCTATTTTTTAATTTATGTAATATAATGATAATAAAATTGAAAACTGGGCTATTTTTTAATTTATGTAATATAATGATAATAAAATTGAAAACTGGGCTATTTTTTAATTTATGTAATATAATGATAATAAAATTGAAAACTGGGCTATTTTTTAATTTATGTAATATAATGATAAAAAAATTGAAAACTGGGCTATTTTTGAATTTATGTAATATAATGATAATAAAATTGAAAACGGGGCTATTTTTGTATTTATGTAATATAATCATAATAAAATTGAAAACTGGGCTATTTTTTTATTTATGTAATATAATGATAATAAAATTGAAAATTGGGCTATTTTTTTATTTATGTAATATAATGATAATAAAATTGAAAATCGGGTTATTTTTTAATTTATATAATATAATGATAATAAAATAGAAAACTGGGCTATGTTTGTATTTATGTAATATAATGATAATAAAAAGACTTCAAAGGTGTTCCAACTCGGGATTCGAACCCACTATTATGGAAAGATTAAAAATATTCCAAAATAAGTATATATATTGTAGTTCAGTGTAAGGATATGAAGGTGGTGACTGCGGCGATTAGATTAGGTACTTTCCCGCATCGGCGTTTGTTCAGAAAAAACATATTTTGGAAGAATACCGCAGAAAACTTATAAGAACTTCAAAGAAACCTTTGTAGATCTTCCGATATGTGCTGTTATGTTTTAAATTTTACTATTTTGTTTGCAATATATATTTGTTTTGTTAGTGTTCCCTAATTCATCTATTGAATGACCCAAGTAGGACACCTTTCGAATTTTAATATAAGTCAGCAACTCTCTATCAACTTTGGCTCTTTGAAGAACCCTCGTGTTGCTGACCATATCCGTCCAGGGTATCCGTAGCATTCTCCACATTTCGAATGCTTCCAGTCGGTTCATACTACTTACTTTGAAGCTCTATGATTCCTTTCCAGGCAATAACACTGACCAAACGTAGCATTTGACTAACCTTTGTCGAAGTTTCAAGTTTAGATTATCTCATTTTATTAAAAGCCGCACGAGATGATTCAATTCTGCACTTGACTTCGGTTTCTGGGTCGAGGTCTTCCACTAGGATACTTCCGAGGTATTTAAATTTTTTCACTCTCTCTATATCAGCACCGTTCAATATAAGACGTGCTCTTGCGTGATCCTGCCGGCCAAATACCATGAACTTAGTTTTAGTCACGTTCATGTTCAGCCCCAGCCTCACACCGGCTTCATTAATTCTATCTATAAGCGTTTGAAGGTCGTCAATACTGTCTACCAGAACAACTGTATCATCTGCGTACCTGATGTTATTGACGCATACACCATTCCCTTTGACCCCCAGATTCAAGTTATATAATGCTTCCTTGAAACCTACATTAGAGTACAGATTGAATAACATAGGTGACAAAATACAACCTTGTCGAACTCCACGTAATATTGGTATGCCTACTGTTGTTAATAATGATAATCTTGATTATTTAACGTAAAAAAAGGTTCATGTTAAAAGCGAATATCAGTATTTCGATATCACTTTAAATTTCTACGTAATGTGTTTGTATTACGAATTACGTAAATGATATATTCAACTTGACTACCCGAGGAGAATTAATCTTGTTTTCTGAGAATAAGCAATTACGTTATATTTAAGGGAGAAACATGAAAAGTCATCAATCAAATTTTAAACAAAGTCGTCATAATAATTATAAGAAATAATGAGAATTTACTTACAAATAGATTAAACATTTCATCTCATTTTCTTCAAGTAAAGTAATATGTAATCCGAAAAGTGGTTATATATTTTACGAATAGATGTCGCTAAGGCAAAATTTTCGTTCCTTACTTCATTAGAAACATGCTGAATGCATATTATTATGAAAGGTAATAGTTAAACGCATTTTTCAGTAAAACTTCACCAAAATTGCTTAAGCGTTTTTTTTTTCTTCCATTGAAGATATCACTAGTGGAAGAACTCGACCCAGAAAGTTAAATGCAGAATTGAATCATCTCGTGCGGCTTTTAATAAAATGAGAAGCGTATTCTGAGATGATAATCTAAACTTGAAACTTCGACAACGGTTAGTCAAATGCTACGTTTGGTCAGTGTTATTGCTTGGAGTGGAATCATGAACCCTCAAAGTAAGTAGTATGAACCGACTGGAAGCATTCGAAATGTGGATGCACTGGAGAATGCTACAGATACCCTGGACGGATATGGTCAGCAACACGAGGGTTCTTCAAAGAGCTAAAATTAACAGAGATTTGCTGACTAATATTAAAATCCGAAAGGTGTCTTACTTGGGTCATGTACTTAGAGGAGCAAAGTACACATTACTGCACCTGATCATCCAAGGCAAAATAGAAGACCGAAGAAGTGTTGGCAGGAGGCAAATCTCCTGGCTCCGCAATATACGTGATTGGACTGGCATAAAGGGCGTTGGAGAACTTTTCGGGCTGCTGGGGACAAAGATATTGTGGGAAAATCGGGAATAAATTCACCGATACAATCAAACGTGTGCCAGTGTGTAACGTAGGTATAACATATTCATTCTAAAAAACCACTATGGGTGAGGAAGCGACGCTATTCACGTTTCACTCTCACTCTACTTCGGTATATGGGAACGCAAGAAATATAATCTCAGTTCACTCGCTTAGTAGCCAGCGGGCGTTCGTTCGAGGTGGTCGCTTCACCCGTTTTATGAACGTCTTATGATGTTTTTTTTTTCATGTTTTCAGCAATTAAATTTCAAATATTATCACTTCTGCCTTCAAATTGAATTAATTTAAGCGATTGGCTATGAATATTTTTGACTTATCTTTCCGATTTTAAATCGCTCATTTTTTTATATATTTATTTATGCGGATTTTTTTAGCACAGGAAAGGAACGGTTAAATAGTTTTTATTAATTAATTAAGAGTTTTTTAGCACAGGAAGGAAAAGGTTAAATAGTTTTTATTAATTAATTAAGAGTTTTTTAGCATAGGAAGGGAAAGGATAAATAGTTTTTATTAGTTAATTAAGAGTTTTTTAGCACAGGAAGGGAAAGGTAAAATAGTTTTTATTAATTAATAAAGAGTTTTTTAGCATAGGAAAGGTAAGGTTAAATAGTTTTTATTAATTGATTAAGAGTTTTTTAGCACAGGAAGGGAAAGGTTAAATAGTTTTTATTAATTAATTAAGAGTTTTTTAGCATAGGAAGGGAAGGGTTAAATAGTTTTTATTAATTAATTAAGAGTTTTTTTAGCACAGGAAGGGAAAGGTTAAATAGTTTTTATTAATTAATTAAGAGTTTTTTAGCACAGGAAGGGAAAGGTTAAATAGTTTTTATTAATTAATTAAGAGTTTTTTTATTTTATTTTAAAGATTCTCATAGATCCGTTTTAAAAAGATTTCATTCCCTACTGTTTATCTCGTTGTTGTCACATAAAAGAAAATAAGAGGGGTAATAAAGTTCTCGAGAAATACTGTACGCCATGACTCGGAAGTAATAAATATTGAGAACGATACGTTTTACTCTGAGGACAGTTAAAACCTCGAACAATAGTCTAGCAAAGGTTTCTCAATATTTAAAAAAGTTTATTTACAAAATAACAACCGTGACCCATTAAAAAAGTTTATTTACAAAATAACAACCGGTATCCCACGGCGGAGCTTTTCAGAGAGTATCGGGTCCTGAAGATAGCCAATTTGCATCTCAAATCCATTCTCTGGCACTACCATCGAGAGGAAGGGAAGATGCAGACTCAGCAGATACACATGACACGCATGGCAACTAATTAAATGTTCACCATCCCTAGAGTTAAAACATCTTTTGCCTAAAGGCAATATGCCTATTTAGCTCCCATGACATACAATGGGGTGCCGAAGGTAAAGGAAGGAAAACCATTTAGGCAGTCGATCGGAGCGTGGTTGTTATTGCGACAGGAGTTTGAGTACTTGGACTTGCAAGAGAAATGACGTGTGGAAAAGGTTTGTGTGGGCTTTTGAGTGTGGGTTTTTTTGTTGTTTTATATTTATATATTTTTATGATTGTGTACGGTATATTGTGGAATGAAAGTTATGGTATGTCTGGAGTGATGAAGTGTAAGGGGTTTGATTCGCGTGATGTATACATATGTAATTGAGTGTCACTGTTTGTCAGGTTGATGAGAATGTGCAACGGGGTTTTATGAAATATAATAAAAAATCGGAAGGAAGTAAGTATCGATTTATTTTTTCATGCTAAATATCCTCAGTGAGATACAGGCAAAAGCCTAGTTTACTTGAGACACGACAAATGAAAGGCAACAAACCCAGATCCAGTAAAATTTTATGTCTAAATTAAATTACCTGTTGTTATTTCGCAAATTATGTATATTTCTTGTCTTGTGTAAATAAATAAATTAAGTTTTTCAAAATTTGACTGGTGTTAAAAAAACATTACACACGTCAATCGACCTACATGGTGGAACTTTCTGCAGTGAAAGTACAAAACATGACACATGTCAATTGACCTACATGGTGGAACTTTCAGCAGTAAAAGTACAAAACATGACACATGTCAATTGACCTACATGGTGGAACTTTCAGCAGTAAAAGTACAAAACATGACACATGTCAATTGACCTACATGGTGGAACTTTCAGCAGTAAAAGTACAAAACATGACACATGTCAATTGACCTACATGGTGGAACTTTCAGCAGTAAAAGTACAAAACATGACACATGTCAATTGACCTACATGGTGGAACTTTCAGCAGTAAAAGTACAAAACATGACACATGTCAATTGACCTACATGGTGGAACTTTCAGCAGTAAAAGTACAAAACATGACACACGTCAATTGACCTATATGGTGGAACTTTCAGCAGTAAAAGTACAAAACATGATACACGTCAATTGACCTATATGGTGGAACTTTCAGCAGTAAAAGTACAAAACATGACACATGTCAATTGACCTACATGGTGGAACTTTCAGCAGTAAAAGTACAAAACATGACACATGTCAATTGACCTACATGGTGGAACTTTCAGCAGTAAAAGTACAAAGCGACATTTTTTTCATGACAGTAAAATGCATTTCATACTATCGCGTGCAGTTTTCATGAGACAAATTCATTGCGAAGCATGCGCTAATATTGATATATTGATTTCATTCATAATAAATGTTGATCTTGACATATTGTAATATCCTACAATTTAATTTGGTCTTGAACTTATCAAATTACATTGGAAATAGAATTATGAACAATTTATAAATTTCTTGAACTTCACAACATTGCCTGACAGAAGGAAATTATAGACTGAATAAACAATGTTAATTCATGTTACAATCGTTTTCGTAATGAGAGCTTTTGCAATATCTCTTTAGTGTCATGCGACATAATCAGTTGTTCCATTATAGTTATCGAGCAACCAACTATTCCTTCAATTCATTAATATTTACGCTGCACAAGATGAGAATTCAGTATGGACATTTGATGTGCCCTTTTAAAATATTCTAGAACTCATAAATATTGATTTTGAAGACGATTTTTCTTGACTCAATATTTTTGCGAATATTTAGTTATTATCAGATCGTTTAATTTTTATAACTTATTTTTGTATTACTAATGTATTTGTATGTTTTTGTTTTTTTTTTTTCTTATTTTTGTTGAACTAAAAGACAGTCGTTATTTTGAAAAAAAAAGTTAGTTTTTCAGAATTCAGTCCATCCAAACAACCTCAAGATTCTAACTTAATTCTTCTTCTATTCGTATTGTTTCCTTCAATTATTCTAATTGGCAATTCAAAAATATTAAAGAGCGTAGCCAATGGACAATATTATATTCAGCCCCTGTAATCGAACATTTTAGCTTATAATTAATCGAGTAGGCACAAAATTCGCAGTTCATCATTTATTTATTTAACACTTTTATTGCAAATACAATCTGGCGGGCTTATTGCCAGGCGGCAATCTCTTCCAACCAACCAGACAAAAGTAAATGAAGCAAGTTACATGGTTGCATAAATCATTCAAATGACAATCCAACCCCACGAAATCCATAAACACATACGTGAGCATATGTCCATGAACCCCACAAAGACGGACAATCACCCGAACATTATTTTGCATATAAAGTGAGATATCATCAATCAAAAGAAAATGAAGGGATGGTGGAGAGGAAAGGAAAAAAATCAGGAATGAAACACGCTATTTTACTGACTAGAAATTAAGAGTTTTTTCAGTCGCTTCTTAAAGCATGCCAAGGACGGAACGAGTCTTATATTGTTTTGTAACTGATTCCAGAGTCTCACTGCATGGACAATATGATAAAGGACGACGTAAAAAAAGAGGATCGGTAAACTGAAAAGGCCAATGAACAATCTCTGTTTGAGAGTGCGCTTATCCACAATTGGAAAGACGCTGAAAATTTTCGGCGAGATAAGAGGGTACGGCGGGACAGTTAAGGATATTATACAATCATAACACCTGTAACAATAGCACTCGTTCATTAACTAGGCGCGTTTGAGTATTGTTACCAGACGAACTATTTTACTAGCCCTATTTTTATTTTCTTTTTTGATACTATTGGAAATCAAAACGGAAACTCCAAATAGAAGATAAACTTCTGAACAATAAAGGGTAAAAGCTCGTCAATTCTACTTTATACAACAACCTTGGACCAAATACACGACATTGATATAGATCGTTCAGCCAGAAGACTCATTTTGCAATAGTGTGAGTAATAGTGCGTTTACAAAAACTTGTCACTTTATTTTTTTAATAAAGCTAAAAAGCAAAAGAATATAAAAATAATATTTTATACTCAAACATTGAAATGAACACACATTTTGTAAATTAAAAATGCTGTCAGCTTAAATTAAAATAATCATAAAAATAAAATGAAAGTAAGTTTGTAATTTGTTTTATCGAACACTGTTTATGCCTTGTTTGTGCTCCCCTGAAGTCTTGTTTGTCTTGATTGTGCTCCCCTGTTGATGAGGTGAAATCCTTGAAACCGGTAGGGTTATACCGTTACAAAAAGTGAAATAAAGTGTTTGATAAAACAAATTATAACGTCTTTAAACCTCCACAACGTTAATGCCTTAACTATAAACAATATATATAAATATAAAGTAAGTTTATTTAACATATTAATTGTTTAGGCATGGCAGATTCTAGGAAGCATTAAATAACAAGAATGATTTTTTTCAAGATTAAAAATAAATTTAAGTACAAGTATTATAAAGTAAAAATGATCGTCAGCTTTAAAAATAAAATGAATATAAGATTATTTAACATATTTATGTATATTATCATAATTACAATGCTAAATAATAAAGTTTTAAAATAATAGTGGATGGAGTGATACTAAATTGTAGGAAGCTTTAAATTATAACAAAGTACATTCTAAGCTTTCGAAAAATGTTGAAATATACATTACATTAGACAAAAATCGCACTCCTAATTTCGACATGGTAGTGTTCTTCTAATCACCGAGTATTTTAACAACAATACAAAAGTGCGCTCTGCGCGAACCAATCGTGTGGCATTCTAAAACCAATACCACTACATAAGTTGTGTAATACAGAGAGTGTTACTCACACTATTGCAAAATGACTCGTCTGGGGTAACGATCAATGTACCGTTATGAACAATGGATTTAATAAATTATTCAGTACTACTTACTCGCCGTTTTATTAACTTTTTCTTGTCTTATTGATGTATTTGTCTTTGTTATTTTCTTACATTATTGAACTAAAGGTCACAAATAAAATAAAAATGTTGCGTAATCATCCGATGCAATTAAAGCTGATAAAATATACATTTTATTCAAGATAACATCATGATTAAGGTATTTTTCCCCTGTGATTCACTGAAAGGGCCAGTGGATGAAAAATTGTTGGAGCGTTATGCTTCGAAACAGAACTGATGATATGTATGTTTGTTGTTTACAGACAACGAATGTATTCAAATACATGTTACAGAAGTCATAAAGTTTATTGAACATTTAACTGGTTAGGTGCCTTGAGCGAGTTTACTCGCTCTCTGTTGCCGTGCCCGTGGGGCCGGACATACAAAATTAGCGAGATAAATCTCTCAACTTTATGCTTGTTTCTAGCCAATGTCTAGTACTAATTCGAATAATCTAAAATATGGACCATATAGAGACATCTATTGAAATGATGAATAAATACTATAATATTACAGTTTACATATATTATCGAATTTACAGAGATTTACCTAAAAGTTTCGCATGACAGTCGACGTGTGTCTCGAATACAGGGTTGTCAGTTATGCGTTTTACTTATTTAACCGTTGAAATTTGAAATGATTTTATAGTTACATTATTTGCTTTCCGTGCGTTATTAAAATAATTCATATTTTCGTGTTCATACTTTTGATTCTATCAAATATTTGATGAATGTATTTTCTGTGATAAACTGTGACAACCTCGACATTTTGTTAAAGTTTTAGTTGTTTTTTTCTGAGTAAACAGCAACACAAACGACACTTATTGTACATATTTGGTAACTCTTCATAATAGCCTTTGAATATATGCTATATATGTACAAAAAACATAGTTCTATAAGGTTCTATTTTTGCTAAAAAAACAAGGCCCTCTGGGATCACCCATACCAATACCTTACGGCACTTAACCCTTACAGGATTAGTGGTCCACGTTATGTACCACCTTTTTTTGACTCTATACTGTACAGTGGTATACGCAATGTACCACTTATTAAACCTCTCTCTATTGCTGTACGAACGCTCAGATGATGTACCACTTTGTATAATATAATACTTATGACTCATATCCGTACAGCTGCAGGTCTGGCCCTGTTCCAATTCATTAAGCTTCTAATATTATTGACAGTTAGTTGTTCTTGGTGTGCCGACTTGTGCGTATAAAAGAAAACGTTATATATTTGTATAAAATTTTAATAAAAAAATAGTTGTGTTGTGATAAAATTGACTTTAGTAATTGTGATAAATTTATATTTAGGTTAAAAATTTATTTTGCTTGGATGTATTTTGGCATTATTTGGTGGTACATTAAAAGTACCAGTGGAAATATGGACTAGTGGTACATAAGTTGTACCACCTCACCAGGAGTTCCTTGACCTACCGAGGAAGTGGAAATATGTTAATTTAGTTTTTGTATGTATCATTTTTTAAACACACAAAATAATGAGAAACTTGATTTTTTATTTTTTGTGCAGCCTGAGTAAAAATAAGTGAAGTATACCTGTGCCTGTAAGGGTTAAAGGGGTTAAAAAATAATAGCTAAAGGACAATGTGGTGGGTCAAGTATAAATTATTCTAAGTTATTATAAAGACAGAAGAATTTATTTTTTCATGTTTCGTGACTTTTTTGGTACAAAATATATTTTTATAAAATTGGCATTAAACCGACGTTAAATAACTTTTGATTGTGTTAATCTCTGATCTGGCATGACAACAAGTGACGGAAGTTTAGAATCTGAAATTCAGAGAACTGCGATAACTAAGAACTGTTGGTAAAACTGCAGGGAATATGGAAGAATCGAAACGTATTAATAGCAACTAAAAAGAGATTAATGCATTCTCAGATATTTTCAATGTTGTTGTATGGAGCGGAGACTTGGACATTGAGAGCAAAAATTTAAAAAAATGTGGATGCATTCGTGATATGATGTTGGAGACACATGCTTGAGTTATCTTTGACCAGGATTATCAAACACTCTTAGGATTTGCCTAACTTGCCAAAATAAAATTGGACCTTATCTAAAAACACTTAATAATTTGTGAGTTCGTAATCTCTTGAAGTTTGTCACACACTGTAGCCAACATTATAGCGTAGGGGCATACTACCAGAAGTGTGGAATGAACCTAACAGTTAAACGAGGTTAACCCTTCCTTCCCTGTGATGTGTAACTAGTACACATTGCTTCTAAAAACTTTAATATCTTTTTAAATATAATAAATACTGGCTTCAGATTTTAAGTACCATATTCCTCCGTAATACATTTACGCATTGAATGAAAAAATAATATTAATAATAATTAGCAATTATCGGCCACATCAGAGATATCTTATGAAAATCGGGAATAAATTCACCAATACAATCAAACGTGTGACGTAAGTATGTTCATTCTAAAAAACCGCTATGGGTGAGGAAGCGACGCTATTCACGTCTCACTCTCACTCTACTTCGGTAGGGAAACGCAAAAAATAGAATCTAAGTTACCTCGCTTCTCTCTTTTTAGTAGCCAGCTTTCGTTCGAGTTGGTCGCTCCGTCCGTTTTGTGAAAATCGGGAATAAATTCACCAATACAATCAAACGTGTGACAGTGTGTGTGACGTAGGTATATTCATTCTAAAAACCACTATGGGTGAGGAAGCGACGCTATTCACGTCTCACTCTCACTTTACTTCTGTATATAGGAACACATGAAATAGAATCTCAGTTTGCAGTTGTGTTTCTTCCTTTGAGGTATAACATACACAGTGTTACTCCGTCTCAGGTCTCATTCACTCTAGCGCATTCATCTGAGATGGTTTTTTTGCCCGTTTTGTAAACGTCAGCCGATGTTTTTTTTCTTCATGGTATTAGCAATTAAATTTAAATTATCACTTTTGACTTCACATGTAATTCATTTAAGCGATTAGCTATGAATATTCTTATTTTACCGATTTTAAATCGCTCATTTTTACATGTGTATTGAATACACATCACCGGAACGGGCGGATTTTTTTAGCACAGGAAGGTAAAGGTTAAATAATTAATTGATAAAATCGACAGAGTGGCAGGGGGCCTATCGTTGTGACAGAATAATGACGTTTTCATTGGTCTTTTTTTCGTATCCGATTAATGATTTTTGTTATTGTAGACGCACCGTATGTGTCTCCTCGCTGAATGGTGCTCTTTTTAGTGCAGGAAGAAGTTTTCTGGTGCTGTGGGCAAGATTTTTTTAAGTTGTTGTGGGGATATTGTTTTTACCGCCGAAGAGGCTCTGCGCCATTCTACAGAAATGAGAAAACTCTCTGTAATGAGAGATGTATAATATGAATATAGAGGAGGCAAAAGTTGACTGACGACCTCCGTGGCCTGGTGGTAAGACACTTGTCTGCCGATCCGGAGGTTTCGGGTTCGATCCCCGCTGGAACCCAGATTTTTTAAAATAGGATTCCAGTTTGGTTAACACTTAGGGCCTATAAAAACATCTTTCTGGTTGGTTCGAAGAAATTGCCACATGGCAATAAACTCGCCAAAAAAAAAGTTTGTAGATCTGTTCTCTCTGCCTGCCCCACAAGGGACACGACGTGATGATATGTAAGTATGTATATATTACCTTACCAACAAGGAAACCACATCTTTTGAGTTTGGCAATTAGACTAACTTAACCCTGAGAGCGCTACGAGAAAAAAATATAATTGTCTATCTAGTGCTGAGATATATTTACGATTCGGACGTTCGTGATAAATATTTATTTTAAACAACAAAAAAACAAAAAACATATATTTTTACAACATAAATATATTTTAGAATATGTACCCTTGTATTCTAAATGAATGATATTCATTTAGAATACAAGGGTAGAACAAATTTCTTCCACTGCTATAGCAGTGCGCCGATCTCTCAGGGTTAATGATTTTAAACCATATGGAGTCTAGTAGAATAATAAAGTTTTGTAAAAAATTCTACAAAAGATTTTTTTTCTTAATTAAAGAACATTTCACAGCTCGCTCCACCGACTTTCAGAATTAAAAACTGTGAGAGAAAAAATATACCTCATTAAATCAGTATTTATGCATTAGTGCATAAAATGCAATGGTGCATAAAAAGCGCCAAGACTATACGCCATCTTTCACTTCTGCCACGTTTATGCACTTCTTTATGCATAATCTCCTATTATAAAGGCTTCATACTCTTCCTTCTTTCACAATTTGATTAATTTGACACTACCACACACACTACCTTCCAATCCTCACAGTCAACTTATTAAAGTATTCATATGGGTATATTTGACTTACAGTAGAGCATCGATTATCCGAAACAATTTGACTGGGGGTGTTCAGATAACTGATTTTTCGGATAACCGATCGTCACAAGTGAAGGCTCACACGCCACTAATGACTCGAGGTTGCTCACGTAGGCCGGTTGGCAGGGAGGGTGAAAGCTCTGCAGCGCCACATCAATTTGAAATTCTATATATACAATAAAACACGATAAGTTTTCATAGAATTGAATTTCTATACTAGCGGCCGCAAATTTGAACTTTTGGTTAACCGATGTTTCGGTTGATCGGTATTCGGAAAATCGATGTTTTACTGTATGTCAATAATATCGAGTTAAAATCTTGACTTAAAGCCCCGTTGAGAAGAGTTTATTCTCTAAACGGCGCGATATGAATAAGTCATTTTATTATTATTTTCGAGGTCTTACCCAACTTCTCATATCTTATTTAATTTTTCTAGATACATACATACGTTGTTTATAGTTAAGGCATTAACGTTGTGGAGGTTTAAAGACATTGTAATTTATTTTTATCAAACACTGTTTATTCCACTTTTTTGCGACGGTATAACCCTACCGGTTTCAAGGTGCACACCTCATCTTCAGGGGAGCACAAACAGGGCTAAATTCTGTTCGAACCGGTACCGATATACACACTTCAACGGTTGGGGGCTGAGGGGTGAGGGAGGCATGAGACAATTTCGGCCAAAAGTGGAGAGATTTTTGGAAAATAACTGTTCAACAGATGATGCCAAATTCTTACATATCAGTTAAAAACAAATTTGACAAATTAGAGGCCCTAGAAATTTCTAAGTCAGTACACCGATCCGAACATCTGTTGAACAGTTATTTCCCAAAAATCTCTCCGCTCTTGGCCGAAATTGTCCCATGCCTCCCTCACCCCTCTGCCCCCAACCTTTGAAGCGTGTATATCGGTATCAGTTCGAACAGCATTTAGTCTTGTTTGCGCTCCCCTGAAGATGAGGTGTGCACCTTGAAACCGGTAGGGTTATACCATCACAAAAAAAGTGGAATAAACAGTGTTTGATGAAAATAAATTACAATACATACATACCATCACGTCATTTCTCTGCTGGAGTAGGCAGAAAGCACAGAGCCCTGATATTTTTTATATCAACACACAGTCTTCGATACAGGTTCTCATACAACTCCTACCAATTCTCTTTTACCTTTTATTCTTTCATTTAATTCAACCATATTTTAAAAATGTTATTTTTGTAAATCTTTCATCATTTATTTTCTTCGTGGTTAAACCATTGCTCGTTGCTTTTTTAAAGCGCTCAAACACTTTTTATTCACTTATTTTACACATGACAAGAAATCATAATATAAATAGGCCAAAACCCGTACGATGGCTGTCGTCAAATAAAGAATACGATAATTGAATTATGAATACGAAGAATACGAGAATTGAAACGAAAAAGCGAGAGAGGAACACTTGGATTCTCTCCGAAAGTAATTCGAAATTTGAATCTCGGTGGGTCCGTGATACTGAACGAATTTTAAATACCTAGCTAACAATTTTTGAACCGATGTAAAAGGGGACGATGTATAAATGATATACGAGTATATAAACAATTTCTATATTTATGAATATATATTTTCATAAATGTAGAATTTGTTTTACTTCCGTGAATATTTCACGGGTTGCAACTAGTATACATAATTTGCGAAAAAACAACAGGTAATTTAATTTAGACACACAATTTTAATGGGTCTGGGTTTGTTGCCTTTCATTTGTCGTGTTCCCAGTAAACTAGGCTTTTGCCTGTATCTCACTGAAGACATATAGTATAAAAAAATTAATTGATACTTCTTTCCGATTTTTTATTGTAACTTATATGACAAAACCCCGTTGCACATTCTCATCAACCTGACAAACAGTGACACTAAATTACATATGAATACATCACTCGAAATCAAACTCCTCACACATCATCACTCCAGACAGACCAAAGCATTCACCCCACAATATACGGCACATAATCATACAAACAAAAATATATAAAACTATAAAACACCACACTTAAGAACTCACACAAACCTTTTCCACAAGTCATTCCTTTTGCAAGCTCAAGTACTTAAACTACTGTCGCAATAACAACCACGCTCCGATCGATTGCCTTAATTGTTTTCCTCTGGCGGATAAGTGGCTGTGTCGTTCGAGGGGAGTATCACAGCGTGGGGCTCGAACCGACGACCTTCCCGACGGAAGTCCAGTGCGTTACCGCGCGACCACGCACCTCAATAATAAGTTGTGTCTTATACATTTTTTTCTTAATGTCCTCATTAATATTTGGAATACATTATGCATAATATATGAAATTACATTGATTTACCATTTATAAAATAGAAGTCATTATTCGTTACCGAGTGAGTCGATTTTTTATTATTATTTAGCCTGGCGAGTTTATTGCCATGTGGTAATCTCTTCCAACCAACCAGAAAGTAGTTTTTAATGGGCCCTAAGTGAAAACCAGACTGGAATCCCTTTTTAAAAAATCTGAATTCCAGCGGGGATCGAACCCGCAACCTCCGGATCGGCAGACAAGCGTCTTACCACCAGACCATGGAGGTAATTTTAACAGGCTACGAAATTATAGGGAATTAAAATGCATTATCTCAAAAAAAAAACTATATTTGTGAAATTACTTATGGAAGTGAAACGTGGATGTGGAAAGCACTGAAAGGAGTCAAATAAATGCTTGCACTAAAAAAAATACGTGGTGTAATAATGTATAAATAATACAGAATAAAGGGATTAAGGATGAATATGAGCTTAAGGCTAATGTGTTGGGTAAGATGAAGAGAGAACTGTGAGAACCGGTGGCCGGCGTGGTGTCTGTCTAAACATGATTTCTCTTTTCCAGGTCGGAAACTTTTGGACCACAGGGTTAAAAACCTTGATTTGGCCGTCATCAGTGTTGATCGATGATCTAGAACGGACATCATCTACGACTGCCGATTTTTTAAAATCACTTTTGGCACATACTTGCTGCATGATCTTAGCGACAAAGTTAACACCTAAAAAACTCAAACATTTCGGATAAACAATGATCGAAAAAATGCGCGGAAGTATTACCTTTCCAATAATACATATTTAGCACGTTTGAAATTAAGTAAGCAATGAACATTATACACTAACGCCATCTATCGGGAAAATGCGATACTACAAACCCCTTCCCCTCAATGTTAAATTTTATCCCCAGATACTGTAACGTAGGTTAGGAAATTATTTTTCCATTAAAAGTTGGCTAAAGTTTTATGTTGTTTAAATAAAATTATATTTTCTTTACGTCTGATACAGGTTTAACCCAATTAATTACATTCAATAACAAGTTAAATTCATTAAAAGTTTTTCTATAAGATAACAACAACAGAAACAATCAAACTTACCCGCTTTGAAGTGATTCAAAAAAGTTCATGAATAAGTTCAATTCTCAATTTATTAGGTGTTAACATAAGTTGTGTCCGTTTTTTTTTTTTTTCAATTTAAAAATGAGCACCAAAAGTAAAACAAAATGGTAAAGGTTATACCTCATTCGAAAGAAAATTATCTGCTCTACAAGATATTGTGTTTGCTTTAACGTTACATGTATTATTTTATTTGATTACAAGCCTTCAAAATGGAATGTCAAGTAGACGAAAGTGAGCATTTTCGACAGCTACTTCCGTTCGCGTTCAATCGAGAGAATAAAGCTATCAAAGCTACTCGCGGTATTTGCGAAGTATACGGTGAAGATGCTACGAATTAAAGGACAGCTCGTCGATGGTTTTTGCGTTTCAAAGACGGTAATTTCGACTTGAAAGACATGGAGCGTTCCGCACGACCAGTGGACTTCGATAAACCATATTATTCATGAAGATCCCCTTCAAACATTTTTCATCACCATTTTTTTTTTCCAGCACCATTTACAAACGAAGGAACCTTTGCTTGTGGCCATGCGTAAATCGATGACGCTCGAGCAAACCAGCGGAAATTGTCGAACGTTGATTTTTGTTGTTTTCAAAACATGTGGAACCCAAGCGCCAAACTTCTGGACTTTTACCATTGATTTAAGATGGCGGTATACGGTCATGTGACTACAATTGATCTGCTTAGCCAATTCTACGGTGGTTTGAAGGGGATCTTCATGAATAATATAGTTTAAGCAGTCCTCATCGAAGTCCACTGGTCGTCCGGAACGCTCCATGCCTTTCAGGTCGAAGTTACCGTCTTTGAAACGCAAAACCATCGACGAGCTGTCCTTTCATTCATAGCATCTTCACCGTACACTTCGCAAATATCGCGAGCAGCTTTGGCAGGTTTACTCCCTCGATTGAACGCGAACAGAAGGAGGTATCGAAAATGCTCACTTTCGTCTACTTGACATTCCATTTCGAAGGCTTGTAATCAAATATAATAATATATGTAACGTAAAAGCGACACGCAATATCTTGTAGAGCAGAAAATTTTCTTTCAAATGACGTATAACATTTGCCATTTTGTTTTACTTTTGGTGTTCATTTTTAAATTGAAAAAAAAACGGACACAACTTATGTTAACACCCAATATATACAAAAACGTATACAAAATGTACAAAAAAGAGATCAATATCAGAAAATTCATTCAATGAGGTCATTCTGCGTACAAGTGATGATGTTTTCAACAACTCAGTTCGTGAATACAGCACCGAAAACAAACTTAATTTATAATCCAACAGGGTGAGGTATTATAAAAGTGCTTTAGCAATTCTGCCCTCATAAGCAGAAACGCAACATACAGGAAAAAATCAGAAATTTAACTAAGTATGAGGCAATATCCCATATCAAATCCATAAAAAAAAATACAGAAAACCATTTATTTCAATACAAAAATCGACATAATATGTCTTCTTTAATTTTACAAAATGCTATGTTTTTCTATGCAAAAAAGCAGTAAAATGTGATTCATAAGCAAAAACACAGCAAGTGCCTATGCGTTTGCTGCGTTTTTGCTTATGAATCACATTTTACTGTTTATTTGTTTATGAATCACGACATTTTTAAGCAGCAATGAAAATCATGAACGTACAGTTTTCTCAAAACTTAACTTTTGCCGTTAGCTGCGTTTTTGCTTATGAGGGCAGTATTGCTGGTCCGGTTGTGTGGAATGGTTTACATCTAAGTGTTAATTATGGGTGACGTGTGCAGCTTTAGAAAGCACTTAAAAACAACCCTCTTTGTGAGTTCTTATCAAAATTTATGATCATATATACGAACATATACTGCACTACACCTAAAGCCTAATGTGTTACTATCACATATCAGAACATTTTTTACACTTGAGGTGCATGGTTGCACGGTAATACACTGGACTTCCTTGCGGAAGGTCGCCGGTTCGAACCCCGCGTTGTGCTACTCCTCTCGAATGACACAAGCATTTTTTTGTCTAGTATTTGAGGGTGTAAGGATACTTATGACTGATCACATCTATTCTTTAAAAGTTTGTCAAAAATAATAGATTCATGTCCCGAGTTAGACCACCTTTGAGGAGAATTAACTCTATAAATGGTGCTATATAAATTGTCATTTTATTATTATTATTATTGCCCGCATAAATAATTGGCAGGTTCATAATTTAAAAGCTTGCTAACCCTTCCCTTACGGTGATAAAAATAATACGCGTGCTCCGGTGTTGGGTAGTGAGTACGCAATTAAAAATTAGCGATTTTAAATCGGAAAAATAAGAACATTCATAGATAATCCCCTTAATTAATTATAATTGAAGTTAAAAATTATAATAATTGAGATTTATTTGCTGAAAACATTAAAAAACCATCTGGCAACGCTCACGGAACGGGCGTAGATCTAGTCTCGTTGCCAGCTCAACAGCTACTGCGGCGCGGCAGGGTCGGTGGCTAACTCGGGCGTGGCTTACACTTGCGAGGTTGAGACAATTGAGCTCCTCGCTATTCAGTGACGTATGCAAAAGTGAGATGCGAATATAGTGTCGCGCTTCCCGTATACTCTTCACCTATCGTCAAGACCCAAGATCGAGGCACTCACAGCGTTTAAATGCGAATTTGTTTCCGATATTCACGAAATACTTACGATGTAGTCGATAAATTCTGATTATTATTAATATTATTTTTTAAATCAATGCGTTAATATATTATGGAGGAATACCTAAAATCTTAACCTTGTATTTATAATATTTATAGAGATATTAATGGTTATTAGAAGCAATGTGTAGAAGATACCCAACACAGGGAAGGAAAGGTTAATCAACAAAGGATTTGCAACATTTCCTATAAGCAATTTATACATGTAACACGTGCGTAGATCTCTTTAAAATGAAAGTGAATAATCAACTAGTGTCCCATTATCCCATTAAGCTTTATTTTGTTACAAATTACAAATGCCCCCATAAAAAAATAGGGAGTAACTCATTCGAATATAATTCAATTTGTGGGGTCACTTCACCCATAGAGCTCATTCTGTGTCAGTAAAGGTTAAATGCAATCCAGCATCTAAAGGCCAATTATTATTAGAAATAGGTCGTGTTAGTTGTCTTTTTTCCGAGGTTTATGCTCTTCTTTTATAGCGATATACAATGGTTTATTAAGTTTTAAGGTAAGATGCATTTCAGACTATTCCAATAAGCAAAATAATTATTAAAACACGGAAGCCATGATTTTCTTGGCTGAAATTGTGGTTTTGAACTTTTTGGCGGAGGGTTAAGAGGTGTGACGCCAATGTTGAGACTGCCTTTTGGTTTCAGGCGTGTAGTGTGCAACCCAAGTTTCATCTCCAGTAACGATGGAGTGGGGAAATTCATCTCCATGGAGTTTGCAGCGCCTCAAAAACTCTTGCCTTTTTACAAAATTTCGCAATTGGCGGGAGATTGGTTTGACATTTTTCACGAAACGTGTTGTCGCGTCGACACTTCTAAACGTACTGACCTCGAACCGGTCTCGTTGCGGAGGGGAAGGGTCAGGCTACACGGAAGTGTAGCCAACATGTCGAAAATAAAATCCATCCGGTCGTGAGAGCCTCAGTACACTTACTTTCTGGATACGCCTCGTACACTAAAAGATCGAAATTTTCTTAGTTTTTTATGAGCACGTCACGTAGGGATGAAAAATGAGCTGCCTAAAGGGACTCCTTATTCAGTGGCGGAACACCTGAGTGTGAATTGAACAGTGGCGACGATGGACTTAAAGCCTGAACGTCACGGAAGAAGGAAAACAACTTGCAGCGCAGTACATATACTTATATAGCGACTGAAAGCCTGAAGTTAAAACAACCTAGCAAGTCGCAAATACTTTTAGAGAAAACTTTGAATATTTTCAGACAAATAAAACGTGGATCAAGATATAAAACCACTATAATGCAATTGGAAAAAAAATATTGATTAAGTACTTAAAGTAATCAAATGCTGAAAAAAGTAGTTTTTATAAAGTAAATGGAATTTTGAAAAGAAGGAAAGATGAGGTGTAACAGAAAAGATGTAGAGGTTGTATGAGAATATGTATAAATGTGGATGAGGTGAAGTAAGTACAAGTGTGTCTGGAAAGGAAACATTGCCACACGGTCCTCTCTACCTACGCAAATAAAGAAAAGGCTTGATGTAAAACACACATGCCTTGCAAAAAATATCTGGTTTAACAACGCGTGTGACAAACAATATTTTATTTACTGATGGATGTTATGAGTAGGAAAATCAAAGGAATCTCAAATTTGCTCTTGACCGATAAAAGACTTATAAGACATTTAATACAACTCAAAGTGAGAGAAATGAAAATAAAACAAAAACTAGATTGTCTTGACAGATGAAGAGAGTTAGCGGCGAACGAATCAAAAGACATTTAATATAAGTTGAAGTGAGGGAAATGAAAATAAAACAAAGAATGAGATTGTCTTGACAGATGAAGAGAGTGAGCGGTGAAAGAACTTATAAACATTTAATATAAGTCGAAGTGAGAGAAATGAAAATCAAACGAAGAACGAGATAGTCTTGACAGATGAAGAGAGTGAGCGATGAAAGAATCAAGACATTTAATATAAGTCGAATTGAGAGAAAATAAAATAAAACAAAAAAAGAGATTGTCTTGACAGATGAAGAGAGTGAGCGATGAAAGAATTTAAAGAAATTTAATATAAGTCGAAGGGAGGGAAATGAAAATAAAACAAAAACCGAGATGGTCTTGACAGATGAAGAAAGTGAACGTTGAAAGAATTAAAAGACATTCAATATAAGTCGAAGTGAGAGAAATGAAAATCAAACAAAGAACGAGATAGTCTTGACAAATGAAGAGAGTGAGCGGTGAAAGAATTAAAAGACATTTAATATAAGTCGAAGGGAGAGAAATGAAAATAAAACAAAAAACGAGATTGTCTTGACGGATGAGCGTGAGCGGTGAAAGAATTAAAAGACATTTACTATATGTAGAAGTGAGAGAAGTGAAAATAAAATCAAAAACCAGATTGTCTTGACGGATGAGAGTGAGCGGTGAAAGAATCAAAAGACATTTACTAGTCGAAGTGAGAGAAATGAAAATAAAACTAAAAATTTAGATTGTCTTGACGGATGAGAGTGAGCGGTGAAAGAATTAAAAGACATTTACTATATGTCGAAGTGAGAGAAATGAAAATAAAACAAAAAACGAGATTGTCTTGACAGATGAAGAGAGTGAGCAGTGAAAGAATTTAAAGACATTTAATATAAGTCGAAGTGAGGGAAATGAAAATAAAACAAAGAACGAGATAGTCTTGACAGATGAAGATAGTGAGTGGGGAAAGAATAAAAAGACATTTAACATTAGTCGAAGTGAGGGAAATGAAAAGAAAACAATGAACGAGATAGTCTTGACAGATGAAGAGAGGGAACGGTGAAAGAATTTAAACACATTAAATATAAGTCGAAGTAACGGATAATCTTTACAGATGAAGACAGTGAGCGGTGAAAGAATCAAGGCATTTTATATACCATAAGTCGAAGTGAGAGAAATGATAATAAAGCAAAGAACGAGATAGTCTTGACAGATGAAGAGAGCGAGCGGTGAAAGAATTTAAAGACATATCTGTGGCGTTATGGCAGAAGTTGATATGTCAGTATTTTTTATTTTGTGTTTATTCTCCCAATTTATAGAAAATACTTCTCAGCATATTGTGGCAAAACTTGGTGTGTCAGTCATTATCCAAACAAAAGATATATCGTTTGGAAAAACTTAAAAAATGCTTATTTGTACTGATTTTAACAGCTTGTAGGGGGTACCCACGCCCCTAAAATATTGTTAACATGCAGGGTTAACGACTGATGAATCAACCTCTGGATATGTACAATTGTCACATACCAGAAACGTCAACACTGCTTACACGCAAATAATATTTACACCGCATTCCAAGGTAGAAAGAGAACACATCGCGTTGTCTCGCCGTTTCGGCAATAAATATCCTACCCACTACATTGTTCGCAACGTCTGCAAACGCCTTGTCATGCATGGAAGTGAGATGGGGATATACGGCGGACGCAGTCACGCGTCCCGCCCTGAAAGTCTATATATACCTACTTGTCGATGAATAAAGGTACTTGTTATTATTCGCTTGACCATTCATTTCTGTTTATTATTTACCGACTATTCACTCTCACTTTTATCGCATTCCTGAACTGACGTATTTTATTTTAAATACAAAACAAATCAAAATCATCACGACGTATCAAATTAAGCACGCCGCTAAATTGATGACCCAGAACGGAAAGGAACACAGAATTCGACTAAAGCGAATACAGAGATGTCAACATCAACATCATCAGCACGTCCTACTAGGACACACGCTAAAAGCTTATCAAAGTTAATATTGCTTCTCCTGTAAACTAAGGTAAAATGGACATATCAACTGTTGCCATAACGCCACAGTTTTAATATAAGTAAGAGGGAAATGAAAACATAACAAAGAACGATATAGTCTTGACGGGTGTAGAGAGTGAGCAGTGAAAGAATTAAAAGACGTTTAATATAAGCCGAAGTGAGAGAAATGACAATAAAACAAACAAAATATTTAGGGATATTATTACTGTGGTAAATATGAGTATGCACTCATATGCTGAAAATTTGTTGACACCAGAAAGATAGAAGTTGTATGCGTGGATAGGAAGTTATGAAAAATTATATCTGCCTAGTTCAAAAGGCTCATAAGTGATACAAAGAAAGGGTATATGGCCAACTTGTATCAATATCATTCTCCACTCAAAACTTGATCCCATACAATTTATCATTTGCCAAATGTGCATATTTTATTTGCAAAACTTTTTAAATTGCTAACAATTAAATTTTAATTGATCAATTTCTAACATATTCGATCAAAGAATTTATTAATATTGCTTGCTAAACACATTCCATATTTCATATGCAATTTCTCAAATAATATGTACGAGGCATATCCAGAAACTAAGTGTACTGAATTTTTGTAAGTTACTTTTTTTTTTATTTAAACAAAAAAATTACGTGGTTACCGTAGTACATATGTAAGCTATTTTTCGACATAGTCGCCATTCCTCTCAATGCAGGTGGTGAAGCGGGGTATCAACTTTTTGATGCCTTCCTCGAAGTAGTTTCACGCCAAACCCTCCGTCCACTTCTCCACCTCCTCCTTTACCTACTCGTCGGTTGAAAACCTTTTTCCAACCATGTGCAGCTTCAGGGAGGTAAAGAGATAGTAATCTGAAGGTGCTAGGTCAGGGGAATGCGCGGAATGGTTCAGGACATCCCATTTAAACGAGGTGAGCAGTTCCTTCGTGGCGTTGGCCGTGTGTGGTCTTTTTGTTTTAAATGGGATGTCCTGAACCATCCCGCGCATTCCCCTGACCTAGCACCTTCAGATTACTATCTCTTTACCTCCCTGAAGCTGCACATGGGTGGAAAAAGGTTTTCAACCGACGAGTAGGTAAAGGAGGAGGTGGAGAAGTGGACGGAGGGTTTGGCGTGAAACTACTTCGAGGAAGGCATCAAAAAGTTGATACCCCGCTTCACCACCTGCATTGAGAGGAATGGCAACTATGTCGAAAAATAGCTTACATATGTACTACAGTAACCACGTAATTTTTTTGTTTAAATAAAAAAAATTGTAACCCTCAAAAATTCAGTAAACTTAGTTTCTGGATATGCCTCGTACATAGCTACAGAGCATGCAGTTCTATTCCACGACCGATGCCTATTTCTCAATATTTTTAAGTCATCAACTTATCAAATGAATGTGGTCAAAAATATAAACTGTATAAATATATCACTATAATACATCAATTAACAATTCCGGGACTAACCAACAGATGGCGCCACTAATAACAAATCCATACGATTGTCAGTTAGCACCAACCTATAGAAGTTACGTGTCAAACTTTCGTTACATTCCGACATTGTGTCATTGAGTTACAGTGATTTTAGTGACGCTACTTTTGCTATTTTCAAAACAATGGAATAAACCGAATTTCGTGTGTTGACAAAACATTGCTTTTTAATGGGAAAATATACCGTTCAAACTCAGCAATGGCTTGAAAAGTGTTATAACAACCATTTGTCGGTGGTATGCTGATTTCAAACGCGGTCGTACAGACACAAATGATTCTGAAAACTCTGGTCGTCCAAATGAGGCTGTTACACCAGAAAACATAAAAAAACCCTCAAAATTTGTTTGAGATAGCTGACATTCTGAAGATATCATTTGGTAGTGTTTACACTATTTGGCATGTTACATTTTTACATAACATGCAAAATATTTTGCAGGACTTTTGGCTGTTCGCAGACCTCAAAAAGATGCTCCAGGAAAAGAGATTTGGCTCCAATGAATAAGTGATTGCCGAAACTAACGCCTATTTTGAAATCAAAGATAAATCGTTCTACACGACTGGCATAGAAAAGTTTGGAAAGCGTTGGAATGAATGTATCGCTCCTGAAGGAGACTATGTTAATGAAGAAAGAAGAATTTTGGCAAACAAATTTTTCTTTTAGTAGTTAGTCCCGGGACTTATTGATCAATGTGTTAATTTGGCAAATAATTTGTTTTTATAACTGTAAAAAATCTTATAATAAATAATTAAAAAACAATTGCGAAAGTTTTAAACGCACATCAAATTTGGTAGAATTTAGTTATATTTTTGACTTTCTAACTACAAATATAACTAAAATAACAAATTTTGTATTGGTTCATATTATAAAATTATGTATACTATAAACCAATATAGAAAAAAAACTTGTATGGTATGAATAATATACATGTTGATTTAAGTTGCTTTATAAAATGGTTCAATTTAGATTGAAGATTGTGATTTCTAGAAAATTATTATAAGTAATAATTTTTTTAACTGCAATAACTTAGCGCATATTAAAACAAACGCTGTTTTTAAATCTGAAAGGTTATTTATTTATTTTTTCTTTTACTTTCATACATGTTTTTAAAACTTGAACAAACCATCGAAATAAATTAATAAATTTAATAATAATTCGTGTAAAATGCAGAAAAATCTTAAATAGATAATTGTCAAAAAATTCAATTTTATATAATATTTAAGTAAAATGTATCAAAATCACATAAAAAAACTTTTTGTTACAAAAAGTATTGTTGGAAGTGACAGGACTGTAATATAAAAAAAGAGTGATATATCACCATCTGGACGAGCGTTTCACAAAGTTTTAGTAAAATGCTATTCTAAACCAATTGAAAATGGTTTGCGTCTTTACTTATTTGTGCTTTCATGAAAACTTGAAAGGTTTGCATCTCTGCTGAGAAAGCTTTCAATTGTATAGAGCTTTTAGAAATCGACGACAGAATGCGTTACTGTCTATATTTTCACTGTAAGAGATGAACACGAAAATTTTCAGTTTTTCATCAAATACTGCGCTTAGTTAAAAAACACTTACAATTTTTTTTAAAACACAAAAACATATTTAATTGCTTCGAAAATAAATTAAGAATTTTCTTCGTCAATTATAATTCGTGATAGGATTTTTTTATACAGGCAATTTTGTTGACACAAGATAGATAGAAGTTGTATGCGTGAATAGGAAGTTAACCAACAGATGGCAAATCATACCATTCTCAGTTAGTACTGACTTCAAACTTTCATGACATTCCGACATTGTGTCATTGAGTTACTGTGGTTTTAGCGACACTACGCGTTAATAAAAATTGCTTTTTAATGGGAAAAAATATCATTGAAACTCAGCAATGGCTTGAAAAGTGTTATTTGGGCTCTGCTCCGACGAAAACAACCATTTGTCGGTGGTATTCTGATTTCAAACGCGGTCGTACTGACACAAATGATGCTGAATGATCTGGTCATCCAAATAAGGCTGTTACACCAGAAAACATAAAAAAACCCTCAAAATTGTGATGGAAAATCGCAAACTAAAGTTGCGTAAGATAGCTGACATCCTGAAGATATCATTTGGTAGTGTTTACACTATTTTGCATGTTATATTTTTATATAACATGCAAAATATTTTGCACGACTATTAGCTGTTCACAGACCTCAAAAAGATGCTCCAGGGAAAGAGATTTGGCTCCAATGAAGAAGTGATACCAAAGATAAATTGTTCTACACGGCTGGCATAGAAAAGTTAGGAAAGCGTTGGAATGAATGTATCGCTCTTGAAGGAGACTATGTGATGTTGATGAATAAACAAGAATTTTGGCAAACAAATGTTGTTTTAGTACTTAGTCCTGGGACTCTTTGATCGATGTATTAATTTGGCAAATAATTTGTTTTTATAACTGTAAAAAATCTTAAAATATACAATTAAAAAACAATTGCGACAGTTTTAAACGCACATCAAATTGGTAGAATTCGGTTATATTTTTTACTTTCTTACTACAAATATTACTAAAATAACCAATTTTATATTGGTTCATATTATAAAATTATGTATACTATGAACCAATAAAGAAAAAAAACTTTTTAGACCTTTCTCTCAAAATTATTGATGGAAAAATTTATTTTAACATTTATAGAAAAGAAACTTTTACAGACCATCGGATGTTGAAAAAGGGAATTGGAATGGTACTTACGGGTGGATGATGAGGTCACGAAATCGGGTCGAGCTCTGCTTCGGGCTGAAGAGGTCGGTCACGGTGGTTGAAAACTTATTAGCACTGGTTTTTCGTTGATGAAGCGTATTGGTTGTTATTGGTCCTTTTGAGGTATTCTTGGTGTCATCCGGATGACTGTCTGTGCACAAGTGAACGGGTCGACGGGAATATGTTCATCGCGCCGAAACTATCACAACCCGCGACAATACTTCATTTTAGAATAGATGAGAACAATATTAAATGACTTGCGAGAATAACACCACATCGCGCGACAAGGACGGCAGCGACGACAGAGCGGCTCAACATGACGGGGCCGGCAGCGACAACAGAGCGGCCCAACATCGGGACGATATTTCACGTCACGCTCCGGCGTGAACACAGACATTATAATTCATAATTCATCAAACCATCCCTTTGCACAGAAACTAGCCTCTTTTCATTCAATTATAAATAGACTATTAACTACTCCGGTGGTGTCCATAAACAACTTTCAAAAAGAATTAAACGTAATTAAATCAATAGCTTCTAACAATGGATGATCCCCAAATAGAATAAACAAAATTGTTTCGAAAAAACAGAAAAAAATGTTTGTAAACAAATATTTGTATCCACAAATTAATCAAATACAACGGAAACAATGGCGCCGAATAATTTATATTAATAACGATTTAGCCCAAACGGTGTCCAAAACAATATCTAAAAATATCCAACCAGCTTTTTATACATCCAATAAATTAAAAACTAAAATTATGAACAATAGAGACACGGAAAGTAAACTTACTCAATCCGGAGTTTACAAATTACAATGTAATGATTGTTCATATTTTTATATTGGCAAGACGAAAAGAAATTTTGAAAAACGTGTTAAGGAACATTTAAGATGCCTGAACAACAATAATTTTTCAGAGTTCGCTAACCACCTAATTGAAAACAACCATTAGTTCGATATTAATTGTGGTTTGAGGATTCTACATATAAACCGGGGGGGATTGCATTTTGACAATTTGGAAATTCTCGAGATTAAAAAATCTATAAAATTAAGTTTAAATATTATCAATAACCAAACCAATTTTCATTATAGCCCTCTGCTTTATATGTTTCCTATTTAAAACCCCCCCCTGTCTTAAAGATTCACATTCACTTTCACATATTTTTTCCCCGCCCCATTCACCATTGTATTACATCTTTCCCCACTTCACTCCCCCTACCTCACCTCTTTTATATTAGGTTATTTACACTTGTACAGAATATATTTTAGCAACTTAGTTTATATTCACCTGACGAAGAAGACGGTGGTCTTCGAAACTAGTTATGAACCTAAATTAAACCTGTGGTGAACACAAAAATATAAAATAAGTTTTTTATTATACTTACTTATTTTTTCCTTTTATGTAAAATATGTACATAGTTGCAGAGCATGCAATTCTATTCCACGATCGATGCCTATTTCTCAATATTTTTTAAGTAATCAACTTATCAAATGAATGTTGTCAAAAATATGAACTGTTTGAAATATAGCACTATTATATATCAATCAACAATTCCCGGGACTAGCCTTTAGAAATTACGTGTCTATCTTTCATGACATTCCGACATTGTGTCATTGAGTTACAATGATTTTAGTGATGCTATTTTTGCTATTATCAAAACAATGGAAAAACCAAATTTCGTGTCTTGATAAAACATTGATTTTTAATGGGAAAAAATACCGTTCAAACTCAGCGATGGATTGAAGTGTTATCCGGACTCTGCTCAGTCGAAAACAAACATTTGTCAGTGGTATGCTGATTTCAAAGTCGGTCGTACAGACACAAATGATGCTGAACGCTCTGGTCATCCAAATAAGGCTGTTACTGTAAAGTTGCGTGAGATAGCTGACATCCTGAAGATATCATTTGGTAGTGTCTAAACTATTTGGCGTGTTATATTTTTATATAAGATGCAAAATATTTTGCACGACTATTGGCTGTTCGCAGACCTCAAAAAGATGCTACAGGGAAAGAGATTTGGCTCCAATGAAGAAGTGATTGCCGAAACTAACCCTAATTTTTAAACCAAAGATAAAGCGTTCTACACGGCTGGCATAGAAAAGTTAGGAAAGCGTTGGAATGAATGTATCGCTCTTGAAGGAGACTATGTTGATGAAGAAAGAAAAATTTTGGCAAACAAATGTTGTTTTAGTAGTTAGTCCCGAGACTTATTGATCGATGTGTTAATTTGACCAATTATTTGTTTTTATCACTGTAAAAAATCTTATAATAACAAATTAAAAAACAATTTTAAACGCACATCAAATTGGTAGAATTGAGTTATATTTTTTATTTTATAACTACAAATATTCACTAAAATAACAATTTTTATATTGGTTCATATTATAAAGTTATGTATACTATGAACCAATACAGAAAAAAAAACTTGTTTGGTATGAATAATATACGTGTTGATTTAAGCTGCTTTATAAAATGGTTCAATTTAGATTGAAGATTGTGATTTCTAGAAAATTACGATATTATAAGAAATAATTTTTTTTAACTGCAATAAATTAGCGTATATTAAAACAAACGCTGTTTTTAAATCTGAAAGGTTATTTATTTATTTTTTCTTTTACTTTCATACATGTTTTTTGAACCTGAACCAACCACCGAAATAAATAAATAAATTTAATAATAATTCGTGTAAAATACAGAAAAATATTAAATAGATAATTGTCAAAAAATTCAATTTTATATAATATTTAAGTTAAATGTATCAAAATCACATAAAAAAACTTTTTGTTACAAAAAGTATTGTTGGAAGTGACAGGACTGTAATATAAAAAAAGAGTGATATATCACCATCTGGACGAGCGTTTCACAAAGTTTTAGTACAATGCTATTCTAAACCAATTGAAAATGGTTTGCGTCTTTACTTATTTGTGCTTTCATGAAAACTTGAAAGGTTTGCATCTCTGCTGAGTAAGCTTTCAATTGTATAGAGCTTTTAGAAATCGACGACAGAATGCGTTATCTGTCTATATTTTCACTAAGAGATGAACACGAAAATTTTCAGTTTTTCATCAAATACTACGCTTAGTTAAATAATATATTAATATTTTTAATTTGCATACTAAAAATAATAATGAAAAGAGAATTTATATAGAACAGACTAACCTCTAAGGCAGGTGTCACCAAACTTATTGAGAAATGGGCCGAATTGATCTTTTTTAAAACATGGGGGGCCGGACGAAAAATATTCTTATTGAAATCCTATGAGAACATTAGTTTACATTGCATGTGTAAATAAATGTAGTTTATATTGGAAGTCTTATATCAAATTACAACAGAAGAATCGTTGTTGTCTATTCACAACCAAATCATAACATTTTGTAAAATTAATATTTCTTATATGTATGAATAAAAGTCGGGGGCCGGATGAAAAAGTTTGGAGGGCCGGATCCGGCCCGAGGACCGTAGTTTGGTGACCACTGCTCTAAGGCGCTCTTATCTAGGAGTTGAACCCCCTATTATTGATATTAAAAATATTCCTTAAATAATATTAACCCGTTCTGCGCCGCGTAGGTCACCGGTGACCTACCGTGTTTTTGACCAGGGCGCCACATAGGTCACCGGTGACCTACGTGTTTTTTTTTTTATAAACAGTCCCAGTGCGCCAGCGTTCACATTTACTACGAGTTTTAACATTGAATGTGACCTATACGGCGCCCCTGAATATAATGCACATAAAAACTTCCAAAATTTTGTTTGAAAATGCAATTATTTTTAATAAACCTCCAGGTGTACATGAGCAAGCTATTATGGTTTATTTTTTTCAAGGATAAACTAGCCTCTACAATTAGGCCAGGGGGTATAGAAGAGATTCCAGGGATAACATAATGAATGGGACCATCCATTTGTCACACTCTGGAAATTTATGAGAGTGCATTGTCTATGCAACATTGTGACCCTTTTTTTTTTGAGCTATTGTCTCAGTAATCATAAGAGATTATTATGTTATGGCGTAACACTATAGCATATTACATAAAGAAATAAAAAATATAATAAGTAATAAATTAGGCATGCTACAATTTGTTTCCACTACAAAAGTTTATGTTGTATATACATGTATTACCGTGAGACGCCGCGTAGGTCACCGGTGACCTACGCTCACAATATCACCTAAAATCAGTTTATTTTTAAAAATAAATAATTATTTATGAAGCCTATATATGTATACATAATATAAACTATAATTTGTTTAGTGGCGCAGGTACTTATTTTCTCAAAATGTACTGCGGCACGGAACGTGTTAATAAAACAAATTGACTCTTAAGATAGGAAGGTGATGACTGCGGCTATTAGAGTAGGAACTTTCCCGCATCTACATTTGTTTTGAAAAACATATTTGGTGAGAAAACAGCAGAAAACTAGCAAGGAAGAAGAATTACGAAATTTTTTTTGTAGATCTCACGATTTGTCATAGTAACACATTCGGCTTTAGGTGAATAAGCATACCTATAAATGGAGCAAAATCCTGTTTATAAAAAAACGTGAGAGAAACGATAGTAAAACAATGAACGAGATAGTCTTGAAAGACGGAGAAAGTGAGCGGGGAAAGAATTAAAAGACATTTATTATAAGTCGAAGTGAGAGAAATGAAAATAAAAATAAAAACGAGATAGTCTTGACAGATGAAGAGAGTTAGCGGTGAAAGAATTAAAAGACATTTAACTTTAGTCGAAGTGAAGTAAATGAAAATAAAACAAAGAACGAGATAGTCTTGACAGATGAAGAGAGTGAGCGGTGAAAGAATTAAAAGACATTTAATATAAGTCGACGTGAGAAAAATGAAAATGAAACAAAGAACAAGATAGTCTTGACAGATAAAGACAGTGAGCGGTGAAAGAATTAAAAGGCATTTAATATAAGTGGACCTGAGAGAAATCAAAATGAAACAAAGAACGAGATAGTCTAAACAGATGAAGAGAGTGAGTGGTGAAAGAATCATGACGGTTAATATAAGTGGAAGTGAGAGAAATGAAAATAAAACAAAAACCGAGATAGTCTTGCCAGATGAAGAGAGTGAGCGGTGAAAGAATTAGAAGACATTCAATATAAGTCAAAGTGAGAGAAATTAAAATAAAACAAAAAACCAGATAGTCTTGACAGATGAAGAGAGTGAGCAGTGAAAGAATTTAAAGACATTTAATATATGACGAAATGAGGGAAATGAAAATAAAACAAAGAACAAGATAGTCTTGACAGATAAAGACAGTGAGCGGTGAAAGAATTAAAAGACATTTAATATAAGTCGACGTGAGAGAAATCAAAATGAAACAAAGAACGAGATAGTCTTAACAGATGAAGAGAGTGAGTGGTGAAAGAATTAAAAGACTTTTAATATAAGTCGACGTGAGAGAAATGAAAATGAAACAATGAACGAGATAGTCTAAACAGATGAAGAGAGTGAGTGGTGAAAGAATCATGACGGTTAATATAAGTCGAAGTGAGAGAAATGAAAATAAAACAAAAACCGAGATAGTCTTGCCAGATGAAGAGAGTGAGTAGTGAAAGAATTTAAAGACATTTAATATATGACGAAATGAGGGAAATGAAAATTAAACAAAGAACAAGATAGTCTTGACAGATAAAGACAGTGAGCGGTGAAAGAATTAAAAGACATTTAATATAAGTCGACATGAGAGAAATCAAAATGAAACAAAGAACGAGATAGTCTTAACAGATGAAGAGAGTGAGTGGTGAAAGAATTAAAAGACATTCAATATAAGTCAAAGTGAGAGAAATTAAAATAAAAAAAAAACCAGATAGTCTTGACAGATGAAGAGAGTGAGTAGTGAAAGAATTTAAAGACATTTAATATATGACGAAATGAGGGAAATGAAAATTAAACAAAGAACAAGATAGTCTTGACAGATAAAGACAGTGAGCGGTGAAAGAATTGAAAGACATTTAATATAAGTCGACGTGAGAGAAATCAAAATGAAACAAAGAACGAGATAGTCTTAACAGATGAAGAGAGTGAGTGGTGAAAGAATTAAAAGACATTTAATATAAGTCGACGTGAGAGAAATCAAAATGAAACAAAGAACGAGATAGTCTTAACAGATGAAGAGAGTGAGTGGTGAAAGAATCATGATGGTTAATATAAGTCGAAGTGAGAGAAATGAAAATAAAACAAAAAATGAGATAGTCTTGACAGATGAAGAGAGTGAACGGTGAAAGAATTTAAAGACATTTAATATATGACGAAATGAGGGAAATGAAAATTAAACAAAGAACAAGATAGTCTTGACAGATAAAGACAGTGAGCGGTGAAAGAATTAAAAGACATTTAATATAAGTCGACGTGAGAGAAATCAAAATGAAACAAAGAACGAGATAGTCTTAACAGATGAAGAGAGTGAGTGGTGAAAGAATTAAAAGACATTTAATATAAGTCGACGTGAGAGAAATCAAAATGAAACAAAGAACGAGATAGTCTTAACAGATGAAGAGAGTGAGTGGTGAAAGAATCATGATGGTTAATATAAGTCGAAGTGAGAGAAATGAAAATAAAACAAAAAATGAGATAGTCTTGACAGATGAAGAGAGTGAACGGTGAAAGAATTAAAAGACATTTAATATAAGTCGACGTGAGAGAAATGAAAATGAAACAATGAACGAGATAGTCTAAACAGATGAAGAGAGTAGGTGGTGAAAGAATCATGACGGTTCATTTAAGTTGAAGTGAGAGAAATGAAAATAAAACAAACAAAATATTTTGGGATATTTTTAGTGTGGTAAATATGGGAAATATGAGTATGCACTCCTATGCTGAAAATTTGTTAACATAAGAAAGATAGAAGTTGTATGCGTGGATAGGAAGTTATGAAAAATGATATCTGCCTAGTTCAAAAGGCTCATAAGTGATACAAAGAACGGGTATATAGCCAACTTGTATCAATATCACTCTCTACTCAAAACTTAATCCCATACGATTTATCATTTGCCAAATGTGGATATTTTATTTGCAAAACTTTTTAAATCGCTAACAATTAAATTTTAATTGATCAATTCCTAACATATTCGATCAAAGAATTTTTTAATATTGCCTGCTAAACCCATTCCAAATTTCGTATGCAATTTCTCAAATAATATGTACATAGTTGCAGAGCATGCAGTTCTATTCCACGACCGATGCCTATTTCTCAATATTTTTAAGTATTCAACTTATCAAATGAATGTTGTCAAAAATATAAATTGTTTGAAATATAGCACTACAATACATCAATTAGCGATTCCCGGGACTAACCAACAGATGGCGCCTCTAATAACAAGTCCATATAATTCTCAGTTAGTACCGACCTTTTGAAGTTACGTGTCAAACTTTCATGACATTCCGACATTGTGTCATTGAGTTAGTGTGGTTTTAGTGACGCTACTTTTGCTATTTTCAAAACAATGGAAAAAACCGAATTTCGTGTGTTGATAAAACATTGCTTTTTAATGGGAAAAAATACCGTTCAAACTCAGCGATGGCTTGAAAAGTGTTATCCGGGCTCTCCTCTGTCGAAAACAACCATTTTCCGGTGGTATGCTGAATTTCAAACGCTGTCGTACAGACACAAATGATGCTGAACGCTCTGGTCGTCCAAATGAGGCTGTTACACCAGAAAACATTAAAAAAAACCCTCAAAATCGTGATGGAAAATCGCAAAGTAAAGTTGCGTGAGATAGCTGACATCCTGAAGATATCATTTGGTAGTGTTTAAACTATTTGGCGTGTTATATTTTTATAAAACATGCAAAATATTTTGCACGACTATCGGCTGTTCGCAGACCTCAAAAAGATGCTCCAGGGAAAGAGATTTGGCTCCAATGAAGAAGTGATTGCCGAAACTAACGCCTATTTTGAAACCAAAGATAAATCGTTCTACACGGCTGGCATAGAAAAAATTGGAAAGCGTTAGAATTAATGTATCGCTCTTGAAGGAGACTATGTTGATGAACAAAGAAGAAATTTGGCAAACAAATGTTGTTTAAGTACTAAGTCCCGGGACTTATTGATCGATGCGTTAATTTGGCAAATAATTTGTTTTTATAACTGTAAAAAATCTTATAATATACAATTTAAAAACAATTGCGACAGTTTTAAACGCACATCAAATTGGTAGAATTGAGTTATATTTTTTTTTAACTACAAATATTACTAAAATAACAACTTTTATATTGGTTCATATTATAAAATTATGTATACTATGAACCAATATAGAAAAAAAAACGTATGGTATGAATAATAATATATTACGTATATTAAAACAATAATATACGTATATTAAAACAAAAATGTTTTTAAATCTTAAAGGTTATTTATTTATTTTTTCTTTTACTTTCATATTTGTTTTTTAAACCTGAACAAACCACCGAAATAAATTAATAAATTTAATAATATTTTGTGTAAAATGCAGAAAAATCATAAATAGATAATTGTTAAAAAATTCATTTTTATATAATATTTAAGTTAAATGTTATCAAAATGACAAATCAACTTTTTGTTACAAAAAGTATTGTTGGACGTGACAGGACTGTAATATAAATAAAGAGTGATATATCACCATCTGGACGAGCGTTTCACAAAGTTTTAGTAAAATGCTATTCTAAACCCATTAAAAATGGTTTGCGTCATTACTTATTTGTGCTTTGATGAAAAGTTGAAAGGTTTGCGTCTCTGCTGAGTAAGCTTTCAATTGTATAGAGCTTTTAGAAATCGACGACAGAATGCGTTATCTGTCTATATTTTCACTGTAAGAGATGAACACGAAAAATTTCAGTTGATCATCAAAAACTATGCTTAGTTAAATAAACACTTAGAATTATTTGGAATATACAAAAACATATTTCATTGCTTCAAAAATAAATAAGAATTTTCCTTGTCAATTATAATTCGCGATAAGATTTTTTTATACAGACAATCCACCCAAACTAGAATGATTTGTGCCACCAAACTTAAGACATGTTGAAATTGTGTGAATTGATATATTAAAAACAAATTTTAATATAATACGGAAAATATGTATCTCTGCGAAGGGGCGACAGATGAGAGTGAGCAGTGAAAGAATTAAAAGACATTTACTATGTCTTTTAATTCTTTCAAAGAACAAGACTATCTCATTCTTTGTTTTATTAATGATAATAAAACAAAGAACGAGATAGTCTTGACAGATGAAGAGAGTGAGTGATGAAAGAATTAAAAGACATCCAATATAGGTCGAAGTGAGAGAAATGAAAATTAAACGAAGAACGAGACAGACTTCACAGATTAGCATAGTGAACAGTGAAAGAATTAAAATACATTTATTATAAGTCAAAGTGAGAAAAATGAAAATAAAACAAAAAACGAGATTGTCTTGACAGATGAAGAGAGCGAGTGATGAAAGAATTAAAAGACATTCAATATAGATCGAAGTGAGAGAAATGAAAATTAAACGAAGAACGAGACAGTCTTGACAGATTAGGATAGTGAACAGTGAAAGAATTAAATTACATTTATTATAAGTCAAAGTGAGAGAAATGAAAATAAAACAAAAAACGAGATTGTCTTGACAGATGAAGAGAGTGAGCAGTGAAAGAATTTAAAGACATTTAATATAAGTCGAAATGAGAGAAATGAAAACTAACAAAGAACAAAATAGTCTTGACAAATGAAGACAGTGAGCGGTGAAAAAATCAAAGCATTTAATATATTATACCATAAGTCAAAGTGAGAGAAATGAAAATAAAATAAAAACCGATATAGTCTTGCAAGATGAAGAGAGTGAGTTGTGAAACAATTAAAAGACATTCAATATAAGTCGAAGTGAGAGAAATGAAAATCAAACGAAGAACGAGATAGTCTTGACAGATGAAGAGAGTGAACAGTGAAATAATTAAAAGACATTTATTTTAAGTCAAAGTGAGAGAAATGAAAATAAAACAAAAAACGAGATTGCCTTGACCGATGAAGACAGTGAGCGGTGAAAGAATTTAAACACATTTAATATAAATCAAAGTTAGAGAAATGAAAATAAAACAATGACAAGATAGTCTTGACAGATGAAGAGAGTGAACGGTGAAAGAATTAAAAGACATGTAACGTAAGTCGAAGTGAGAGAAATCAAAAGAAAACAAAGAACGAGATAGTGTTGACAGATAAAGGGAGGAAGCAGGGAAAGAATTTAAACACATTTAATATAAGTCGAAGTAACGAATAGTCTTTACAGATGAAGACAGTGAGCGGTGAAGGAATCAAGGCATTTTGTATACCATAAGTCGAAGTGAGAGAAATTAAAATAAACAATGAACGAGATAGTCTTGACAGATGAAGAAAGTGAGCGGTGAAGGAATTTAAAGACATTTCTGTGGCGTTACGACAGAAGTTGATATGTCCGTTTTTTGTCATTTTGTGTTTATTCTCCCAATTTATAGAAAATATTTATCGGCATGTTGTGACAAAACTTTGTGTGTCAGTTATTATCCAAACAAAAGATATATTGTTTGGAAAAACTCATAAAATGCTTATTTGTACTGATTTTAACATCTTATCAAAGTTAATATTGCTTCTCCTCTAAACTAAGGTAAAATGGACATATCAACTGCTGCCATAACGCCACAGATTTAATATAAGTAAGAGGGAAATGAAAACAAAACAAAGAACGATATAGTCTTGACGGGTGTAGAGAGTGAGCAGTGAAAGAATTAAAAGACATTTAATATAAGTCGAAGTGATAGAAATGACAATAAAACAAAGAACGAGATAGTCTTGACAGATGAAGAGAGTGAGCAGTGAAAGAATTAAAAGACATTTAATATAAGTCGAAGTGAGAGAAATGACAATAAAACAAACAAAATATTTAGGGATATTTTTACTGTGGTAAATATGAGTATGCACTCATATGCTGAAAATTTGTTAACACAAGAAAAATAGAAGTTGTATGCGTGGATAGGAAGTTATGAAAAATGATATCTGCCTAGTTCAAAAGGCTCATAAGTGATACAAAGAACTTGTATCAATATCATTCTCTACTCAAAACTTGATCCCATACGATTTATCATTTGCCAAATGTGGATATTTTGTTTGCGAAACTTTTTAAATTGCTAACAATTAAATTTTAATTGATCAATTCCTAACATATTCGATCAAAGAATTTATTAACACGTTCACTGCGTATAAAATACTTAATGTCATACAGAGACGCTAGAAATTCGCGAATTTTTTAAAACCCATAACTTTGTTAAAAATCAAATTCTACTTTCTATTTAAACATCATATACAGGTGTATTCCTTCGTGTCTTCAACACACATGAAACCGGCAATGAATCCTTATCGGGAGACGTTTATGAATAAATCATAAAAAACGACCCATTATATGAGTATATCATAAAAAGCCGCCGCTTTGACTGACCAGCACGAAATACTGACACAAACTGAAGTGTATATAGTTACGCTAATAACTTTTGTCAACTTTTGAAGCGACGCTGTAATATTTTGGATTCAATGCGTGGTAAAGATGACATGAACACGACTCTCGTGTTCATAGCATGGCTGCAATATTTGTATGGACACGGGAGCTGTGTTCGACGCAGTGAACGTGTTAATATTGCCTGCTAAACCCATTCCAAATTTCGTATGCAATTTCTCAAATAATATGTACATAGTTGCAGAGCATGCAGTTCTATTCCACGACCGATACCTATTTCTCAATATTTTTAAGTATTCAACTTATCAAATGAATGTTGTCAAAACTATAAACTGTTTGAAATATAGCACTACAATACATCAATTAACAATTCTCGAGACTAACCAACAGATGGCGTCACTAATAACAAATCCATATCATTGTCAGTTAGCACCGATCTTTTGAAATTACGTGTCAAACTTTCATGACATTCCGACATTGTGTCATTGAGTTACAGTGATTTTAGTGACGCTACTTTTGCTATTTTCAAAACAATGGAAAAAACTGAATTTCGTGTGTTGATAAAACATTGCTTTTTAATGGGAAAAAATACCGCTCAAACTCAGCGATGGATTGAAAAGTGTTATCCGGGCTCTGCTCAGTCCAAAACAAACATTTATCGGTGGTATGCTGATTTCAAAGGCGGTCGTACAGACACAAATGATGCTGAACGCTCTGGTCGTCCAAATAAGGCTGTTACTGTAAAATTGCCTGAGATAGCTGACATCCTGAAGATATCATTTGGTAGTATTTAAACTATTTGGCATGTTATATTTTTATAAAACATGCAAAATATTTTGCACGACTATTAGCTGTTCACAGACCTCAAAAAGATGCTCCAGGGAAAGAGATTTGGCTCCAATAAAAAAGTGATTGCCGAAACTAACGCCTTTTTTGAAACCAAAGATAAATCGTTCTACACGGCCGGCATAGAAAAGTTAGGAAAGAGTTGGAATGAATGTATCACTCTTGAAGGAGACTATGTGATGTTGATGAATAAACAAGAATTTTGGCAAACAAATGTTGTTTTTGTAGTTAGTGCCGGGACTTATTGATCGATGTGTCAATTTGGCAAATTATTTGTTTTTATAACTGTAAAAAATCTTATAATATACAATTAAAAAACCATTGCGACAGTTTTAAACACACGTCAAATTGGTAGAATTTAGTTATATTTTTTACTTTCTAACTACAAATATTACTAAAATAACAACTTTTATATTGGTTCATATTATAAAATTATGTATACTATGAACTAATATAGAAAAAACAACTTGTATGGTATGAATAATATACGTGTTGATTTAAATTGCTTTATAAAATGGTTCAATTTAGATTGAAGATTGTGATTTCTAGAAAATTACGATATTATAAGAAATAATTTTTTTTAACTGCAATAAATTAGCGTATATTAAAACAAACGCTGTTTTTAAATCTGAAAGGTTATTTATTTATTTTTTCTTTTACTTTCATACATGTTTTTTGAACCTGAACCAACCACCGAAATAAATTAATAAATTTAATAATAATTCGTGTAAAATACAGAAAAATATTAAATAGAAAATTGTCAAAAAATTTATTTTTATATAATATTTAAGTTAAATGTATCAAAATGACATAAAAAAACTTTTTGTTACAAAAAGTATTGCTGGAAGTAACAGGACTGGAATATAAAAAAGAGTGATATATCACCATCTGGACGAGCGTTTCACAAAGTTATAGTAAAATGCTATTCTAAACCAATTGAAAATGGTTTGCGTCTTTACTTATTTGTGCTTTCATGCAAACTTGAAAGGTTTGCATCTCTGCTGAGTAAGCTTTCAATTGTATAGAGCTTTTAGAAATCAACGACAGAATGCGTTATCTGCTTATATTTTCACTGTAAGAGATGAACACGAACATTTTAAGTTTTTCATCAAATACTACGCTTAGTTAAAAAACACAATATTTAGGAATATACAAAAACATATTTCATTGCTTAAAAAATTAATTAAGAATTTTCTTTGTCAATTATAATTCGTGATAGAATTTTTTTTACAGACAATCCACCCAAACTAGAATGATTTGTACCACCAAACTAAAGACATTTTGAAATTGTGTGAATTGATATAACAAAAACAAATTTTAATATCACGGAAAATATGTATACGCCATCTCTGCGAAGCGGCTACTTACCGAACCAATTGGTTCCGCTTACAAAACTATTCGCTAGATGGCAGTGTATGTAGAAAATTTGAAATGCAACTTAATTTATCTACGAAATGCATTTTGCTAATAATGCATTTTACTACGAAATGCCCACAAAGGATTAACTAATTTTCATATTTTTAAACTCTATTTATTAAAAATAGAAAAAAATATAATAAAAACATAAACTAAAAATAATAAATGATTTTTTTTCAATAGCCGAAAACAGTGTGAAAATTCTTGCAATACAGATACTAAATTTTTTTACTTACAGTTTCCATTCAGGAAAATCCAGGGTTTTTTCAGAACTTTTTTTCATGAGACACAATATGTTTGTTTTTGTCATAAATTTTAATGCACTTTCGACGAGACGAATTAGCGAATTTTTACTTTCATATGACGCAAAATGTTTCCGGCAGCGGCACAAGCATTCATTTTCCACATTATTTAGTCAACACAGTGAAAACTTTGTAATTCGGTTACGATTTTCAATAAACTACATTCGTATGACCTAGTCCGACGCGTAACAAGTGGATTTCTTGCATTTCCTCGAGGAAAATCTAGCGCGAATAATAAAAACACTGGACTATCATGCCCCGTAGCGCGCAGGCCCAGTCTGTCAGCGAAATCGAAATTCTCAAATTGTAATGGAAAGTTTGAAAATCTCTTTCACGTAAAATTCATAATTCCTTCGAAAATTTTCAATGCTTTTTAAATTAATATTTGTTTTATCAAACACTGTTTTTTTTTTCACTTTATGTAACGGTATAATTCATACCTGTTTTCACCTCATCATTAAGGTAGTAGAAGTTTGTGCTCGATGTGATGAAAACCTTGAAACCGGTAAGGTTATACCGTTACATAAAGTGGAATATAATGTTGGATAAAACAAATAACGATGTCTTTAAACTTCCGCAATGTTAATGCCTTAACTATAAATAATATATAAATATTTTTAATTTGCATACTAAAAATAATAATAAAAAGACAATTTATACAGAGCGTACTATCCTTTAAGGCAGGTGTCACCAAACGTTTTGAGAAACGGGCCGGATTGATGTTTTTTTAACCCTTCCCTTACGGTGATAAAAATAATACGCGTGTTACAGTGTTGGGTAGTGAGTACGCAATAAAAAATTAGCGATTTTAAATCGGAAAAATAAGAACATCCATAGATAATCCTCTTAATTAATTATAATTGAACTTAAAAATTATAATAATTGAGATTTATTTGCTGAAAACATTAAAAAAAAACATCTGGCAACGCTCACGGAACGGGCGTACGTCTAACCTATTTGCAAGCCTAGAAGCTACTAGTGGCGCGGAACGTCAATCGCATACCCCGGCGCTTACGCTTATGCTTGCGACGTTGAGACAATTCAGCTCTTCGCAATTCAGTGGAGTATGCAAGAGTGAGATGAGAATATAGTGTCGCGCTTCCCGCATACTATTCACACACTCGCAGCGTTTAAATGCGGATTTGTTTTCGATCTTTACAAAACACCTCGATGTAGTCGATAAATTCTGATTATTATTAATATTATTTTTTAAATCAATGCGTAAATATATTATGGAGGAATACCTAAAATCTTAACCTTGTATTTATAATATTTATAGAGATATTGATGGTTATTAGAAGCAACGTGTAGAAGATACCCAACACAGGGAAGGAAAGGTTAAACATGGGCAGGACGAAAAATATTCTTATTGAAATCCTATGAGAACATTAGTTTACATTGCATGTGTAAATAAATGTAGTTTATATTGGAAGTCTTATATCAAATTACAACAGAAGAATCGTTGTTGTCTATTCACAACCAAATCATAACATATTGTAAAATTAATATTTCTTATACTCGTATATAATATTTATGAATAAAAGTCGGGGGCCGGATGAAAAAGTTTGGAGGGCCGGATCCGGCCCGCGGACCGTAGTTTGGTGACCACTGCTCTAAGGCGCTCTAATCTAGGAGTTGAACCCCCTATTATTGATATTAAAAATATTCCTAAAATAATATCAATAAAACAAGTTGACTCTTAAGATAGGAAGGTGATGACTGCGGGTATTAGATTAGGAACTTTCCCGCATCGTTTTGAAAAATATATTTGGTGAGACAACAGCAGAAAACTTACCAAGGGAAGAAGAATTACGAAGATGTTTTTTGTATTAGGTGTTAACATAAGTTGTGTCCGTTTTTTTTCCAATTTAAAAATGAGCACCAAAAGTAAAACAGAATGGTAAAGGTTATATACGTCATTTGAAAGATAATTTTCTGTTCTACAAGATATTGTGTTTGCTTTTACGTTACATATATTATTTTATTTGTTTACAAGCCTTCAAAATGGGTTACACATGTTTTGAGTGAAAATAAAAATCAACGTTCGACAATTTCTGTTGGTTTGCTCGCGTGTCATCGAGCAACGCATGGCCACAAGCAAAGATTCCTTTACCGCATCATTACTAGTGATGGAGAAAAAAATGGTGATGAAAAATGTTTGAAGGGGATCTTCATGAATAATATGGTTTAAGCGTTCCTCATCCAAGTCCACTGGTCATCCGGAACGCTCCATGTCTTTCAGGTCGAAATTACCGTCTTTGAAACGCAAAAACCATCAACGAGCTGTCCTTTAACTCATAGCATCTTCACCGTACACTTCGCAAATATCGCGAGCAGCTTTATTCCCTCGATTGAACGCGAACGGAAGGAGGTGTCGAAAATGCTCCCTTTCGTCTACTTGACATTCCATTTTGAAGGCATTTTGAATCAAATAAAATAATATGTGTAACGTAAAAACAAACAATATTTTGTAGAGCAGAAAAATTTCTTTCGAATGACGTATAACCTTTACCATTTTGTTTTACTTTTGGTGTTCATTTTTAAATTTGAATAAAAATACGGACACAACTTATGTTAACACCTAATAGATCTCACGATTTATCATAGTAACACATTCGGCTTTAGGTGGAGTGTAATGTTTGTATGTAGTGTTTATATTTAACCATAAATTTGAAAAATATAGTTTAAATTGTATTACACTCTCGTTGCATACAGTACAACTTGGCGGACTTATTATCACGTAACAATATTTTCCAAACAACCAAAAAAGAAACGAAAAGTGAAATACTCGTACATACAAGAATCTTTTAAAAAAATCTGGGTTCTAAAGGGAATTTTTTTTTAATTTGATTATATATCATTAAAAAGACATGCATAAACTTAAACAGCATAAGGCTACTCTGGAAGCCTCATTGATGAATACTTAGCAACAGTGGTGTGTATAAACTTTTATGTGCTGACTGTGATAGTTTATATATAGGAAAGACAGGAAGATCTTTTGAAAAGAGATTTCGTGAACACAAATCCCCCTTAACAAATCCTCTAATTTATTCTGAAATGGCTAATCATTGTCACCGTGAAAACCATACTTTTTCTATCGATGATGCCAAATTCTTACATATCAGTAGTAACGGAAATAAATTGGACAGATTAGAAGCTCTAGAAATTTCTAATTCAGTACATCGAGGTGAACATCTGACAAACACATATATCCCAAGAATCTCTCCGCTGCTAGCCGAGATAGTCTCATCCCTCCCTTCACCCGCAGTCCTCAACCCGAATGTCAACCGTTAGAAGCGTTTATCTCGGTACCAGTTCGAACATAATTCAATCTTGTTTATGCTTCCCTGATGACGAGGTGTGCACCTTGAAACCGGTAGGGTTTTATACCGTTACAAAAAAGTGGAATAAACAGTGTTTGATAAAACAAATTACAATTTAATAAATGTTATTTGTACAAAATCGTAAATAATATTTTTGATTTGATTCTTCCATTTTTTCGTGTTGTACGCAATACGGGAATATTGGTGAGCTTAACCGGATGATAATGAGGGTGTGGGCTGAAAAACATCTGGTGTCCCCGTGGCTGGGTTCGCCCTATATTGGTGGGGTGTATCTTGGCCGAGGGGATGCTATGAGATGAGCCCAGACCTTTTGATAGCTTCTGTGTTTGATGTATTGTCTGCAATTTATGTGTTTTAGAAGTGTTTTTCAGGTGTGATCTTGTACATACTATGTTGCTGTCAATAAACCTAATATTTATTTATTTATTTACTTAAAGCCTTTAAACCGGTAGGGTTATACCGTTACAAAAAAGTGGAATAAACAGTGTTTGATAAAAATAAATTACAATGTCTTTAAACCTCCACAACGTTAATGCCTTAACTATAAACAATGAATTTAAACTGTTATGGAATATGATATTAGTTTTGAGGGTGTGGGCTGAAAAACATCTGGTGTCCCCGTGGCTGGGTTCGCCCTATATTGGTGGGGTGTATCTTGGCCGAGGGGATGCTATTAGATGAGCCCAGACCTTTTGATAGCTTCTGTTTTTAATGTATTATCTGCAATTTCTGTGTTATTTAAATATAATCTGTACATACTATGTTGCTATCAATAAACCTATTATTTATTTATTTATTCATTTATTTTAATAATTTATAAGGTAATGTCGAGTTGATCGAGCTCACAGTTCACCATCGTACGTGTTTAAAATGTAAACTTGACTGGGGTCTTATTTTTGGGTTAGATCGGGAATTGAACCCGAAACATCCGGGTGGAAAACCAAAACAACCTAGAAACAAAAGTCATTCATATGGCAGATCTTATGGGACTCGTTAGTTTTCAAATGCACGAGTTTCATAATAGTACTCGTATGTACCCATTTGCAACTCGAATTTTGAAAAAAATGAAAGCTTTAAAATTATATGTGGCCAATTCGATAATATATTTTCAATTGATATTTTCAACGAAAAAATTTCAAAGGAAAACATAAAATCAATATATGAGGAGGACTCTTTTTTTCTCTTTTTCATTGTTCGGCGAGCTTATTATACCAAAGCAAATGTAGCATGGTCCCTGTGACGTTTCACAAATTTGCCCCAATACAACGTTGTAACGACGTTTAGTAATTTTAATTATTTTATCAACTTTAATATAAGCCTCGATTCTAATAAATAGCTAGTTATTTAGGTAAATACATTACACAAAACTAACAATAATGACAAATGAATACATCTTGTTACAAATTAGCAAAAATATGTCGGTTTGTTAAAATCAAATAATATTTGGCGACGTTCGTCAAAAGTCACTACGTTAGTCTGCATTGGCTAGGGCTGGGGTATATGATAATTGGATTTTCGATTTTTTTTACAGATAAAATGAAATGTTCGTAATAAATATTAATTCGTAGTGGATCTTGGCCTATTTAAAGATAGATACAAAACATTATAGTTCGGAAATTCTAGGATGAGCCTTGTGACAGCTCACAAATTTGCCCCAATACAACCTTGTAAGGATGTTCAGTAACTTTAATTATTTTATCAACTTTAATATAAGTCTCAATTCTTTAGGGAAATACGTTACATAAGGTTGTATTGGGGCAAATTTGTGAGCTGTCACAGGACTCGTCCTAGAATTTCCGAACTGTAGAAAGTCAGTATAATGAAAATTAGGAATTAAAACGTCAGTTTAGAGAAAAACAATTATTCGATTTATAAAAAATAGATTCGATTTGTAAAAAAACTATTTTACCCCATCCCTTTGAGACATGACATTTCAAACGTCACAGGGACCATGCTACATTTTCTTGAGTATTGTGTTTTTATTTATGTTATATTTTTGTGTGTTTATCATCGTTCATCGTTTAAAAAAGGGTTAGACACGCACGCTTCGAGTACGTATGCGAGTATTGGAACTCTTCCGTGTATTAACGTTGCCAACACGTACAAAGACGAACCACGAGTTTCGTGCCAACTTCAGTGATTATGGCTTAATTATTATAATAATTATTATCGAAGAGTTATTTACTCTTATATTGCGATATTTAGAGAGCAGACTCTTAGAGGGCTGATCATCGGCCTCAAAGTTTTCATTCAAGTTTTTTATGTTAAATATATATTTTTTGTAACTTTAAGAATCATTCTCTTTTAAAATAATGCATTTAAAACTAAATATTAACTGAGATAAAATATAAACTACTGTTTTTTTGACAAAATATGCAGGGATTAAAAGGGTTAAGGATGGTTACTGGGCCGAAGACACCGGTAAAGTTGTAACGTTAACCGGTAGGATTATATAGTTACATAAAATGGGATAAACGGTGTTTAATAAAACAAGTTATAAAACATACATACATTGCAAATTTGAGTGGAAGGCGTGGTCAAAGAAGACCTGGAAAATATGGTTAGATCAAGGGAATTCGTTTTTCTTTTCTAAAAAGGAAGTATAAGAAATCAAAGAAGTCATAAGAGTTCTATAAGAAAGTGTATATATGTAGAATAGATGAGATATGTGTGTCGCGAGAGGAAAGTCTAGCGATCTCTTTCCTCTTCGTATCGAAACGAAGCGGCGTGATGGTTATACATGTATAGTACCCGGCGGTAAGTAATACTTAACCCTTCTCTTACGGTGATAAAAATAATACGCGTGCTCCGGTGTTGGGTAGTGAGTACGCAATAAAAAATTTGCGATTTTAAATCGGAAAAATAAGAACATTCATAGATAATCCTCTTAATTAATTATAATTGAAGTTAAAAATTATAATAATTGAGATTTATTTGCTGAAAACATTAAAAAAACCATCTGAAAACATTAAAAAACGCTCACGGAACGGGCGTACGTCTAACCTATTTGCAAGCCTAGAGGCTACTAGTGGCGCGGAACGTCAGTCGCATACCCCGGCGCTTACGCTTAATGCTTGCGACGTTAAGACAATTCAGCTCCTCGCAATTCAGTCTAGTATGCAAGAGTGAGATGCGAATATAGTGTCGCGCTTCCCGCATACTATTCACCTATCGTCAAGACGAGGCACTCGCAGCGTTTAAATGCGAATTTGTTTTCGATCTTTACAAAACACCTCGATGTAGTCGATAAATTCTGATTATTATTAATATTATTTTTTAAATCAATGCGTAAATATATTATGGAGGAATACCTAAAATCTTAACCTTGTATTTATAATATTTATAGAGATATTGATGGTTATTAGAAGCAACGTGTAGAAGATACCCAACACAGGGAAGGAAAGGTTATTAAGAAAGACTGTCGGTCATAATCAGCTTTGTAGAGTGTCGTCTCTGTTGCACGATGCGCTAACAGTCTCGCGACGGAACACGTGTATGAATGATAGAAACGACGCTCTATAAAGCCGAAGTTAGCCGATTATGGCCGAAAGTCTCTTTCTTAAGCCCGATGTAAATAAATAAATAAATAATAGATTTATTGATAGCAACATAGTATGTACAGATTATATTTAAATAACACTTCTTAAACACATAAATTGCAGATAATACATTAAATACAGAAGCTATCAAAAGGTCTGGGCTCATCTAATAGCATCCCCTCGGCCAAGATACACCCCACCAATATAGGGCGAACCCAGCCACGGGGACACCAGATGTTTTTCAGCCCACACCCTGTTTTGTGTATTACATACCGCCGGGTACTGTACGAGTATATTACGTATAAAATTTCATCAAAACGATTGGACACAATAGATTGAAAAATATCGCTGTATTCGTTTGAACGTAGGATTTAAATAAGATTAAAAAATGTTCCCCTTGTATTCGTTAGCATGCTCTGCCCGAAGTATTTAAATATATTTTTATCCATGCGTATACAAAGAATATCCTTGAAAATAAACCGTTATGCAGCGAATCACTCAACAGAGTAAGACTGCTTTTCGTAACGGATTTGTCGGCAGAATGAGAAAGGTTAATAATAGAGATACAGGGTGGGTCGTGAAATACACGAATGTAAAAAAAAATTGTTAAAAAAATATATATGTAATACACACATAACATCGCGCCGTCTCCCTATCGGGAAATGCATAAAGGAGAGAGCACCAGAATTACTTTTCGCGACACACATATTTCGCCTATTCTACAACAAAAAAATCTTTCAAATTGAGCGTTTTTTTTTTATTATTCTTGGATAAAACACAGATGGCGTCGTGAACTTGCATGGGTCTTGTGACATTTGAGAAGTGTAATGTATGAAATTTATAAAAATGGAGTCGTATACAATACAACAAAGCGTTCAAATTGTTTGAATTATTTTATATATTGTAATCTCCGGAAACTGTGATGTTTATTGGCCACCGAGATCGTGTGATCTCTGACACCGTTGGACTATTTTCTCTGGGGTTACGTGAAATGCCAATTCTACCATGTAAGAATGAACCCCGATCGATTCCTGAGCTGAAGGACGAAATTATTCGCGTTATTGGTGAGTTAGAACCGCAATTATGCCAAAATGTCATCGAAAATTTTTGACAAAAGAGTGGACATCTGTGGAGCTGCAAAAAGGTGGGCATTTGTCGGATATTGTTTTTTGTGTTTAAATGTCATACATTATACTTCAATGATAAGTAAAAAGCTTTTTTTTTAAATCAAAGCAAATTGTGTGTTTTATTTAAGAATTTAAAAAATTTGAATTAAAAAAACCGTTCAATTTGAAATACCCTTTATATATGTTATACCTCGTACAGCTCTTACGATTTCTCTGATTTTTATATGTTATACCTCGTACAGCTCTTACGATTTCTCTGATTTTATATGTTATACCTCGTACAGATCTTAAGATTTCTCTGATTTTTATATGTTTATACCTCGTACAGCTCTTACGATTTCTCTGATTTTATATGTTATACCTCGTACAGATCTTAAGATTTCTCTGATTTTTATATGTTTATACCTCGTACAGCTCTTACGATTTCTCTGATTTTTATATATTATACCTCGTACAACTCTTACGATTTCTCTGATTTTTATATGTTATACCTCGTACAGCTCTTACGATTTCTCTGATTTTTATATGTTATACCTAGTACAGCTCTTACGATTTCTCTGATTATTATATGTTATACCTCGTACAGCTCTTACGATTTCTCTGATTTTTATATGTTATACCTCGCACAGCTCTTACGATTTCTCTGATTTTTATATGTTATACCTCATACAGCTCTAACGATTTCTCTGATTTTTATATGTTATACCTAGTACAGCTCTTACGATTTCTCTGATTATTATATGTTATACCTCGTACAGCTCTTACGATTTCTCTGATTTTTATATATTATACCTCGTACAACTCTTACGATTTCTCTGATTTTATATGTTATACCTCGTACAGCTCTTACGATTTCCCTGATTTTTATATGTTATACCTCGTACAGCTCTTACGATTTCTCTGATTTTTATATATTATACCTCGTACAGCTCTTACGATTTCTCTGATTTTTATATGTTATACCTCGTACAGCTTTTACGATTTCTCTGATTTTTATATGTTATACCTCGTACAGCTCTTACGATTTCTCTGATTTTTATATGTTATACCTAGTACAGCTCTTACGATTTCTCTGATTATTATATGTTATACCTCGTACAGCTCTTACGATTTCTCTGATTTTTATATGTTATACCTCGTACAGCTCTTACGATTTCTCTGATTTTTATATGTTATACCTAGTACAGCTCTTACGATTTCTCTGATTATTATATGTTATACCTCGTACAGCTCTTACGATTTCTCTGATTTTTATATGTTATACCTCGTACAGCTCTTACGATTTCTCTGATTTTTATATGTTATACCTCGTACAGCTCTTACGATTTCTCTGAGTGTTATATGTTATACCTCGTACAGCTCTTACGATTTCTCTGATTTTTTTATGTTATACCTCGTACAGCTCTTACGATTTCTCTGATTTTTGATCATCAAACCATCTCAGAGTGATCTTCTTCATTTGACTCTTTCTAGTCTTGTTATACGTCCATATTTCACTCCCATACATTAAAGTTTATATTTAAATACTAATGGGGCTATCATCTTGTCAGATTTTGATACTATTCTAAAGGCGGTAAAAAAACATTATACCTCTCGTTTTCTCGTTAATAATTTCAATATTTTTCTAGGGTATGCTCTAAGGACAAAATACACTATGTTACATACTAATAATTTGATCTTACAAAATTATTAAGTAAACAATCATTTCTGACAGGACATCAAATAATTAATTAATGTATAAAAGCATCCAAGACAAAATAGAAAGTGTTGGCAGGAGGCAAATCTCCTGGCGCCGCAATATACGAGTACGTGATTGGACTGGTATAAGGAGTTTTAGGGATCTTTTTCGGGCTGCCGGGGACAAAGATGTCTACTCTCAGGTGATAGTCAACGTTGGAGGGGACTTGACATGACACTGGAAAGAAGAAGAAATAAAAGCATCGATATGTTTCATTTTTATATTTCCCCAGTGAAGTACAGGCAAAAGCCTAGTTCACTGTGAACACGATAAATGAATGGCAACAAACCCAGATCCATACAATTACATACAATGGCATGCCGACTTCAATAAAGGTAAAGGTAGGAAAACCATTTAGACAGTCGATCGGAGCGTGGTTGTTATTGCGACAGGATTTTGAATACTTGGGCTTTAAGGATGAAAGACGAGTGGAAAAGATTTGTGTGAACTCGTGAGTGTGGGTTTCTTCTTGTTATTTTAATTTTGGTTGTTTTTGTATTTGTGTTTCTGCGTATTTTTTGTTTTAATTTTTATTTTTATTCTTATGATTGTGTGCGGTATATTGTAGGATGAATATTTTTGGTCTTTCTGGAGTGATGATGTGTGAGGAGTTGAATTTCGCAAGATGTTTCCAGTTGTAGTTGAGTGTCACTGTTTGTCAGGTTGATGAGAGCGTGCAACGGGGTTTTGTTTTTGTGTAATCGAAAATCGGAAAGAAGTATCGATTTATTTTTTCATGCTAAATATCCTCAGTGAGATACAGGCAAAAGCCTAGTTTACTGGGGATACGACAAATGAAAGGCAACAAACCAAGATCCATTAAAATTGTATGTCCAAATCAAATTACCTGTTGTTTTTTTCGCAAATTGTGTATATTTCTTGTCATGTGTAATATTAAATAAATAAATAAAAATATAAATTGAGTGTCTTTTTAAATTACCGTGGTAAACGTGAACGGGGAGCAAGGCTAAAAAGAATCGGAAAAAAAATTGTAAAACGCGTGCACTTAAAAAAACACACGAGGTGACAATCTACGACAAAATACATAATGAAGTGAGTAGATATGAATGTAAACTTAAGCCTGATGTGTTGAGTAAGATGAAACTACATAATGAAGTGAGTAGATATGAATGTAAACTTAAGCCTGATGTGTTGAGTAAGATGAAAATACATAATGAAGTGAGTAGATATGAATGTAAACTTAAGGCTGATGTGTTGAGTAAGAGGAAAATACATAATGAAGTGAGTAGATATGAATGTAAACTTAAGGCTGATGTGTTGAGTAAGATGAAAAAGAGCACTCTGAGATGGTTTGGGCACGTGGAATGAATGAATGAAAAAATCAAATAAAATAAATATGCAGGTGGAAAGTGGTAGAAGAAGAGCTAAGAAAGTATGGTTGGATCAAATGTATAATATTTAGAAATATAAAAATAAATACACAAAGTCTAATAAATCTTAGAAGCTTTATGATAAGGTGTATGGATGTGAAAAAGATGAAATATATGTGTAGCAAGAGAAAAATCTAGCGCCCTCTGCCTGCCCCGTCAGGGGGACGGTTTGATAGTATATACTAGTTTGTAACCCGTGAAATATTCACGGAAGTAAAACAAATTCTACATTTATGAAAATATATATTCATAAATGTAAAATTTGTTTATATATATAATTTAAACATCGTCCCCTTTTACACCGGTTCAAAAATTGTTAGCTAGGTATTTAAAATTCGTTCAGTATCACGGACCCACCGAGATTCAAATTTCGAATTACTTTCGGAGAGAATCCAAATATTCGACAGCCGTACGGGTTTTGACTTATTTATACTATGATGTACAATACAAATATTTTAATGTAAATTTATTCAAAATCACTTAAATATGTTGATGAGTGCTTTATAACGCGCTGAATCTTGGAAGAAAATTTTTGCTTTTGATAATGTGATATGAAATATGTCAATATCCGAACCAGTCCCGTTTAGAAGAGTTAAGGCCCTTCCATCAGGCATAGCGGCTGGAAGGCCCGTTCTTGCGTATGTTATTGAGTTTTTAGCGGTCTGTTTCTTATTTGAAGAGATGATGATAGTAGTTGTTGGTAAACAAATAAAATACGTTAAATAGCAATGCGGAAGGAGAGGTGAATGAATGTTTTATTTATTAGTATGTGGGTATTTATAACATTTCAGAATGGGCGCGGGAGTGCGCCCGCGATATACTTTTATCTCGCTTCTGTGCGTGCAGAAATGGTCAATTGAAGTATTGTAGGTAAACAATCTATTTACGGAATCGGCAAGACAACGTGATGCGTTCTCTTTCTACTATGGAATGCGGCGCGATGTCCGACTGCGTCAATGTTTTAGCATGTGACCTTCGGACTGTTAAATATAATTCGTCGAGGTATCCAAAGGTCGTTTCGTCGGTCGTTGACCGTATGTGTTGACAATATTTAGCGACGACCGTGGATCCCTACAAGTTTTTGCCGGCGCAGTCTGGTGTAATTGTTAGGAACATTTAACGCTAATATTTGTAATAATGCTGGACAGCTCACAACTCCACGAACGAGTCTGACAACGTATACCAGGAGACGCAGATCTTCCTCGAACGAGTCTGACAACGTATACCAGGAGACGCATATATATGATAAAGTTACTACTATATAGTGGCAAATGGATAGCATAAATATGTATAAAAGGAATATGTGCGGTTTGGTGTATGCTGATGACATGGAAGTATTAAAGGATAATTAAGATAAATGGCAGAGCCTGATAAATAATTTGTATGAGAGATAGATTTGAAAATGAATTTTGCGAAATACAAAGGGGTCGTAGTGATAGAAAAGGGTGTTGAGAATAAACAATGAAAGATTAGAGCTGATGATTATGAAGCAACAGTTCCTGGACTAATAATATCTTGTAAAGAAACTTTAAGATTCTTGCGTAATATCCGTTGTGGTGATGACCTGGAAATGCCTAGCTGAATAAAATTACAAGTGATATAATTAAAACCTCACATAAACTATGCCACACTTCTTTCACTGCTGCTTTAGTCTAGATAATAGATCATCTCAAACATTTTCACCCCGTAGACCACTTGCCGATTTTTTTATTTTCCGTAGACCCCCTGCCTGCCTAATATTGAATTTTCCTAAACTTAATAACTTCAAATGTGTTTTTGACATCTGACACAGTGCTGTTTACCTTGACAAGGTTTTTTGTAGAGTGGACAATTGTAAAAAATTAAAAACGTGTACAATTGTCATTCATACCTTTATTGAAAAGACACAAAATGCAAGTAAATATTTGGCTTTCGAACGAAACAAATCCAAACCTAGTAAAATTCTTACATAAAATGAATACACAAATAATACTGTTAATGAGAGGGATGGACCTGATGGACCTGATGCTCTGATAGCGATGGTTCAATATTTGGCTTCAAATTAGTGAGGTATAGTCTTAAATCTTCACATTCAATGATTCGCATTCGAATTCTTTATATAAGTATTTTCTATGTCTAGTATAAATATTATGTGCACACAATCTCTGTTAGGTGTAATAAGACATTTACGGAACGTCTAAATATTGATGTTGATTTGTTTAAATGGGATCCGCTCACGTGGACCCCCATTTACATCTCGCGCACCCCCATTTTCTTTTCTCGCTGACATAGACCCCCTGCAAGTCGAAATCGACCCTTGGAGGTCCATATAGGCCACTTTGGGAATTTTTGCTCTAGATAGTGGAAACGACCCCCCGACCCTTAAACTGGATGACTAAGTTTCTAATCGTGTAGTCACTAGGAGAGTTTCCGACATTTAAGTGTCCACAGTATTTTGTAACTGTCAAAAGAATCGATGGTTCACTTGCATAAAAAATAAAATGATTTTTTACGCGTTTGTGAACATTGCAGGTTACCATTTAAAAATTTTCCGTGTGTGCTCAATAAGATGGAAAGATAAAAATTAAATAATATTGAAAACAATTCGACAATCAAACAATCTTTTAGAATCGAGTATGTTTTACAGCCATTGCTATGGGCGAAAATGCATGTGCACGAGTTGGTTTATAGTTTGCAAACTATTGCATTTTTGACAGATTAAACACAAAGTTCTAATGGCAAAGGAATCTATGAGGGTCATCCAGAAACTAAGGTTACAAGGGCTCCTGAGGCCGGGGTAAATTTTTTGTTTCAAAGTTGATGCACTTGGCGTGTAGGAGGGATCCTAACGGTCAGTTTGTTTGGTCCCGCGTGTTTGTCGGACATTTTGTTCAGTCACAGTAAATTCTTCCGATGAAGAGGTCGTCGCGCGCTCCCGCCAACTCTCGTGCGTGCGAGACCCGCGCGGTCATCAGTTTTTTGACTTTGCAGAACAATACCACCGTGAATATCCATCGGTAGCTCGTGGAAGTTTATAGTAGTGATGTGATGAGTCGACAACATGTCACGAAGTGGATTAGGTCGTTCAGAAAAGGCCGTACTGATACTCACGACGAGGCAAGGCAGTGATTTCTGACGAATTTGTGCAAAAAATTGAAGAACAAGTGCGAAATGACCGCCGTGTGACACTTGACGACCTTCACGAAAAATTTCCTGACATTTCTCGAAGTCTCCTTGGTAATATTGTGTCGGAAAAAACTTGGTTACAAGAAGTTTTGTGCGAGATAGGTGCCCAGAATGCTCACACCGGAGCACCGTCAAAATCTCGTGACCGCCGCGCGTGAATTTTTGGATCGTTTTGCACAGGAGAGAGAAGCTTTTCTGGACTTTGTCGTGACGGGGAATGAGACGTGGGTGTGTCACTATACCCCAACAATTTTCTAACGATCAGAAGGTCGAGGAATCTGTGAAGAAGTGGCTGAAAGAGCTGGCGGCGGAGGTCTATGACAGTGGCATACAAAAGCTGGTGCCCCGACTACAGAAATGTCTCGATCTCAACGGCAATTACGTTGAAAAATAGTTTAATATATTTGTAAAGTATCCTGTGAATTTCAATTAAATACGAGCATTTTTCGATCCTACATAAATGTTGTAACCTTACTTTCTGGATGACCCTCGTAAGTTCAAAGACGATCGACGTGTTGAAGAATCTGTTGCAACCTTTCGTTGAACAGTGTTGTTTTTACATTGTGCTTAGTAACGCTATAAAAATTCATTATCAGCAGCATGTAAGCTACCAAAATAGTGTAAGATTAAAACTAGCCCGGAAGAGAATCCGAAACGTATCAAACTTTTAATGAGCAACTTTAGACCATATCCATAGACTAAAAATAATAAACATGAATTTTTCAAACTACTCAGTTTTTTAAGGTTACCCTGTATAATATAGTAAACGCTAAGGGCTACTTGAAGGGTTGTGCGTCCAACAGGGGATGCACGTATATTGTATAAATTATTATCATCATCCTAAATGCTATATGTAGTATATCAAGTAAACAGGGATGACACAAATGACTCTCATCCAGGCCGTTCCACAAGACTGTGAACCTCCCTATCGTATCACCGGTATCCATGGCTGGCGTCGGATTCTTCAAGTCTGTCATGGGGATAAAACATTGCATTTAGGGATCATATTTTTTTTTCCATAAGATATTATCAAATGCTTGGTGTATATCTTGATAAGATTAGGGTGTGTGCTGAAAAATATCTGATGTACTCGCGACCGGGCTCGCTCTCTATTAATAGATATGTTTTTCGACTGGGGGTGAGCTCAGACCTTTTGGTAGCTTGTCTATTAAATGTTATTTATTTTCCATTATCTTGAAATATTACGGCCATCTGGATCAATGCGCAGAGCACGTTCTGTGGGTACTGCGATTATAATAGACTCAATAATTTCCGAAGGCCTACTCCACTCAGCCTTCCGTCGGTTCATCTTCGGACCGATAAAAAAACAGATGCGTGAGTTTGTAGTTCATCTTCCCTGGGTAAGTCTGTTTGCGGTTTTCTTACCAAATATGTTTTTGGAACACATACAGATGCGGATAAGTAATTTATCTAATTATCGCAGCCACTGTCTAATTATCGCAGCCACTGAGATGCTGAAAATATCGAAAGCTACTTCACACAAGGATTTGTTACAATTTAGCGTTTTAACCTGAAAACATAAAATTACTTTCCAAACAACCCAAAATAATAATACTGCACCTGGCACTATTTAAATGACCATTGTTTAGTTTTTAGTAGAACCTTGCTTGAAGCCTGATAAACTCTGTTGAACTAAAGAGAGGGGAAAAAATTACAGTTGACAGCAAATTAGAAGTTAACGTTTTGTTGCTTTCGAATCACTTTATGAAAATTAATCACGAAGCATATACAGGCGGCCCTCAACTTTCGCACATTCTACTTTCGCACAATTCGCTATTTCGCATATTTAAAAAAAATCAATTTTTTAAAGATTTTTGTCGATAATGCGATAATTGTTCGCTTCCATACAGTCGCTCCCCCTTTCTTGGAAACACTGTAATATATGGAACGTAATAAACAATATTGGAGACTCGTGTGCTGAAATAAATGAGTCAATAATGAAAAATTCGGAAACAAAACAATAATTCGGAAACAATTATGCACACAAATAACGAGTGGTTTTATTAATTCTGAAGAAACTCATTAAACTATCACAGATGAAATTGTTAGCTTAATGAATTAGATAAACTTGGAGGTTAACAACGAAGATGTTATTGAGTTGATTGAATCTTACTCAGTACATCTGTCAAATGAATACTTAATTGAGCAACAAGAGTTTAATGAAATACACAATGAAAGTGAGATTTTTTTACTGTCATGGAAGAATGTGATGGAAGACCAATGGAGAACGTATATCTCAAGCACGTAGGGCGATTGAGAAAGACACAGCATGTTAGAGAACTCTTTATCAAGAAAAGAAAAAAAAAGGGTGGTATACAACTAACTGTTGACAAGTTTATAAAGAAAACACCTGAAAGCACTAAAACACGCCTCGTTAACTTAATTATGTATATTGATAAATAAATATGTTTTGAATATATTATTGATAAATAAATATTATTTTTGATAAATAAATATTTTAAAATACAATTTTTGATGGGCTTTTTTTACATCCCTCTACTTTCGGAAACTCAACATTCGCACACATTTTCAGGAACCAATCACGTGCGAAAGTCGAGGGCCGCCTGTAATTGTCAAAGCAGGAAATTTTACGAAACTTTGTAGAAAAATAACGTGGTGTTCTTGAATGATTGAAAATTACTTTATGAAAAAACCATCGTTCTTGAAATTTAATTTTCTGATTCACAGCGTGTTGGTTACTGACGTATTAAGGACAGCATATAAGTACAAATATTGATATATGGGAGTAATAGATGGACGTGGTGTCATGTATCTATCTACTGCCAGCACATGTTAATCTTATCTTCTTATCTCATTCACCCTCAATATATTATGCATGTACCACTTATCTAAGAACCTATTAATATTGGCATTATCTGTAACACGGTATAATCACCAAAACCTTATCTTATCCACATTTAAATAAATATTATAAGTTATATTATACCCTTGTCAAGCTTATCGATACTAACCATGTACTAGATTCTATTATCACATTAGTGTCAATTTAACTTCAATGCATTATATTTAAGTTGTCCTCTCGTCTGCCCAAATCAATAAAGATTAAATATCACTAAATGGGTAAGCTGCGATGGATAAATCACCGATATCGATTTGACCTTAGAGGGCAAACATAACATGCTCGACGAATTCCTTCTTAATCTATTGAAGGGTCGTGGTATAGTTATCTTTGCTTTAAATAGGAGGTCATATCTGAGGCAGAATCATTATTCTTAAAGCCGCTACTTTGTAAAGATCATAGCTGTTACTATTTATGTAATACTGTTAATATTATACATCAATGTAATTCAACCTTCATACAAATAAAACTACACGTTGAAATTCTAAAAGCGTTTTCGTTGCAAAAGGCCATAACAGTGGAAAATAAATGAAAGAACCGGGCTCATTTTATTCAGAGAAAGTTTTCAATATGTCCGAATTACTAGTTTGGGTATATTGAGAAATTAACTGTCCCGCCGCCCCCTCTTATCACGCCGAAAATTTTCAGCGTCTTTCCAATCATGGATTAGCGCTACGCTCAAACAGAGATTGTCTATTGGCCTTTTCAGTTCACCGCTCCTCTTTTTTACGTCGTCCTTTACTGTCCATGCAGTGAGACTCTGGAATCAGTTACAAACCTATATAAGACTCGTTCTCCCTCCTTGGCATGCTTTAAGAAGCGACTGAAAAAATTCTTAATTTGTAGTCAGTAAAATAACGTGTTTCATTCCTGATTTTTTCTTTTCCTTTGCTCTCCACCATCCCTTCCTTTCCTTTTGATTGATGATATCTCACTTTATATGAAAAATAATGTTCGGGTATTTGTCCGTCTTTGTGGGGTTCATGGTCATATGGTCACGTATGTGTTTATGGATTTCGTCTCGATTCATCTCGAGTCATTTGAATGATTTATGCGACCACGTAACTTGCTTAATTTACAATTTGTCTGGTTGGTTGTAAGAGATTGCCGCCTGGCAATAAGCTCGCCAGGTTGTATTTGCAATAAAAGTGTTAAATAAATAAATAAACACATGCCTTGAGCTTACATTGATCCGTAGTCATTTAATTCCGTAGATATTCTATCATACATTGTCACCCCGTGTATTCTTCTCAGTGCATGCATTTCTACAGCGTCGGCTATTTTCAGAATTGTTCCATTTACACATATTTCACTTCCACACATCAAAGTTGTTACGATAAACCTGATGATATCTCACTTTATATGAAAATTGTTTTATTACGATAAACCTGATAATATCTCACTTTATATGAAAAAGAATGTTCGGGTGATTGTCCGTATTTGTGGGGTTCGTGAGCATATGCTCACATATGTGTTTATGGATTTCGTGGGGATGGATAGTCTTTTGAATGTTTTATGCGACCACGTAACTTGCTTCATTTACTTTTGTCCGGTTGGTTGGAAGAGATTGCCGCCTGGCAATAAGCCCACCAGATTATATTTGCAATAAAAGTGTTAAATAAATAAATAAAGCTGTCAACAAACTAATATACCTGAAGACCGTTAAAATATCAAATTAATAAAGAAGCAGTCACACTATTTGTAATTTATTGCCTTAACCTTCGCGTTATTTGATGCCGCAGTCCATACTATAATTAATTATGCGACATGTCACTGGTTTGCAAATTGCAACGTAATCCTTCCCATCGATCATGGCTTACTCCTATGTGCACATATACACTTATATGCATACATTATCCTTCCCATCGATCATGGCTTACTCCTTTATGCACGTATACACTTATATGCATACATCATTAAATGAGAATTTGCAAAGGGACGTAATATTCTGGTAAATTCTCCACAAAAGAAATAAAAAATAGGGGAGCTATATTTATAACCTGAATTAGTGTAAAGCATTCGTCGGACTCGATGAGGGGGATTTGATAAAGCCGTTATCTAGAAAATATCAAAGCGCAGATTAACCGTCAAACCATCATGATTTTTTTTTATACTTACACATGTGTCTTTGTACATACTGTTATGCCTTGTTGACTGATTAGCAAAGATGGAATTTTGAGTCGGTCGTGAGCGTTACACGGAGATTCTTGTAGAAAATGTTGAAGCAATTACGTCAGGTTTAATTATCTTCTTTGAATAGTTCAGGATGTCTCCAAGAAAACACTCGATAAAAGTATAGTCTTTATTTAAAATGTATGTTAGTCGGGTAACTATCAAGTAATGAATGACAATTGTTAGTAGTTTAGTGTACTATTTAAAGGGGTTTTTATCATAAAGAGTTTTATCTTGTTTACGCATATTCAGTAATGCGTGACAAAAACATCCGTGTACACAGAGTGGATTACTTTGTTATTTTGTGACAAAACAAGTTCATAGGTTATTAGAGTACGTGATGGAATGCATTTACAGAGAGTGTGGACTACAGAATCCGGAATTGATAAGATAAAGTAGCCACGGGTTATAACAATACCATCATGATATATCCTTGTAAGCAGAAAGCACAGAGTGCCAGTCTTGTATTTTCGGCGAGATAAAAGGGGGTGGCGGGACAGTTAAGGATATTATACAACATAGACAGTATGTGAATTTGGCGTCTATCTAGCTTCAATTATTTTATTAATTTTTTAATTAAACACTATTTTTTTTATATTTTGTTTACAGTTAAGACATTAGAATTGTGGAGGTTTAAAGACATTGTAATTTGTTTTATCAAACACTGTTTATTCCACTTTTTTGTAACGGTATAACCCTACTGGTTTCAAGGCTTACACCTCATCTTCAGGGAAGCACAGTCTTGTTTGTGCTCCCCTGAAGATAAGGTGAAAGCGTTGAAACCGGTAGGGTTATACACCGTTACAAAAAAGTGGAATAAACAGTGTTTGATAAAACAAATGGCAACATTTTTTTTTTTTTTGTATTCACCACTGTTTTATTTGAGTTCACTACCAGTTTCAAAGACCTCCGTCTTCATCGTCAGGTAAAAATGAACTAAATTATGTCAAAACTAATTTTTTTAAACTAAATTATGTCTAAACGAATTGTAATGAATAATCTACGCTATGAACTTTAAAAAAAAAAAAATTTTAACCTGGTGAGTTATTGTCATGTAGCAATCTCTTCCAACCAACCAGATATATGTTTTTAACAGGCCCTAAGTGAAAACTGGACTGGAATCCCATTTTTTTTAAATGGGTTCTAGCGGGGATTGAACCCGCAACCTCCGGATCGGTAGACAAGCGTCTTACCACCAGGCCGTGGAGGTCGTCTTTATAAGTGCTGAAAGACATGTTTGGTTTATTTCAATTTAATCTTCATTAAATTAATTTGTTGTTCCGAATCGGACCAATACCAGAGTTATATCATTAAATTATTGCTGTTGGTGTCCGTGCCGTAAAATTGTCTACCTCTAAGTGTTAGAGGTATGAGTGGCGTTTACAGTTTTAGGAAGCTCTAATAAGTGCGATAAAGACGTTTCTTACAGTTGAGCACTTGTAGAAACCCATTTGGGTCCTACCGTCCCATATGAGCAGTCTGTACGTAGTCTGTACTGTAGTCTATTTTATGCAGGCAGGTGTAGGTGTTAAGTTGCCAAAATGATACAGATAGACGGTCAATATTGAGTGATATTGGTGTTATCGCCAAGGCTCATAAGGCACTCTGTTAGGCAAGGCAAGGCTTAAGTGGCCACCTGGATCAATCCGTAATATAGCGGTCACCTGGATCAATCCGTAATATAACGGTCACCTGGATCAATCCGTAATATAGCGGTCACCTGGATCAATCCGTAATATAGCGATCACCTGGATCAATCCGTAATATAGCGGTCACCTGGATCAATCCGTAATATAACGGTCACCTGGATCAATCCGTAATACAGCGGTCACCTGGATCAATCCGTAATATAACGGTCACCTGGATCAATCCGTAATATAGCGGTCATCTGGATCAATCCGTAATATAGCGGCCATCTGGATCAATCTGCAGACCATATTCTGTGGTATTGCGATGAAAATCGAGTTAGTAATTTCCGAAGGAAACTCGACTTAACTTTATTACATAAATTCATCTTCGGACCGATTGACTAAATCAAATCTAGAGTCATCAAATAATAGTTTTGTTATTTTGAAAATTTGTGAAAGTACTGATAACTTGTTGGGTAATCAGAACTATAGACCTTAATCATCTTTATTAGAATTTTTTTACTGTGATGCGAGTCATTTTTTTTCTCCCGTGATGTCGAACCTCAAATTCGTCGTCTCTTCTATTATTTTACCACTCGGCTATGTCGTCACTGGAGAAGGCGTCTTTTTAGGGAGTTCCTTTGTTGTCGTCGCGATCGTAAAAAAATTAAGAAGATTTCAATCTTTTATTGTATATCAAACTGGATGGAAACTTATTTCCCCCCCCAATACATGGGGGTAGGTGGGCTCGAACTAAACTGAGCTTTACTATAAGAAGATAAGTAGGGGATGAAAGGAAATAAAAGTAGTGTTTCATTACTACACATTTATTTAAGTAAATTCAAGTAATGCTACACATTAAATATTTTTAATTACTACATTTATAACGTTAACTAAACAATTGATTCTATGTTATCAAGAAAAAAGTTTATTTAAAATGAAATTTAATTATAATTAAAAAATATTTGCAAAAAAATTAATATTATAACAGTGCAATTGTACACAGTACTTAATTATACAATTATTTTCAACAAAGCGATTTTTAAAATCAGAGAAAAAAAGTGGAAAGATACTTAGAGAAAACTTTATATGTTGATACAATTGAATTTTTTTAGTATTTATGATATTAAAAAAAAAAAGCTTTTTTTTTTTTTTTGAGAAAATAAGCTCTCCACTTCTTTTTTATCACAATCTTTTAGTGACTAATCAATTTTAGCCACTTATTTCGTATCACAAACTTTTAGTCACAATTCAGTGCAGTACTAGTCTAGAAATAAGATTTTTTTTCACTTAGTGATAATATCAAAATAATTTTTTTTTTTTTAATTTAGTGTATCCAAAAATATTTTATCATTCGTGTAAATTCAAAATAAAATTCGTGGCTCAAAGTGCCGACGATGAGAGCTGCAACGTTCACGAAATGTAGTATACTTTCTATGTATACGTTGGTTAACTGTCATGTTTTGATTTATTTAACCAATAAGAAATGTATTAAAGATGTCTTAGATCTTTAATTAAAATATCTGGGTTCTAGCGGGAATCGAACCCGCAACTTGAAGTTAAAAGACCAACTACACCACGAAGGAAATGTTAAATCTTTATGCCATAAGCACGCATTGTAGAAATTTGAAATCTCTCATTTATTATATTATAAGGGAGAAATATTACAGTTCTCGGAGTTTTTTTTTTTTTTCTTAATTCTTTAAATGATAATTCTCGGAAAAAGATCTTTATACAGTCTTTTTTTTGAGTTAAAGTATACTTTAAGTCTTTTTTTCCATTTCTAAGTCTTTTCTCATTACTTTTTATAGAATTTAAATCGTTTGATTTATTTTTATCGTATCTCTATAGCATATAAAATGTTTGGAAATTTATCAATAATCAAATAATAAATCGGGACAAACAGTTTTTTTCTCTTTTTCGTTCCTAGAAAAATTATTGTGTAAGATTTCATTTAGTTTTTATAAAAATAAATATTTTTTGAATATTTTAACCCTGATGTAAGAACGAAGTGAAAAAATATTTCATTTTTTTTTCAGACTTAATTTCTGATAGCAATATTTGTAAAAATATATAATATAATTTTTTCAAATAAATTTCATAAAATAGACTTCGATGAAATTTTAAAATGACTTTGAAAGCAAACATTAATTCAATCTACATTTAAATTTAATTAATGCTATAGAGACTGAAAAATTTAATTTTATACAAAATACATTTCTCTAAAATTGATATTTAAGATGAACCTTTGTAATTCGTTTTGTCAAACACTGTTGATTCCACTTTATGTAACGGTATAACCCTACCGGTTTCAAGGTGCACACCTCATCATCAGGGGAGAACAAAGAAGACTGAATTCTGTTCGAACTGGTACAGATAAACACACTTCTAACAGTTAAAATTCAGGTTGAGAATTGTGGATGGAGGGATGCAGGATACAACTTCAGCGAGCAGCGGCGAGTTTCTGGGAATTCATACCGGTGCACTGACTTGGCGATTTCTAGGGCCTCTAATATGTCCAATTAATTTCCGTTACTACTGATATGTAAGAATTTGGCATCATCGATTCAAATAATCTTTCAGAAAAGAGGTTTTTAAAAGATCGTTTGAAAAGAGATTTCGTGAATATAAATCCGCCTTAACAAATCCTCCAATTTATTCTGAAATGGTTAATCATTGTCACCGTGAAAACCATATATTTTCTATCGATGATGCTAAATTCTTACATATCAGTAGTAACGGAAATAAATTGGACAGATTAGATGCACTAGAAATTGGCAAACACACATTCCCAAGATTTCGGTGAACATCTGGCAAACACACATTCCCAAGATTTCGCTGAAGTTGTTTTCTGCCTCCCTTCACCCATAATCCCCAACCCGATTTTTTACTGTTAGAAGTGTGTATGTCAGTACCAGTTCAAACAGCATTCAGTCTTGATTGTGCTTCCTTGGTGACGAAGTGTAAACCTTGAAACCGGTAGGGTTATACCGTTACACAAAATGGAATAAACAGTGTTTAATAAAACAAATTACAATGTATTTAAACATCCAGAATGTTAATGCCTTGCTTCATAAGAGTTGATAAACTCGTAAGTATATTTCTTCTAAGTTTACTACCATGTGATAATTTCTTCCAGCCAATTAAAAAAAATAATGAGACTTTTAGTGAAAATCAAATTGGAAACCTCTTTTAATAAAAACGTGTATCAACGGGATTCGAACCCCCATACCCCGAGATAAAGAAGAGACGTTTACCCAACTAAGCCATTTATTTTTGGAAATATAAGAGTATGCATTAAAATTAGATTCCTAAAAAGATTATGAATGGGGGGTTTGGTTTCCACTTGCAGAAATAATATTTTATTTTAACGCTTTTTTTTTCAAATGAGACATCTGTTGCAACGTTGTTTCTATTATAAAAAATATATTGAAAAGTTTATACTTTTTGCTAAATTTAATGTTGCACATTATAAATATTAAAAAAAAAACTGGCGATAGGTCATATTTGTTGTTTCTTATTTTCTAAACACATAGATATAAATAACATGTATTATAAATAAAATGACACTGTTGAATATTTTCTAAACACATAGATATAAATAACATGTATTATAAATAAAATGACACTGTTGAATATTTTCTAAACACATAGATATAAAGAACATTTAATAAATAAAATGACACTGTTTAATATTTTATTGAAATTCATTAGTAAGCATTATTAAAGGGATTGGTTAAATGTGTCAAGAGCTATTCTAATACAATACTAGAATACATTAGGAAAAAAGGTTGTAGGTTAAAAAATATTAGCAATTACCTCAAGATGAGCCCCCCCTCACAACAATGTATGTTGTCATTTATACTTCATTTGATCTAACACGACTGATTCAATATTCCTTATTCCTCTATCTTTCAATATTCCTTACCCCTTTCTTATCTCACCTTAACAATCTGGTCGGATAAAATGACTTGCAAATGTATTTTATACAGCAATACCTTACACGGCACGGTTTCAAATTGTGCGAATTTCGTTTTAATACGGTTTATGTAAAAAAAAAATGTTTATTATGTCATGCTGTTTTGTATGACAGTAAGTGGTGTCTTTTAAACTATGTATTTGCGATTGCAAGATGTATCGCTCCAGATTACATAATAATACTGCCGAATCCCATTACAGCATGGTATACAATGTTTAAAAAGATATACTTGCTGGATAAAAAATTACGTAATTAATTAACCTTGATCAGTGCAGTTTTGCTTAGAGTACTGTTTATTTCGACACGCATTATCCGTAATATATAAAGTATTACTATACTTGTAATTTGACCATTTTCCATCTTTACAGGTATTGTCACATTCATTTTCAAATATTTTTTCATAGCATATTTTAACTGAGGTACTCCCAACTTGTATTATTATGAAAACGTTTACTTAACCGAACGAAAACAAAATACTGAACTAAATTTGCTTCTACACCTGATATATAAGAATTCAGCAATTTAATCCTTCATAAAAATTACTATATAAATTAAAATTGTTGTTTTTTTTTTTAATCTGCCAATTTTTGTAACTTCAAAAGATGACTTTTTGAAACATCAAAAGGTGACTTTTTGTAACTTCAAAAGATGACTTTTTGTAACTTCAAAAGATGACTTTTTGTAACTTCAAAAGATGATTTTTTTTTGTATTTTTTGTTATTTTTATAACCTATAAAGTAAAAAGGCGTTCAAACATTTTTAAGTTAAAATAATCAAGGTGAGCAAGGTTCAGCGTTAAAAATATATTTGAGAAACACTTTTTTAACACATGTATATTAATATTAGAGAAATTCACATACATTTATTAATATAGGGTTAATTTGAAGTTGACTTAGAATTAAACATATATAGATAAATTAAGAAACCCTGGAGCAGAGATTTTAATCCATTGGAGGGTGCTTGCCGTGCCATGGGTGAACATACCAAGAGTTTGGTTTCTCTTCGCAGTCATCTTCGTCATAATCTTCGTCCAAGGCTGTAATCATGACACAAAACATTAACCCTTTCGCAATAAGTGTTGGATAAAAAAAAAACAAAAAAAATTAAAAAGGAAATAAATAAAAATATCGAACTTTTCATACAAATTGTATAATATTGCATTACACTTTCGCTACCTGGTGGGCTTATTGTCATGTGGCAATATTTCTCAACAACCAAAAGAAGATATTTAGGAAGTTTGAAAGAAAACTAGTATAAAATCATTTAAAAAAAATCTAGATTTCAGCTGGAATCGAATCCACAACCCCCAAATTTGAAGACAAGCTTCAAACAAATTACCGCATTTTTTTTAATCATATTCTCATTTATACTGATATAATTTATTCATTAATTTCAAAGATTTACATTTATTTCTTATTTTTCAACGAATGAAGCAACAATAAAATATATTTTTCAAATTATTTTTTTATAATTTGAAAATACAAAAAAAATTTACAAAATACTTTTCGATCAAATTGACTTTATTTTATTTGTTACTCATTTTGATCAAATTGACTTTATTTTATTTGTTACTCATTATATCACGTTAAAGAAATAATTGCATTAATAAACTGACAAAATTAATTACATTGTCTTTTAAAAAAATATATATCAAAACTTTCATCGTTCTGTCAAAGTAATGAGGAATATTTATGTAGAATAATTATTATTTTCATTATTTGGAATTTAAAACAATTACAGTCAAACCTCGGGTCACGAACGCCTCTAGTCACGAACAAATCGCAATCGTTAACGTTATTCATAAGCACCATGCAGAACATCCAAGTGACATTTAATACCTACGATATTTTTGAAAAAAAAAAACAGAAATTATTTTACGAATACCTCGCCTCAAAAAGTAGGAACCAAACCCAAAACATACTTCTTTCAAGAATATTGCAAACAAGACAAAAAATGCGCCACCAATAGTCAAGCAAGACATTCGTATTGAATTAACCTCACGTATTCTTCTCAATTTTTTTACATCTTATCGCACACAATTTTCAAACTTTTTATAACTCATCTCACGCTATCCTCAACATTTTTTTATCTCGTCACATACTCTTCTCAACCTTTTTACGTCTCATCACGTATTATTCTCAACATTTTTTTGATCACATGAGATTTTGGTTCTATGGATAAAATATTTTCTTCTATAATTTCGGGGCAAGATATTAAGCTTAATTTTTTTTCAGTTATCAATCTTTTTTATATTGATTCAGTTATATTTTATTTATCGAAAAACATTATGAGTCTGCTTAATATTATCTGAATTAAAGAAATTTATATGAGTACAACATACTGATGCACTATCACGCAAAAATGGTAAAATGATTCACTATCACACAAAAAAAAGGTAAAATGATTCACTATCACACAAAAAACAGGTACAATGATTCACTATGACACAAAAAAATCTCAATTTTTTTTTATATTGATTCAGTTATATTTATCGAAAAACATTATGAGTCTGCTTCTAATGATGCACTATCACACGAAAAATGTAAATGATTCACTATCACACAAAAAAAAAGGTAAAATGATTCACTATCACAACAAAACAATATATGTACACTGTTTATGGAGGATACGATTGTGTATCCGTTTACACAGAAAAAGACAATTATATTTTTACTGAATACACATATTCAAATAAATTATAGATCCATATCCTTAATTCTTAACAGCATTCACATAAATTAATGAAAAATATTATTTGATTTACTTACCGTAAAAATCATCGTTACCCGTCCTATTAATAATAAAGTGTTGTTTATACATTTTATCGAAAACATGAAACAATCAAATGGATTTTGATATACTCGTAAAACAGTACAGTTCAAAGACTCGGTGTATTTTCTAATTTATTTTTTAAATTAATTTTTCTTTCGAAAATATTGACATCATTCTACGTCCCTTGTGTTTGACCTATCGAAAAGGAAATTCATACATTCTCTACTTTAAAACTGCCAAGTAATGCGTTCTTAATGCCGCTAGAGCAAATAATTAAAGAAATTTATAGGAGTATTACAATTAAATAATATTCAATAACTATAAAACGGAAAAACTAGGATGAGTCCTGTGACAGCTCACAAAGTGGCCCCAATACAACCTTATGTAATGTATTTACCTAAATAACTTGCTATTTATTAGAATTGAGACTTATATTAAAGTTTATAAAATCATTTAAATTACTGAACATCGTTACAAGGTTGTATTGGGGCAAATTTGTGAACTGTCACAGGACTCATCCTAGAATTTCCAAACTATAAAACAAAATACTTGGTAGAAATAAATATTCATTCATCAATTTATATTGTCTTGTTGATTACAATTCATACAATTCATTCATAGATAATTTTAGCAACATTGATGGTGCTTTAACGATATTGTCTTATAAAGATCGCTATACCATATATTTGTATATAAATATGTACCATTACTCCTTATTCCTTTTGAGGTAGGCAGAAAACACAGAGGTTTACACTTTACTAACAACACATTAAACATTTCCCTCTTCCAAACATATTTTCCCAACCAAGCCTTTTGAAATGTTATGTAGCCAGACCATTTCCTTTCTTCTTCTTCTTCCCAGTGTCATGTCAGGTCCCCCAACGTTGAATATCACCCTAGAGTAGACATCTTTGTCCCCCGCAGCCCGAAAAAGATCACCGACGCCCCTTATACCAGTCCAATCACGTATATTGCAGAGCTAGGAGATTTGCCTCCTGCCAACAACTCTTCGACCCTCTATTTTACCTTAGATGATCAGGTGGAGTAATTTTTACATTGCTTCTCTAAGTATTAGATGTTAACATAAGTTGTTTCCGTCTTTTCCAAATTTAAAAATGATCACCAAAAGTAAAACAAAATGGTAAAGGTTATATACGTCATTTAAAAGAACATTTTCTGTTCTACAAGATATTATGTTTCCTTTTACGTTACATATATTATTTTATTTGATAACAAGCCTTCAAAATGGAATGTCAAGTAGACGAAAGTGAGCATTTTCGACAAATCCTTCTGTTCGCGTTCAATCGAGGGAATAAAGCTGCCAAAGCTGCTCGTGATATTTGCGAAGTGTACGGTGAAGATGCTATGAATGAACGCGATATTTGCGAAGTGTACGGTGAATGCACTTCGCAAATATCACGAGCAGCTTTGGCAGCTTTATTCCCTCGATTGAACGCGAACAGAAGGATGTGTCGAAAATGCTCACTTTCTTCTACTTGACATTCCATTTTGAAGGCTTGTAATAAAATAAAATAATATATGTAAAGTAAAAGAAAACACAATATGTTGTAGAGCAGAAAATTATCTTTTGAATGACGTATAACGTTTACCATTTTGTTTTACTTTTGGTGCTTATTTTTAAATTGGAAAAAAACGGACACAACTTATGTTAAAACCCAATACATGACCCAAATAGGACACCTTTCGGATTTTGATGTTAGTTCCTTTCTTAATTCTACTTATAACATCCGTCTCCAACCAGCCTGATGACCTCCGTGGCCTTCTTGGTAAGACGCCCATCCTCCAGCCTTGAGGTTACGGATTCAATTCCCGTTAAAACCCAGATTATTTTTTTAAATCTACAGTCTCGTTTTCACTTTTACACTTTCTGGTTGGTTAGAAAAGATTAACATATGGCAATAAGCTCGCTAGGTTATTATGTATACAATGAAAGTATAACACAATACAGGATTATGGTTTTAATTCGATCGTTGTTCAATCTGTCATATTATTTGCAAGACATGCATTTTCATCGCATTCATTCTGCCGTTATCACTTATTTTCAATATCTAGGTATATTTAAAAAAAAATCATAAAATCAACACAAACCCTTTACACCCTCGTCATTACTTTCGCAAAACAATAAAAAAATATATATATTTCAATTAACAATCCAATGTGTCCTTGTTTCAATTTTCTTCAAAAGATATTCTATTTTCTTAGCAGCATTAATTCTACTCTACTCTAGAAATTTGGAAAAATTGTTTTTTTTTTTGTTTTTTATTGCATATTCTTAAAGATTAGACTTTTAAAAATATGTTCTCAAATTTTAAAATTATCAATATTTACGAAGTTATAGCAATAAATGGGGCAGCAATTACGCCGCGCCGGAATGACAATAATCTCAAAACTTTAAACGCGTTTTTCTCGAAACTACTTTTTTCAACTTGGTCGACATAAAATCTCAAATTCTATCCAACCGATTGCCTTCAAATTTGGTATAAAACTTTGATAAATGTTTTTATATCGTTTCTACCTTGGAAAATTGAAAACAATTTTTTTACTATTTTTAAAAATTAAAAAATTGAAAATTTTTTCAGACAGCCACCATTTTCCGTTTTTTTTTTTATTATTTTTAATCTTCTTTGGTAGCAACTATAACGACATTATTTTTTATTAAGAAATTGTGTATTATTTTTATTTTGAATTTACGAAAGGGTTCTAATCATGTCGACCATTTTACCTTTTTTTTACAAGATATAACAGCTGATAACATCTTCAATTTTTTTTTTTTTTTTTAATTTTTTTTTTGACATTCTCAAATCATCAATAAACAAATTGTAAAAAAATGTATTCTAAAATTTTTTTTTTTATTTAAACGCCCGAAATTCACGCCTCTAGAGTAAAATATTCCCTTAAGTCTTCCTATACCACAGTTTTACGTGTATATTCAAAATATAAAAAAACAACAAAATAACGCATACAATCAAACGAAGAAACATAAATACACATTTATACAAATTGCAAATAAAAAGATATTTGAAAGATTTGCTTGCAATATTAAAATAATTGAAAAAAATCAATTTAACTTGTGACGAGTTTTTATTGACTAATTAATATTTTGGGAAAATGAAAATCGCACCTGAAGAGCACTTTATTAAAGTAAAATGTTTGCGACAGAACTCGAACTCGAATCACCTCCGCGGTGAATATTTTATACCATTACACTACGGGTAACAATAAATGCAAGATAGGCCGAGTTGAGGTGTGTGTGACGATACGAGTCACTGTGGCGCATTAAGGCCTTTGTGTAAAGGATAGCACACCTATTAGGCCTTTGTGTAAAGGATAGCACACCCATTAAGACATTTGTGTAAAGGATAGCACACCCATTAAGAACTTTGTGTAAAGGATAACAAACTCACCCGGCAAACTGAGAAGGTGCTGGTTCGACTCTCGTCTACTATAGGCGTTACAGTGTTACCAAATTATTTGGTGTTTTTATCCTTCCATTAAAATGATTGTTTTATTGAATTAATATTGCTAAAAATTTTCTTTTGAACCTTTGATTGCATTGTGACATGTTTTTTTTTTTATTTAGAAAAAAATATGTTTCTAAATTATTCGAATAATTTCCCAAAATAACTAATTATTTCGAGTTATTAAATTAACAATTGCAAAAGAACGCTAATTTGTTATTTAGCAAAATCAAAATTCGCGTTAAATTATTGAAATTAATATATAAGAATATTTTAATTTAAATAAATATTATAAATTAAATTGTGTTAATATTGTCTTCTTTTATATCATATACTTTGCAATTTGCTATAAAAACATTTAATTACACATTGTAAAAAAAAAATATATATATATATGGACTACATTACAATTCAAACATTCAATGCAAACATTATAAAAAAATCTATTTTACACAGAATTTCTACTTAATGTGAAAACAAACAAACAAAAAACGACAATACTCATGCAAGCTTTCATTACCATTTTATTTACTAAAAATTATAATTGACTTAAGCTTGCTTTATTTAAAAAAAATTAATTCTTCTTTTATAATTATTAAAATAAATATTTTCTTAATTATATTTTTTCTGAAATGTTTTATTTAAAGTTATTTTTTTTTTGTTTAGAATTTTCAATTCGATATAAATTTACTTAATAGTTGTTTATTGAATGGAAATTTGCACACCATGTCTCATTATATTTTAATTATTAGCCACTACATTTCCTATGTTTATTTATTTATTTATTTTGTTGTTATATTTTTATTCTATCAATAGTAGTGGGCTCAAATCCCAAGTCGTGGCGCTCTAGAGGTGAGTTTGCTCTTTAAACGGCGCGTATAAATTGTACTTTTATTATTAAAATTATTATGAAAATTTCATAATTTTAACAAATTTAGTATGAATGTAACGCGTCTCCAGCAGCGAGACAAAAAATATAAATATAAATTATATTTAAACTCGTAATGTTACATTTTTTTTTTCAGTGTCTAGATTACTGATTTATATTTTTTACTCTTCATGTCGGATGTGAACTGACCTAGAAAGGGTCGTTTTATGGTATATCCGTGTTCTTCATGCAACATATAAAGTAATCGAAGGGATGATTTTCAACGTCTGAGATACGAAAAAATCGTCTGCAATTTAGCATATTTCATAAAAAAAAATGCCAGAGAAAAGAACTAGTGAAACTCTCGATTCCAAAGAGAACCAAAAATCTCCTACGAACCAGCGAAATGAAGGTACTCAGGAGCATCGCTGGCAAACCCCTTCGTGATAGAGTACGAAAGTAAATCCGAAGGATGTGTGAAGTTGAAGATATTGTCAGATGGGGACGACAGAGAAGAAGGTTCTGGAACTAACACGTATCCAGAATGTCGGAACCGAGAGCCGTAAGAATGGCCAGGGACAGTATCCCCCGAGCTAGCAGACCTCCAGGATAACCTCTCAAAAGATGGAAAGACAGCTGGCAGTCGACGTCACAAGAGGCAAACAATGATGCAGGACCATAACAGGTCTAAAATAAGAAGAAAAAGAAGAGAACCGATGGGATTCAACCCCGTTACCCTCGGATTGAAATCGAAGAATAAGCGATTCTGGTCAAGACATTAACTGACCTATATGAATAAGATTTATTAGCAATGTAGATATTAATATCCAGGAATAGTTTCACAAAGAAAGGGCAAGAATTGACGATATCTCCGATAAAGCGCGTTCTTTGGAGTGGGAATATAAAAAAAAGCATTTGACTACTGAAAAAAGCTAAATAGGGGATGAAAAAGATAACACCAGTTGATCAATTTAGCTTTCTTGTAGAACTCATAATAGACTTTGAGTAGGGGTGACTACGAGTAGATGCAAGAGGAACATGCAGAAATAGGGTTTTTTTGAAGAAATATCGCAACTTCATACTTGATCCAAGGCATTATTGAAGCAAATGTTAGGGTGATGTCTGTTACATCCTACTGTTTGTAACAGACATCACCCTAAACATTCGCTTCAATAATATATTGAGTTGATCCGAACAAATGAAAAAAACTAACTTAATAACAATCGCCTGAAAGTCTAGTGGTAGAAAACTTGATTTTCCAGTAAGTTTTATTCTTGATAGTGACTTGACAATTAATTTTCGAATAATTTCGTGTATTTTTAGTTAAAGAAAATCGTCAAATTGACAATAAGCTAAATGGAATGTATTTTATTCAATACAGTATTTTTCTACGGTAAAATGTCATACATTTAATTGTTAAATTTTATTTTATTTTATTTAGTTTTACAATTTCTTTCAAGTTATACGTATTTTTTTATTTATAGCTTTAACGTATTTACGTTGAATATCTAATTTTTATTTAAAGCTTTAACGTATTTACGTTGAATATCTAATTTTTATTTATAGCTTTAACGTATTTACGTTGAATATCTAATTTTTATTTAAAGCTTTAACGTATTTACGTTAAATATCTAATTTTTATTTATAGCTTTAACGTATTTACGTTGAATATCTAATTTTTATTTAAAGCTTTAACGTATTTACGTTGAATATCTAATTTTTATTTATAGCTTTAACGTATTTACGTTGAATATCTAATTTTCATTTATAGCTTTAACGTATTTACGTTAAATATCTAATTTTTATTTATAGCTTTAACGTATTTACGTTGAATATCTAATTTTTATTTATAGCTTTAACGTATTTACGTTGAATATCTAATTTTTATTTAAAGCTTTAACGTATTTACGTTGAATATCTAATTTTCATTTATAGCTTTAACGTATTTACGTTGAATACCTAATTTTCCTTATTTTATTTTACACGTGAAAATAAATAATTAATATTTATTTTTAAATCTTAAATTTTTTTTTAATATTTATTTTTAAATCTTAAATTTAATTTTAATATTTATTAATTTTTTTTAATATTGTTGAAGAAAATTTTTGAGAGGTTTATAAACAAAAGAAAAAAAAGTGATTCAATATATTTTTTTTTGGTAAACATTGATCAAAAATTAAAGTTAGAAATTCAAAGATTAAATTCTAGGGACTTCTCACATAAATGCAAAACGTTTATTAACGTTAAAAAAAAAAAACGAGACAATTAAGTTTTGTATTACCTTACCTAATTCATTTAACCGTTTTAATCACTTAACTCATCATCAGAATCAAATGGCACATCGTCGCCATATTCTCCAAACAAGCGGCGCAGGCTATACAGATAGCTGTCATATTCTAACTGTTCAATTTTTTTAACGACTCTCTTTTTGCACTTGTAAATCGTGCACTTCTCCTTGAGCCATTGTTCCCTAAGGATCCGTCGGAAAATTTCAAGTTCCAGATTACAGTTATAGAACTGTATATCTCGGTAATACTCGTAATGCGAGTACAGTGGAGGGCCAAATCGAGATCTTAAATATGGATATATATTTGTGTACTGAACAGCTGAAAAAGAAAACAATTTAACAGGAAACTTGACGTTTTGTTATACTCGTACGAGTATATCATGGAAGAATAACATGATTATTAACCCTTCCCTTACAGTGTTAAAATTGAAACGCGTGCTCCGGTGTTGGGTAGTGAGTACGCGATAAAAAAATAGCGATTTTAAATCGAAAAAATAAGAACATTCATAGATAATCCCCTTAATTAATTATAATTGAAGTTAAAAATTATAATAATTGAGATTTATTTGCTGAAAACATTAAAAAACCATCTGGCAACGCTCACGGAACGGGCGTACGTCTAATCTATTTGCAAGTCCAGAAGATACTGCGGTGCGGAGCGGTACCCCGGCGTGATAAACGTTTGCGACGATTGAGACAATTGAGCTCCTCGCAATTCAGTAGAGTATGCAAGAGTGAGATGCGAATATAGTGTCGCGCTTCCCGCATACTATTCACCTATCGTCAAGACGAGGCACTCATAGCGTTTAAATGCGAATTTGTTTTCGATCTTTACAAAACACCCACGATGTAGTCGATAAATTCTGATTATTATTAATATTATTTTTTAAATCAATGCGTAAATATATTACGGAGGAATACCTAAAATCTTAACCTTGTATTTATAATATTTATAGAGATATTGATGTTTATTAGAAGCAACGTGTAGAAGATACCCAACACAGGGAAGGAAAGGTTAATAAAAATGTCTTTCTTTTCAGGGCCAAAATTAATGATGTCGACCGAGAAGGTTTAAAAAGAGACGGTTTGACTTTGTTTGGGAGATTAATAAGGACCAAAGATGGAGACGCGATGGGAAGAAAAGCTCAAAGAGATGCGGAAACGGGAAAAAAACCTAAATTGTCGGTAAGTGAAAGTCAATATATTTCAATTTTTTTTTCAGGAAATCATGAAAGGGTGAAATGTATTGTATGTGATACACTGGAAAACTTTTGAGAAATTAATGATTATGGGGAAAAGCGTTATGATAAAAATATATGATTTTTTTTTTAATGATTTTAATGTCATATGGAAATGGTAAATTAAAAAAATATTAACGATATGATTGAATGAAATGGTGGAAAGAGAACCAAAGTTCTTTCTCGTGATTTATTTTACGAAATAGATTATACTGTCAAATCCAATAATACTGTGACTTACGGCTGAGTATTATTTGACTGCCCTTAAACAGTTCGAAAGTACAAATGACACAAAGGTTTGTAACGATGTACGCTATCAGTGTAGCATGTGTTCTATTAGAACGTGCTGATGATTTTGATAGCGACATCGTTATCTTCGTTTTAGTTGATTCTGCGTTATTTCTCGTACAGAACCATCAATATAGCGGATTGCTTATGTTAACTGTCGTGATGATCTTGATTAATATCGGTTTATTTATAGACTCAGGAATGCGGATATATTTCGATAAGTGGACAGCGGGTAAATAAATAATACAAGTTTGACAGCTGAATGGACGACAATAAAATGTATGTTTATTTCGCAGAGTGCAGACAATTTATACCAGTGGATGAATACATGGGCGATATATATCTGCCTTGCTCTATCACATGTACTGGCGGTAGAAATATTATTTACATTTGGAGATGGCTAGCCAATTCGCGGGTACTACAAAAATAGTAAATATTACCGCCGCTCTTGACGTGTAGCTATCTATGAATACTTGATCGGTCAATGACCCTGTATGTTTATCAATTGACAATAATTAATTTAATTTAATTTGTGTTTTACAATTCGCTCGTTATTTTGACAATTCATTTAGGTAGGTGTACAGGTAGGTACAGGTTGATTAACCAACTTTTCTTCAACGGTTGCGATGTATTTTGAAAGTGTTTGAAGAGCACGATAGGAATAAATGAATTGAAGTGGAAAGAATAAAGAGGAAATGTTGAATGAAAATATTAAAACTATCGTACACGAAGTATGCTAAAACCTAAATTTTGCGCTATCTTTTCACTTTGCTTTCTACAATCAAGACATGATGGCTAAATGATGATGACGATGATGATCGTGTTTGATACTTAACTCTTTTAATCCCAGCATATTTTGCATAAAATTTGCGAAAAATCCCAAGCATTTTTTGGCAAAAAAAAACAGTAGTTTACATTTTATTTTTTAACTCAGTTTATATTTAGTTTTAAAACCTATTTTTTCTGTGGAGACCTCCCTGTAGAGTTTTGTCGAGTTTTATAATAGATTAGTCAAAAAGTTTTGAAAGTCACATCTATGGAGCAGTAGAAAACCAAAATTTCTACGCCATTTTAATATTTCATCTTTCATAAGAACGTACTCAAAATTTCATTACGATCTGTCAATTCATTCTTTGTTTACAAGCCATTTGAAGTTGACGTGTCAGTGTATTTTTTAACAATAAAAAAATCCGAATATCGTGCAGTGATTAAATTCTTTGTTTTGGAAGGTTTATCGGCTACTGAGATCCATGCAAAGATGGTGAAATTATTAAAGGAGTCTTCTCCTTCATTTCCAACCGTTCACCGGTGGGTTTTGGAGTTTAAGCGTGGCCGTACAAGCGTTGAAGACGATCCACGCTCAGGACGTCCAAAAAGTGCATCAACACCAGAAATCATAGCGAAAATACAGGATTTGGTTTTGGAAGATCATCGATCGACTGTGGATGTGATAGCTGACACCATAGGCATCTCACATGGAACAACATGGCATATTTTGGCTGAAGTTTTGGGTTTCAAAAAACTGTGTGCACAATGGGTGCCGCATTTGCTAACAATGCAACAAAAACACGTTCGAATGCGACTTTCTGAGCAACATTTGGATCAATTTCGAAAGGATAAAAAGGATTTTCTGCGTCGATTCATCACTACGGATGAGACTTGGGTCTACCACCATGATTCTGAATCAAAACAAGAGGCTAAGGAGTGGTGTGAACCGGTCACTTTGGCTCCGAAGCGAGTTCGTGTCCAGAAATCGGCCAAGAAGGTGTTAGCGTCAGTTTTTTGGGATGAAAAAGGAATTTTATTGATAGATTATCTCCAAACTGGTAAGACAATCAACTCTGATTATTATTGTGACCTTTTGGACCGGTTGGATGAAAAAAATTGTGAAAAAAGACCCGGTTTGCAGAAGAAAAAAATAATTTTTCATCAAGACAATGCACCTGCTCACACAGCTCAAAAAACCATCGCGAAAATCAGTGAATTGGGGTACGAATTGTCGCAGCATCCACCCTATTCGCCAGATTTAGCTCCCTCTGACTTCTGGCTGTTCTCACACCTCAAAAAATTCCTTCGTGGAAAGCATTTTTCATCAAACGAAGAGGTTATAGCCGTCGTAGAGGAGTATTTTGCTGGCCTTCCAGAAAGTCACTTCCGTGATGGGACAACAAAGTTGGAAGATCGTCGGACCAAGTGTATTGATCTTATGGGAGACTATACTGAGCAATAAAAGTGATTTCCCATAAAAAAAAATGTATTTTCATTTCCGATTTCAAAACTTTTTGACTAACCTAGTATAATACGTTATTTTCAAATTTCATTAAAAAAAATTTTTTTTTCATTTTACATATAAACTTGTATGAAAACTTTGAGGCCGACGATCGGCCCTCGTGGGATTTTTCGCATACACCAGTTGGGGCCGATGATCGGCCCCGTGGGATTAAAATGGTTAACGGACAAGACTTACAATTAAATTTAATTATTAGAATATCTAACTTAACACGTAACTTTGATACTTAAACATGTAATTGCTTGGTTATTAAGTTGGACGATATCTCCGTTGATATAAGTAAGAAGTGTTTGAATACTTTTAGACAAAAATGCGTGAAAGATGCATTTGTTTTCTAATATCTAGAATGTATTATACGAGTACTTCATGTTTTCTATACATTTTAAAATTTTACCAATATTCCTCTACAATTTTAAGGCTTTGAGATTTATGAATGGTAAAACATGCGAATTATTTGTTGTTTCTGAAACTGGATTGTACGTTACAGTTATTTAAAAAAAAATTTAAACTAAGGAAGTGCAACTTTGTCATAATTGAATTAATTCTCGTATACAGTATTTCGATATAACTCGAACATGTTAATTAGCGTATCCAGGGGCGGCTCGTCTTTAAGGGCAACCGGGGCACTGCCCCACACACATTTCTATAATAATTAGCTGAAATGTTTTCGAAACGTGTTTTTATTATTGGTATAATTATAATTATTCTTAGTTTTTCGGAATATTATTTGCACGTAATGATTTATAAATATTTGAATAAAAACTATATTAACTTATTACTGGTAAGTAGGTGTGAAATATATACGTGCACGAAGTACAAAATAGGATGCACGCATACAACTAAACGAGTTGCGGCGGGACAGTTTTGTATCTGCCCTGGTCACGCTGTCGCTAGCTTCAGTTTAACTATCGCTATGACGCGAGATCTGACGGAGTTTGGTCAGTCCGAGGAGGTAAAAAGAAAAGTTCCGTATAACCGTATACAGAAGGTCGCTTTTCCTTTACTGCGTAAAGGTCTGTCTGGGGAAGGAGCACACTTGCCCCGCGCTGTAATGAGCGACGTTTATTTTTTTGTTTTTCATGTTCATGTATTATTATTACAATAATAAAAACGATTTCCATTTGATTTTGTGAAAAATACATGTTTTTTTTTTATAATGATAGTTTTGTTAATGTTTATATTTAATAAAAATTATTTTTGTTTAATTTCGTAATAAAAAATTGGATAATTCTTAGAATTTTCTTGGTTCGACCTCACTGTACTAAAAATACGAGTATATACAGTTCTTTTTTTTTTTTTTTAATTAGGGGGGGATGAACTTAAGCCTCATCATGCCCCACCTATTTTTAAAGTCACGAGCCACCCCTGAGTGTATCTAACTTAACATGTTATGGACGCGTCTTTTACTTCCCAAAGTTGTTACCTACTTAGCTCATTGATGTATTTTACAATAGTTCAATTTGAATGCGACGGTACAAATTCAAGTCGAATCGTAATCGATTGAACAAAACTTGAGTTTTGTAAATACAAACAACGAAATTTTCAAACAATAAATCTTTGTAATTTGTTTTATCAAACACTGTTTATTCCACCAGTGTTTGATAAAACAAATTACAATGTCTTTAAACCTCCATAATGTTAATGCTTTAACTATAAATAATATACTAAATCTTTTTTATATAAAGAGTTAGATATAATTTTAATTTATTTTCTACTTTTCTATAACATTTTTCTGTACGTACAGATAACAATAAACTATAATGTTTGTATCGCCAAAAATCAAGATAAAATATTTTGAATTAATTCATAAAAAAAAACTTCGTGTTACAAAACGAATAAAATATTATGTGCGAGTATTATAGTAAATTAAGTAAGTAAGCCATTACAGTATTTTTTTAAATAAATTTTATCATAAATATACTATAATAAAACTCTACTAAATACTTTTTTAACTACTTTTCAAAAAATGTCAAAATACCTTTAGTTAAAAAGATCTTTTAATAAGTTTATAAAATGTCACACCATGCGTAATATAAAAAAAAACAAATTAAAATTTTACACATTTTCTTTTAACTGATAGATTAGATTGAATTTTATTTTATTTCGAAAAAAAAATGCTTTATCTGTCACTCTTCATGTTTAAAACTTTTAACCGTATTAAAAATATTGTATATACCATTTTTATGTGTAACTATCGCAACTTCTAACGATTTAACTGGTTAATGATTTTGTTTGAAATTCAGTCGTTATAAAACAGTTAAAGTTTTTTTTTTTCAAAATAGGTTTGAATATTTAACGTAATTTAAGGTGCTCGTACAATATAAAATCTTCTAAATCAAGAATTATTTTGAGGAGCTAAATTTGAATAATTTCAACACTGTGGCCCACATTCGAATTTATATTTGTAATTTATTTTTATCAAACACTGTTTATTCCACTTTTTTGTAACGGTATAACCCTACTGGTTTCAAGGTGCACACCTCATTTTCAGGGGAGCACAAACAAGACTAGAATCTTGTTTGTGCTCCCAAGAGTACAAACAAGACTCTTGGGAGCACAAACAAGACTCTAGTCTTGTTTGTGCTCCCCTAAAGATGAGGTGTGCACCTTTAAACCAGTAGGGTTATACCGTTACAAAAAAGTGGAATAAACAGTGTTTGATAAAAATAAATTACAATGTCTTTAAACCTCCACAACGTTAATGCCTTAACTATAAACAATGAATTTAAACTGTTATGGAATATATCACTGAATAAATCTTTTTTTTTAATATTTAATGAATAATTTACACACAAACATAATAAATATGTCTTGTGCCAATCTTATGCCTTTCAAGCCTTTTTAAGTAATCATAACGTACGATTAACGTGTTCCTCGCGGGAAGCACAAACGCCTGTGATCTGATCTGTAGCATTCCTTTGTGTATTTTACGTAATGTTTAGTTTATCTCCTTTATTTAATGAGTCTCCTTAAGAGTAATGACTATTATTTATTATCACAAAAATTACTTGAATGTCATGTTTACTTGGTGGTGTAATCAAATATCAGTGGTTCTAAACAAAATACGCATTTAAACTTAGTAATTAAAAACGCAGAAATTGTGCCGCGCACAGGATTCGTGGAATTTGATTTTTAACGCGGTGTACAGGTTAATATTCCTATGAAGAGTGCAAATGTATTTTTTTACGAAAAATTGGTCTTTGGGCTATTTTACAAAAATAAATGTGATATTTTGTTTTTTTTTTTTCTTTTTTAATTTTGACTGAGTAACTATTACCTTAATTGAATTAACTGTTACCTTAATAAAATTAACTATTACCTTAATTAAACTAACTTAATTAACAATTCTGATTAAACTTTTAATGGGAAAACGCATTGCTGATCTACCTGTAAGTTTCAATGATTTGATAATCATTCGAAACAGCAAACATGTGAATTAATCAGCTTTTTACGTAAATTAACAAAAAATCAGTGATTATCATCATAATCAATTAAAAATTAATCCAAATCTTTAAAAAAAAAAGCATTTGAAATTTTAATTTCAAAAGAATAATAATTCGGCTCTTTGCACTTTAGGTTACAAGAGAACAAATACGAAATCGTCTGTTCCTTTTATTTTAATAATAGTGTTGAAAACACTACAATTTGCTTAGATATATATAAATTTTTTTTTGGGTGTGATAGGATTTGTTTTTGAACTAAAACACATATAAATTATTTAAATGGCCGTGCATTTCAATGCAATTGATAGATTGTTTAATAAAAATTATTGTTTGAAGATAATTTCATTGATATGTTGACCGTGACTGGCTCTTATGTACCTCTTATGTTCACATCATAAGATGGGTTTCCCATTAAGAACGATAGAACTTTAAAATAAAATAAAACAACAACTAATAAACCAAAAATGGATCTCAAGGTTTAATTTGAAAGAATATTTCATGCCGTTTATGATTTAAACAAGATATCGTTCAAATAGCTTCCACGGCTTCTTTTGCACTGACCAATTTGATCACGCCAATTTTCGATGACTCAGTGGAGCATTTCTGTATATATGCCGCCAATAACACGACAAATGTTGGCCTCAAGTTCATCAAGAGTCTTGGGTTTGTTGGTTTAAACCTGTGATTTAACATAACTCAAAAAAATAATAATTCAGAGGCGTTCAATCGCACGATATTGACGGTCAATTCACTATCAGACCAAAAAAAAAACACCCTTCATAACGTTTCGTTTTGTTATTCTTACGGTATGGAGATTCGTCCATTAAGAATATTTTTTGGAGAATCAAAGTATGAAAGAAGGCGGAACGATGACCAAAAAATAATTAATGCATATGATGGATGATTTATGTAACATGAATAATGGAGCATATGGTTTAGATATGTGGAGAGAATGAGTGACGAAATAATGACTAAGCAAATGTACAAGTTAGAAGTGTTGCATGAAACAGGTAGACCGAGGAAACATGTTTGGAAATTGATAAGATTTTGGAAAGATGTAAAGTGTGAATAAATAAATTTTATCTATAATATTAATGTGCAGGAGTCAAAAGTTGTGTGCTTGAAAATAAACATATGGAGATGTGTTCTTTTTATCTCACCCGCAAGGGACACTACGTGATGATAAGTATGTACATAAGACCCTATTAGTAAAAAAATATATATCTGGATACAAAAAAAATTTTTAGATTATAAAAAAAAATACTCTACTTAATATGCAAAAATATAATCATTTCCAATAATAAAATATTTGTTAGTAACTATCATGAACCTATTTATTTGTAAATTTATAATTTAAAGATAAAAAGAGATATCAATTATAAGGAAATATAATGAGTTTAATATTTTACCAATAATATAGTGAAATTAAAGGTTGTCCCATTTTGAACTTGAGGATTTGAGTCGACCACAACTTTTGAACTTGAGGATTTGAGTCGACCACAACTTTTGAACTTAAGGATTTGAGTCGACCACAACTTTTGAACCGTCTTATTTAAAATTGTTTTATTTTGGCATATGTCATTTAACACTTGCCTTACTGTGCTAAACAATTCCGCCAGCCACTGTGCTGGACGCTCAGCATCCAGTGAAAAATTTATGTTTTAAATTAAAATTACGCAAAATCTGCTAGGTTATTTTTTGTAATTAGCTATAAAATTATTTTATTATGTAAATCCTGGTCACTCACTTTCCATCATAGGGTGGCAAGTGTTAAAGACAACGTGAATTTATTACGCGATATTTGAAATGGAAGAAAGGTGAAAGAAACAATGGCATTATTATTGTAGATAACATTTTGTGACCGTGTCATTTCCCAATATGATGACTTAAAATTTAATTTAAAATTCTGCCAAAAGAGTAGTTAACAGCAGGAACAACCGAAGGGTAAACTCGACAGATATTCTATTTTGAACATAATTCTCACATTTCTACTTAACGATGAAGTTATTTTATAAAAGAGATTATATTGTCAAATCCAATAATACTGTGACAAAAAACAAATCCCAAAGTTCATAAAAGGACATCCGTATACGGGGCTGTCCCACGTTTCAACGTCAAGCTGGCATCGAGGAAAAGGCCAGCTTATGACAGTTCAGAAAAAGAAAAAAATTCTTGCAAAAGCCTCATACTTTTCGAGTTAAACGCATTTCTTTGAAAATTGAGATAGTAGCTACCCTGCGCCAAAAGTTTATATGCTGTGACTACACATTGCCATATTTTATAATTTTAATGGTTGTATCGCAATCCTAGATAAACCTGCTATTAGTCGGAGTCTGATATAAAACAAAAAAAAAACTGCACGTTCGAAAAAAAAATTGTTTTTGTCCGAGCATAAAAACTTTAACTAATTATACTGAAAAAAATAATGTACTACGCTAACCTGGTAAGTTACATCAAAATATGGCCTGTTTAGTCAGAATTTCAAAATAGTACAATACATACCTATTACTCCTTTAAAAATATTTTTTTAAATTTATTTCCGTATTTAATGATGACACTTTACAATGTAGCGACAATAGTTTTTTTTTATGTCCGATCATGAAAATAAAAAAAAAAAACAATAGTTTTTTTTAACTGTTCTTTTTTGTTTTATATCAGACTCCGACTAATAGCAGGGTTATCTAGGATTGCGATACAGCCATTAAAATCATACATAAAATATGGCAATTTGTAGTCACATCATATAAACATTTGGCGCAGGGTAGCTATTTTCACAATTTTCAAAGAAATGCCTATAACTCGAAAAGTATAAGGCTTTTGCAAGATTTTTTTCATTTATCTGAACCGTCATAAGCTGCTGGCCTTTTCCTCGATACCGGCTTGACGTTGAGGCACGGGACATTCTGTAAAGTCCATCGGTTGAAGCTTTTGTAAATTAGATAGAATAGGTGATGCGATAATTACCCGCCATACGCAGTGTATCACTTTTTATGTTATTTTTTTTCGAGACCTACTCGTGTGTATCATCATAGTTTAGCATAATATTGAAAATAATTATATTGAATTAAAAACTTACCCTCAAGTCTCCTTAAAACATCGCGATTTTCGTTGAACTCTTCCTCATCTGCGCAAACTTCTTCGTCTTCGCGATCCTGGTTAACACCTCTATCGGCAGATCCAACTGCATTATCCCCTACCCCTTGTTGGTTACTTGGACCAGCAACCTGATCTTGTTCCGGATTGTTAACTTGCATTTCTTCATGATGAGGAATCACTGAAAAAAATCATCATTAATGATTGTATTAATACCATTTATTTATATTAATAATAATTAGTATTAATATTATTATTAATAATTATTATTAATATTAATAATGCTTATATTATAAATAATAATAATTATTATTAATCATTGTTATTATTAATATTTATTATTAATTAATATTAATTATAAATTAATTATTTATCAATTATATTATATTTATTAATAATTATTTATTAATTAATTTAATCAAATATTCTTTAATTAAATAAAAACGTTAATATTTAATATCAAATTTTATATTTAATAAATAAATAAATTTATTTATTTATTGTACGTTTATCAAATTATTTATTTATTTTATTAATAATTATAAATTTTTAATTTATATATAATATTATTTTTTTATTAAATGTATTTATTTATATATTTATATTAATATAAATAAATAATAAAGATCGTTTGAAATTTTACCATTTAAGTCGGAGAAGGGGAAGCGTTTCACTTTTCGTGACGTTCAGGCCAATTTGCTCTACCGCGCCTATAGAAGTTTCACTTCAATAACTCTCGTCATGTAAAATATTATATTACTTATACTTCCCAATTTGTCTTCATTCGGAATCTGGTTCACATGATCCAGACATGTTTTCTTCGGCTTCCTTTTTCACGCGCACCTGACACTTCTGACTTGTATACTCACTTAGTCATTCTATTTATTATTCACTCTCTCCACATGTCCAAACAACGAGTATCTTAAAGCTAATTTTCTTAATGTTACTTAAAACACCCATTGTATCCATGCATTCATTTCTGACATCGTCATTCCGAATTTTTTATACAATACACGATAAAAAAAAATCTTAATACACGCATCTCGACAGCTATACTTTTAGCTTCTACATTCAAGTTTTACTTCCATACTGTAAGTACCTTGTTGTGTTTTTTTTTTATTTTACTTCTACAAGAAGAAATAACAAACAAGGTTCGTACCTCTTGATATACAGAATTGATTTATTTAGCAAGCCCGACAATATGAACACTACAAGATTAGCGTTAAATGTTCCTAACAATTACACAAGACTGCGCCGGCAAGAACTGTTCTCAATAACATACGCAAGAACGAGTCTTCCAGCCGCTATGCCTGTTGGAAGGGCCTTAACTCTTTTGAACGGGACTGCTTCGGATATTGACATATTTCATATCACATTACCAAAAGCAAAAATTTTCTTCTACGTACTTAAGTGACTTTGAATATATGTGTATGTTTTTGTTTATATGTATGCATATACATTATTTTTTATTTTATATAATTTTTTATTATTCTAAACAGTTTTTCTTTATTTTTAACGTTAACATTTGTTGTATAAATATACACCTGAGATGCTAGCTTTATGATTCACGAGACCAGTCTTAAGACATCGAAGTGAGAATTGATATGGCACTAAGAGGATTGAAGAGATTGCCGCATGGCAATAAACTCGCCAGGTTAAAAAAAAAGATGCTTTTTCAAAATGCATTATCACTTTTGTAACAAAGCTTTCAATTTAGACTTATTTTTTTATCCACTTTGCACGGATTTCTCCTGTTACACAAAGAGGGTCTGCTTCTAGAGTTAGCTTATTCGTTAGGAAGAATATCAGCCAGGATTCTTCTCGTACTGCTAGGCGGTACCCAGAATATATCAACAGTGTCATTCAGTTGGTTCAATATATCTATACCACGTATGACTAAGTATGATAAATATGTATATGCGTGTGTAAATGTGCAAGTATATGGGTATGTAACGTATGAAACGATGTATTATATTATTATTATTAAAATTTTATTTATTATTATTAAATATTTTATTTATTAATAAATTATTATTAATTATTTGAATATTAATAATAATTAATGGTATTTTAATATTTTTAAGTGTATTATATTATTATTAAAATTATTATTTATTCTTAAAATTATTTTTATTTATTATTAAAAATTTAAAAAAATTATTTTCCTCTATATTATTTTTATATTAATATATTTAACATTTATTAATTTAATTATATATTAAACCATTTTATTTTATTTTATATTTATTTTAATATTTATGTAATATCTAATTTATATTTGATAAATAATTATAATAATATGTTATATACTAGGTTAGTCAAAAAGATTTGAAAGCGGAAATGAAAATACATTTTTTTTGGGGGGAAATCACTTTTATTGCTCAGTATAGTCTCCCATAAGATCAATACACTTGGTCCGACGATCTTCCAACTTTGTTGTCCCATCACGGAAGTGACTTTCTGGAAGGCCTGCAAAATACTCTTCTACGACGGCTATAACCTCTTCGTTTGATGAAAAATGCTTTCCACGAAGGAATTTTTTGTGGTGTGAGAACAGCCAGAAGTCAGAGGGAGCTAAATCTGGCGAATAGGGTGGATGCTGCGACAATTCGTACCCCAATTCACTGATTTTCGCGATGGTTTTTTTTGAACTGTGTGAGCAGGTGCATTGTCTTGATGAAAAATGATTTTTTTCTTCTGCAAACCGGGTCTTTTTTCACAATTTTTGTTCATCCAACTGGTCCAAAAGTTCTCAATAATATTCAGAGTTGATTGTCTTACCAGTTTGGAGATAATCTATCAATAAAATTCCTTTTGCATCCCAAAAAACTGACGCTAACACCTTCTTGGCTGATTTCTGGACATGAACTCGCTTCGGAGCCAGAGTGCCTGGTTCACACCACTCTTTAGCCTCTTGTTTTAATTCAGGATCATGGTGGTAGACCCAAGTCTCATCCATAGTGATGAATCGACGCAGAAAATCCTTTTTATCCTTTCGAAATTGCTCCAAATGTTGCTCAGAAAGTCGCATTCGAACGTGTTTTTGTTGCATTGTTAACAAATGCGGCACCCATTGTGCACACAGTTTTTTGAAACCCAAAACTTCAGCCAAAATATGCCATGTTGGTCCATGTGAGATGCCTACGGTGTCAGCTATCACATCCACAGTCGATCGATGATCTTCCAAAACCATATCCTGTATTTTCGCTATGATTTCTGGTGTTGATGCACTTTTTGGACGTCCTGAGCGTGGATCGTCTTCAACGCTTGTACGGCCACGCTTAAACTCCAAAACCCATCGGTGAACGGTCGGAAATGAAGGAGAAGACTCCTTTAATAATTTCACCATCTTTGCATGGATCTCAGTAGTCGATAAACCTTCCAAAACAAAGAATTTAATCACTGCACGATATTCGGATTTTTTCATTGTTAAAAAATACACTGACACGTCAACTTCAAATGGCTTGTAAACAAAGAATGAATTGACAGATCGAAATGAAATTTTGAGTACGTTCTTATGAAAGATGAAATATTAAAATTTTGGTTTTTCTACTGCTCCATAGATGTCGCTGTCAAAACTTTTTGACTAACCTAGTACGCGTAGGTATATATATGTTATTATAATATTATGTTATTATAATATATGTTATTATAATATTATATGTTATTATAATATATGTTATTATAATATTAATAATTATATTATAATTGATTATAATATAAATAATTAATAATATAGTATAATAGTATTATTAATAATATATTATTTATAATGTAAGTAAAATAATACAATAATATTGTAAATAAATAATTAAATAATTATTAAAAATAATTAAATTAATAATCACGTAAAAATACTAATACTTTATTTAGTAATAAAAAATATAAAATTAATATTATTAGGTGTATTATATTATTATTAAAATTGTTATTATTTATTATTAAAAATAATAAAAATTATATTTTTTTATTTAATTAAGATAAATTTTCTTCAATTAAATTCCGCATACCAGTTCTTTTTTTAATGAAGAGAGATTTTCTTGAATTAAATTCCACATAACCATTTCCTAATCCTAAACAAAAAAATGATAAAAATCTATAACAAATGGAAAAAAGGCAATGCATAAAATCTATTTTCCTAGGAGCTAAGAAGTTTCACTTCTATCGCGCGATAGTTTCACGCATCTGTTTTTTTTTCCTTGCATCAGGTCGTGCCTCAGTTCCTCGTCTTCCATCCACAGGATGACACGATCATTCTTAATCATGAAATTGGTGTAGTATTTTTTTACGTTAAGTGTAAATAATTAAATCAAAATTGCAATTTCATAACTTTTATACCAAAAAGATATTATATTGGATTACACTTTTGGTTTACCTTGCAGCCCAATAATAGGCGGATTTTTAGTCAGTGGCAATATATATTAAGTAATTTGACTGTTGCGCTCTTATATTAAGTAATTTGTGACACATATATTAAGTAATTTGACTGTTGCGCTCTTGGCGAAGTCAATATGGGGCCTTCCTTTCCGTACAAGCAGACTATACTAAAGTGCAGTATTTTTAAGAATCGTGTCCTATGCAGATATGTGCTGGGCACACAGAAAATTGCTCACAGTTGCCATGAGGGTGCTGATTTTATATATACTGCGCTGCGAGTAATTTTCTTTTTCCTGTGACGTCGAATCTTAATTCCGTCGTCACTTTCATTTTCACACTCTAGTGTGTCACCACTGAAGATGTCACTTTGGGGAATTCCTTTTTCGTCACTACGTTCCTAGTGTAGGTTGAATTGAATAGGTACTTATTTTGCCCCCTTTGACAGCACAGGTGGTGGTGAGATCGAACTGAACTGAACTGAATTTAATTTAACTACGGTGATATTTAAAGATTAAAACCGAGCGTATAAAACAAAAAAAATATTCAATTTACGTTCTATTGAACTTCATGGCAGAATAACAATTGAAATAAATTTATAACTCAAAAATAGACGTAAGAAATTAAAAATGTTATATAAATTACTGGCAATTCAACTTCATCATAGAGTGACATTTTTCTTTGGTATAATATCATATACCAATTAGAATTAAAAATCCTGAAGAAGAAAAAAAACATCCTACAAAACTTTCAGATAAGAAAACCCTAGTAAAAACTTTCAGATTAGAAACCTTGCAAAAACTTTCAGATTAGAGACCTAGTAAAAACTTTCAGATTAGAAACCTAGTAAAAACTTTCAGATTAGAAACCTAGTAAAAACTTTCAGATTAGAAACCTAGTAAAAACTTTCAGATTAGAAACCTAGTAAAAACTTTCAGATTAGAAACCTAGTAAAAACGTTCAGATTAGAAACCTATTAAAAACTTTTAGATTAGAAACCTAGTAAAAACTTCGGGATTAGAAACCTAGTAAAAACTTTCAGATTAGTAACCTAGTAAAAACTTTCAGATTAGAAACCTAGTAAAAACTTTCAGATTCGAGACCTAGTAAAAACTTTCAGATTCGAGACCAAGTAAAAACTTTCAGATTAGAAACCTAGTTAAAACTTTCAGATTAGAGACCTAGTAAAAACTTTTAGATTAGATACCTAGTAAAAACTTTCAGATTAGAGACCTAGTAAAAACTTTCAGATTAGAAACCTAGTAAAAACTTTCAGATTAGAAACCTAGTAAAAACTTTCAGATTAGAAACGTAGTAAAAACTTTCAGATTACAAACCTGGTGAAAACTTTCAGATTAGAAACCTAGTAAAAACTTTCAGATTAGAAACCTAGTAAAAACTTTCAGATTAGAAATCTAGTAAAAACTTTCAGATTAGAAACCTAGTAAAAATTTTCAGATTAGAGACCTAGTAAATGTTTTCAGATTAGACACCTAGTAAAAACTTTCAGATTAGAAACCTAGTAAAAACTTTAAGATTAGAGACCTAGCAAATATTTTCACATTAGAGAGCAGTAGCAGGAATTTGTGCATGTTATGTGAAGTTTCCGACATACGCGGGTTCTTACATAAAAGTCCCGCTCGCAGTAGCAGGAATTTGTCCATGTTATGTGAAGTTTCTGACATACGCGGGTTCTTACATACAAGTCCCGCTCGCAGTAGCAGGAATTTGTGCATGTTATGTGAAGTTTCCGACATACGCGGGTTGTTACATACAATACAAGTCCCGCTCGCAGTAGCAGGAATTTGTGCATGTTATGTGAAGTTTCCGACATACGCGGGTTGTTACATACAATACAAGTCCCGCTCGCAGTAGCAGGAATTTGTGCATGTTATGTGAAGTTTCCGACATACGGGGGTTCTTACATAAAAGTCCCGCTCGCAGTAGCAGGTATTTGTGCATGTTATGTGAAGTTTCCGACATACGCGGGTTCTTACATACAATACAAGTCCCGCTCGCAGTAGCAGGAATCTGTGCATGTTATGTGAAGTTTCCGACATAAACGGGTTGTTAGATACAAGTCCCGCTCGCAGTAGCAGGAATTTGTGCATGTTATGTGAAGTTTCCGACATACGCGGGTTTCTTACATACAAGTCCCGCTCGCAGTAGCAGGAATTTGTGCATGTTATGTAAAATTTACTACACAATACTACAAGAATGTTAAAAGTTTTAAATTTATATCGAACTGTTAAAAAAATGTGAAATTCAAAAATTATAATTCTGACATACGTACATTTACAATTTTACTATTAATTGATATAGGAATTAAGTTATCCCAAGGGGGATGATGAAAAAAATTATCTTTAACCCTTTAACGGGCATAAGCAGAAATCGGTCGCATATGCGACCACCCTTATAGTTATACTTATAAGGATTCATTTTCTTAATGAAACCTTTTTAAGTAACACAAATGTCAAATTGACAAATGTAGTGGACGGGCAGAGGTCTTATTTAAGACGGATCGTCGTGAAGTTAGCTGCATGTTCAGTAGCAATGATCTAAACATACGGTCAATTTATTGTCTAAAATATAAATAGGTATTATAAGTAAATCACCATTAATTATATATCATATAAGAATTCTATTTCCTAATACAACCTTAACTTAGATATTATTACCTAAACATTCATTGGTCACTTTTGCAGCCATTGACATGACCCCCTGAAATGGACACAGGTCTCATATGCGACCGCCTCATTTCCAAAAAATAAATAATTTTAAAACACATTTTCGAAGAAATAAAATTGATTTGATACACACAATAATGGTTTATTTAACAAAAAAAAACTCAATATCTGAAAAATAAAAACTTGCCCTACTATATAAATGGTTAAAAATGGGGTTGTTGACAATTTTTTTTCAGGAAACTCTAGTTTACAGCGTGATTGCTATAGTTTTGAGTAATTGATTTTCAAAAATAAATAAACATCAATGGTTTAGTTGGTAAGACTATTGATTTCCACCTAAAAGTTTCGAGTATGATTCCCGATAATATAAAAAAAAAAAACAGTGAATCCAATTTACTAAATAGCGCTTTATACTCGAATCAATTTTACAAAAATATAAATGAACACCAAACGTTTAGATGCTATTTTTTAAATTTCTAACTATGAAACATAACAACTCCCGTCCGGGAATTTTAATTTCTAACTATGAAACATAACAACTCCCGTCCGGGAATTTTAATTTCTAACTATGAAACATAACAACTCCCGTCCGGGAATTTTAATTTCTAACTATGAAACCTAACATCTCCCGTCCGGGAATTTTAATTTCTAACTATGAAACATAACAACTCCCGTCCGGGAATTTTAATTTCTAACTATGAAACCTAACAACTCCCGTCCGGGAATTTTAATTTCTAACTATAAAACATAACAACTCCCATCCCGAATTTTAATTTCTAACTATGAAACATAACAACTCCCGTCCGGGAATTTTAATTTCTAACTATGAAACATAACAACTCCCGTCCGGGAATTTTAATTTCTAACTATGAAACAACAACTTCCGTCCGGGAATTTCGAGTTTGATTCAAGATCCTGAAAAAGAGGATCTCAGCCTGTTAAATACAGTTCATCTGATGATTATAATCACACGCGTTAGATGTGTGTTAGTGTTGTTTTCTCTTCACGTGCAGTAGTATTACTTACACATGCGATTACGAACAATTGATTCCATGTCTACTCTACTAGTTCTAAACTTGAATGATTGATTAATGGAGCCGAAGACAAAACTGTCTTTCCGCCGACGGTCTACAATGTGTCTGAATTATCTGTTTGGATAGTTTTAATACTACCATAAGAATGAATTATTGAATAGCGAATTAATTGCGATTAATTACGTTAATTGCGATTAATTACGCTGTGTATACCAAAAAGTATACCTATTGGAGGCGATTAAAAAAAAATTAAGAAGACAAATATAATGTTTTGGATTAACTAAGTCACGGGGGCATTTATTGATACAAAATACCGCTTTGTAATTCGTTTTATCAAACACTGTTCGGTCCACTTTATGTAACGGTATAACCCTGCCGGTTTCAAGGTTTTCACCTCATCATCACAGGAGCACAAACAAGACATGGTCTTGTTTGTGTCCCTCTTATGATGAGTTGAAAACCTTGAAACCGGTAGGGTTATACCGTTACATAAAGTGGAATAAACAGTGTTTGATAAAACAAATTACAATGTCTTTAAGCCTCCTTAATATTAATGCCTTCAAGGCTTTCGCCTCATCTTTTTTTTTTTTTAACCTGGCGAGTTTATTGCCATGTGGCAATCTCTTCCAACCAACCAGAAATATTTTTTTTATAGGCCCTAAGTGTTAAACAGACTGGAATCATGTTTAAAAAAATCTGGGATTCCAGCGGGGATCGAACCCGCAACCTCCGGATCGGCAGACAAGTGTCTTACCACCAGGCCACGGAGGTCGTCTTCAAGGGAGCACAAACAAGACTTCAGGGGAGTACAAACAAGAAGTGTAGGGTTATACCGTTACAAAAAAGTGGACTAAACAGTATTTGATAAAACAAATTACAATGTCTTTAAGCCTCCATAATATTAATGTCTTAACTTTAAATAATATACAAAATACCGTTGTTTCATTTTGGAATTACATATTTTTTTGCAAATTATGTATGTACAAAAACATTACGGGTATACGTCGGCTGTTTCGGAACAGGCGCTTAGCCTATTTAAACGGTTATTAAAATGTCAGAAATATTGCAATTTAATTTTTATTTCATATTTAAGTTTTACGGCAATAAAATTTTGTGCATCATTTACGGCAATAAAATTTTATCCAATTAAATAGGCAAATCCACCCACCCAAAGATGATTTGTGCCATCACTGTAAAAGCTTCGAGGCTATACTGCCCTCATAAGCAACAACGCAGATTGCTATACTGCCCTCATAAGCAACAACGCAGCTAATGGCAAAAGTAAAGTTTTGAGAAAACTGCACTTATATGTTTTTCACTGCTGCTTAAAAATGTCGTGATTCATAAATAAAAAAAAAGCAGTAAAATGTGATTCATAAGCAAAAACGCAGCAAACGCATAGGCACTTGCTGTCTTTTTGCTTATGAATCCACAGTTTACTGTTTTTTGCTTAGAAATACCTAGCATTTAAGATTAAAGAAGACATTATGTCGATTTTTGTATTGAAATAAATGGTTTTCTGTATTTTTTTATGGATGATGGTTCAGAATTTGATATGGGATATTGCCTCATACTTAGTTTAATTTCTGATTTTTCCCCGTTAACTGTGTTTTTGCTTATGAATCACAGTTTACTGCTTTTTTGCTTAGAAATACCTAGCATTTAAGATTAAAGAAGACATTATGTCGATTTTTGTATTGAAATAAATGGTTTTCTGTATTTTTTTTATGGATTATATTTTAGAATTTGATATGGAATATTGCCTCATACTTAGTTCAATTTCTGATTTTTCCCAGTTAGCTATGTTTTTGCTTATGAATCACAGTTTACTGCTTTTTTGCTTAGAAATACCTAGCATTTAAGATTAAAAAAAAATTATGTCTATTTTTGTATTGAAATAAAGAGTTTTCTGTATTTTTTTTTATGGATTATGGTTCAGAATTTGATATGGAATATTGCCTCATACTTAGTTCAATTTCTGATTTTTCCCCGTTAGCTGTGTTTTTACTTATGAATCACAGTTTTACTGCTTTTTTGCTTAGAAAACCCTAGCATTTAAGATTAAAGAAGACATTATGTCGATTTTTGTATTGAAATAAATGGTTTTCTGTATTTTTTTATGGATTATGGTTCAGAATTTGATATGGGATATTGCCTCATACTTAGTTTAATTTCTGATTTTTCCCCGTTAACTGTGTTTTTGCTTATGAATCACAGTTTACTGCTTTTTTGCTTAGGAATACCTAGCATTTAAGATTAAAGAAGACATTATGTCGATTTTTGTATTGAAATAAATGGTTTTCTGTATTTTTTTTAATGGATTATGGTTCAGAATTTGATATGGAATATGGCCTCATACTTAGTTCAATTTCTGATTTTTCCCCGTTAGCTGCGTTTTTACTTATGAATCACAGTTTACTGCTTTTTTGCTTAGAAATACCTAGCATTGAAGATTAAAAAAGACATTATGTCGATTTTTGTATTGAAATAAATGGTTTTCTGTATTTTTTTTATGGATTAAAGTTCAGAATTTGATATGGAATATTGCCTCATACTTAGTTCAATTTCTGATTTTTCCCCGTTAGCTGTGTTTTTGCTTATGAATCACAGTTTACTGTTTTTTTGCTTAGAAATACCTAGCATTTAAGATTAAAGAAGACATTATGTCGATTTTTGTATTTAAATAAATGGTTTTCTGTATTTTTTTTTATGGATTATAGTTCAGAATTTGATATGGAATATTGCCTCATACTTACTTAGTTCAATTGCTGATTTTTCCCCGTTAGCTGTGTTTTTGCTTTTGAATCACAGTTTACTGCTTTTTTGCTTAGAAATACCTAGCATTTAAGATTAAAAAAGACATTATGTCTATTTTTGTATTGAAATAAATAGTTTTCTGTATTTTTTTTATGGATTATAGTTTTGAATTTGATATGGAATATTGCCTCATACTTAGTTCAATTTCTGATTTTTTCCCGTTAGCTGCGTTTTTGCTTATGACGGCAGTATTTTAAAATATTTAACATAATACATAAAAAAAAAACTATTTTAGACGATTTAAAGCTCAACTGATAGAAACCTTAACTGGAAAGCTATTCACGATAAGAAGAGATGCAATATTAATTGGATACAACAAAGGATGTGGCATCTAGTAAATTCAATATATCAATTATACGACAACTGAAAAATAACATGATCGTCCAGCAACATATATGCACTGAAGTGCCACCTTTTAATTTTTTTTAAGTATTGAATACTCCGCGTACAACTGACGAATCCAGGATTTTTTCATGTAGGTAGGGATATTTTAACGTGTTCCCCGCGAGAAGCACAAACGCCTGTGATCTGACGAGTTTCAAATACTTATAGACACAAAACCGGAATAAAAATTGAACTAAAATTTAAAATAATCTTTATTCTAGCGACATCTCTGAAAACCTTGCCAAATAATATATTCGTTTATGAGATATTGTTGAAAAAACAGAGCGCCGAATTTTTTTGGTTTTTCAATATTTCCAGCATTAACGACCTGTCGCGCGGATCGAGTCCTGCGATGAGTCTCTCTTACGTAAATAAACATTACTAAGTCTCTCTTACGTAAATAAACATTACTAGTGCTATATGCATTTGATTGGGTGAGTGTCATGAAGCATTGATTTGATCGTAGCATTCCTTTGTTTATTTTACGTAATGTTTAGTTTATCTCCTTTATTTAATGAGTCTCCTTAAGAGTAATGACTATTATTTATTATCAGAAAATTACTTAAGTGTCATGTTTACCTGGTGTTGTAATCAAATATCAGTGGTTCTAAACGAAATATGTGTTTAATCTTAGAAATAAAAAAAAAACGCTGAAATTGTGCCGCGCACAGGATTCGTGGAATTTGATTTTTAATGCGGTGAACAGGTTAAAGAAATATCTACCTTTCAGAAATTGTATATTCATTTAATTACTATCTCATTATAATTCGAATAACTTACATGGCCTTATGCGCAATATAAATTGTAGACTCTGTTCAAAATTAAATCAAGGTTTTGAATTATCCTTTTTAAAAACTAACAATTTCGTTCAAGAAAATGAGCAGCGCTGTCAGAAATTTTTTAATGTTTCTCATAAAAAAAAAACGAATAAATTTTTGTAAGAAAACGAGCCGTTTCGTTTAAGAAATTAACATGTAATTTGAAATTCCTATCGGGAGGGGAGTGATCACCCCCATCGCCATTGAAAACAAACTAGTGTAACTAGAATACGAATATTTTTTTAAAGAAATAATTTTTAATAATGTGCTGAAAATTTTCATTATTTGTCATACCGTTCCACCTAAAAATCTTTCGCGTGCCACCTAGTGACACGCGTGATTTATGTAGATTGCCGACGATGCTGGTACAAACTATACTTGCTGCATGAATCTTCTGTAATATCCATTCTGTAAAAGTGGTTAATTATCTTAAAGCGACACACCCGATAGCAAAACAAGATTGACACGTTCGTCTTGTTCATTTTTTATGAAATGAAACAATGATTTTAAAGGGAAAGTTTACAAAGCGTTATTCGTAGGGATTTTTAAATAGTATAGGTCGCTAAATTAATTTTTACCTAGTGCCCATGTTAACATATTTTTTTTCATTTAAAGACTTGTTTTTATAAATAATTTATTGATATAATCCAATATCGTTATTGTTACTGCATTAAAGTAATTCTTTTGAATTGTTAATACTCGTAAAATAAAAAAAAAATCTCCTCAGGAAAAAGGACCTCGTTAGACCTCCTAGTTGGTAAAATACCAGCCTTTGAACCCGGGGGTTGCACGTTTGAATCCTATCGGTACACGTTTAAAAGAAAATAGGACCTAGCTAAGACTTTTTTAAACATATTTCTAGTTGATTGAAAGACATTGCACTTAAATTAAGTGTAAGCTCCGTCCCATGTTTGCAGAAATACTCGTATGTAATACGTGTTCTATAATTGGGATAAAAACCTTAATAGGAATTTAAAAAAAAATAAGGCTTTCGTCTCAAATAAATGAGGGAAAAATAACCATTTATTTATTTAAAAAATAGGTAAATACTTACTGAGGACTGCATCGTCTAAAATAAAAGTTTTTCTCCTCAGGAAAAAAGACCTCGTTAGACCTCCTAGTTGGTAAGATACCTGCCTTTGAACCCGGGGGTTGCACGTTTGAATCCTATCGGTACACGTTTAAAAGAAAATAGGACCTAGCTAAGACTTTTTTAAACATATTTCTAGTTGATTGAAAGACATTGCACTTAAATTAAGTGTAAGCTCCGTCCCATGTTTGCAGAAATACTCGTATGTAATACATGTTCTATAATTGGGATAAAAACCTTAATAGGAATTTAAAAAAAAATAAGGCTTTCGTCTCAAATAAATGAGGGAAAAATAAACATTTTTTATTTAAAAAGGGGGAAATACTTACCAACAACTCCATCATCTTCCACTGGCATCGTTCCATCGTCATTGACGGTCTGCTCCACTTCCATTTGCTGCGGTGGTATTTCAGGTTCCATTCTTCTTGAATTAGTAAAAATCAACAATGAAGTTGAATAAATTCAATAAAAATTTCCAACAGTTGAACGGAATGTTTGTTGGAAGACGAGTGAACGCGCCGGCGGAGAGAATATGACTGAGGCACCATCCTTCTCGCTGCTATTTATATAGGGGTGGAATGGAAGAGGGGGAAGGGGTGCGTTGCTAGAGGGAAACGGATTGATGGGGATGAACAAACCGTGTGTATGTAAATGTATGGGTATACAATTCATTTTACCGATGGCCTCTGAAAATTATCTATTTTTCGTTATCGAATTATTATGCGCATTAAAGATAGTTAATAAACAAAAAAGGGGTAATAAAGTAGAATATGAAAGAAATGTGTATTCGGTACGTAGTTGGCAGGGACCTCGATTATCGATAGTACTTGAAAATAAAATAAATTACGCAGTTTCATGAAAAGATTGATTTGGTTATAATATTACTAGGTAAGTCCAGAAAGTAAGTATACTGAATTTTTGTAGGTTACAATTTTTTTTATTTAAACATAAAAATTACGTGGTTACCGTAGTACATATGTAAGCTATTTTTCGACATAGTCGCCATTCCTCTCAATGCAGGTGGTGAAGCGGGGTATCAACTTTTTGATGCCTTCCTCGAAGTAGTTTCCCGCCAACCCCTCCGTCCACTTCTCCACTTCCTCCTTTACCTCCTCGTCGGTTGAAAATCTTTTTCCACCCATGTGCAGCTTCAGAGAGGTAAAGAGATAGTAATCTGAAGGTGCTAAGTCAGGGGAATGCGCGGGATGGTTCAGGACATCCCATTTAAACGAGGCGAGCAGTTCCTTCGTGGCGTTGGCCGTGTGTGGTCTGGCATTGTCGTGCAGCAGGCAGACTCCCATTGTCAGCATGCCTCTCCTCTTGTTCTGAATCGCCCTCCGCAATTTTTTTAGGGTCTCACAGTATCTTGCAGAGTTGATGGTCTCCCCTTGAGGCATATATTCAATTAAAATTATGCCTTGACAGTCCCAAAACAATTTCGTCAGTCACAATTGAAGGTCTTCCGCTTCTCTGATCATCATGCACAGACGTACGACCGTTTTTAAACTCGCGACACCACTTGTACACACTCGTACGATTCATAACTTTATCACCATATGCAGTTTTCACCTCATTATAAACCTCAACCGGAGGTTTTCCCTTCCAAACGAGATAACGGATGACGCCGCGTATTTCGCACTTGGCGGCAGATTGAATTTACATTTTTCACGAAACGTGTTGTCGCGTCGACACTTCTCAACGTACTGACCTCGAACCGGTCTCGTTACGGAGGGGAAGGGTCAGGCTACACGGAAGTGTAGCCAACATGTCGAAAATAAAATACATCCGGTCGTGAGAGCCTCAGTACACTTACTTTCTGGACTTGCCTCGTACTTGATCAACACCAACGAAATTCACATAATATATAAACGCACTTAAATTGTTCAAAGATCCGAGCTGCAACCACTCATATGATCGAAATTCTTTCAGCAAAATGTGCCTACTAGTTTATTAATTAATATGTTGTTTTAAAATGTTGATGTGGGCTTAAAAACATCTGATATGTTCGCGACCGAGTTTACTCTCTATTGGTAGGGGTGTATCTTGACTAGGGAACACAGACCTTTTGATAGCGTATCTCTTAAATGTATTTACTTTCCCATTGCCTTTGAATATATGTTCAATTTCAAGATATTCACATATATATTGTACATATATATTACTTATATTTGTATTTGTTAAAAGTATACACCAGTGTTGCTATAACATCTATTGTACAATGGCGAACAGTGATTTTCGTGCTCACTCAAATGGTTCTAAAACCAGAAGGCCCCATTTTTTGATTGACGTGAAAGCCTTATTTCTTATTTAAACTGTTTTGAAATATTTAATTAAACGGAATTTGCCTTTTTTTCATTCCACTTTCGTTGTATTTAGTAAAACTTGATGGGCTTATTACTTATGCCAAAATTCTCCCAGTCGATCTGCCAATTTCTATCAAATAGAAATATTTTAAAATGGCTTTAATTGAAAGCTTAGCTTATTTAAAAAAATAGAGTACCTACAAAAACTGATGCCGTAACTCCAAGGTCGAAAGATAGATGTCTTAGATGTTGTCTTTTATCTGAGTTTTATAGATTTTTTTTAAAAACTATTTTAACTAGCTAAATTTTGGTGGTGGTGTCATTGTAACAAGTATAATTGTTTGCAACAGTATTTTGGTGTTAACTTTAATGTGTGGAAGGGAAACGTAGACGTGGTAAAAGACAGATAAAAGTGAAGCCTTGGTAAAAGACAGACAGAGACTAAAAAACCTTTCAGAAATGAGCCGAACTTCCACTGAAAGGAGCCGAATAAATACTAAGCGTATGTTGAGAAGAATACAGAAGAGGTAATGTGTGTCAGAATACGGAATGAAGGGATTAGGGATGAACGTGAACATAATGTTCGTTAAATGAAGAAGTGCAGTCAAGATATGTTCGTTAAATGAAGATATATCGTTAAATGAAGAAGAGCACTCTAGATATGTTCGTTAATTGAAGATATGTCGTTAAATAAAGAAGAGCACTCTAGATATGTTCATTAATTGAATATATGTTCGTTAAATGAAGAAGAGCAATCTAGATATGTGCGTTAATTGATGATATGTTCGTTAAATGAAGAAGAGCACTCTAGATATGTTCGTTAAATAAAGAAGAGCACTCTAGATATGTTCGTTAAATGAAGATATGTTCGTTAAATGAAGAAGAGCACTCTATATATGTCCGTTAAATGAAGATATGTCGTTAGATGAAGAAGAGCACTCTAAGATATGTTCGTTGAATGAAGATATGTCGTTAAATGAAGAAGAGCACTCTAGATATGTTCGTTAAATGAAGATATGTCGTTAAATGAAGAAGAGCACTCTAGATATGTTCGTTAAATGAAAACATGTCGTTAAATGAAGATATGTCGTTAAATGAAGAAGAGCACTCTAGATATGTTCGTTAAATGAAGATATGTCGTTAAATGAAGAAGAGCACTCTAGATATGTTCGTTAAATGAAAACATGTCGTTAAATGAAGAAGAGCACTCTAGATATGTTCGTTAAATGAAAACATGTCGTTAAATGAAGAAGAGCACTCTAGATATGTTCGTTAAATGAAGATATGTCGTTAAATGAAGAAGAGTACTCTAGATATGTTCGTTAAATGAAAACATGTCGTTAAATGAAGAAGAGCACTCTAGATATGTTCGTTAAATGAAGATATGTCGTTAAATGAAGAAGAGCACTCTAGATATGTTCGTTAAATGAAGATATGTCGTTAAATAAAGAAGATCACTCTAGATATGTTCGTTAATTGAAGATATGCTCGTTAAATGAAGAAGAGCACTCTGAGATGGTTTGGCCACGTGGAACGAAATAATGAAGAAAAAAACAACAAATATACAGTGCGAACGTGATTGAAAAGCGTTTTAGAGGAATACTAAGAAAAATATGATGGAATCAAGTGAATGATTTTATGAAATAAGGTAGCCTAGAGAATCAGAGAAGATGTATGAATATAGAAGACTGTGTGAAGTGTGTGCGTCAAGAAAGGAAAGTCTGGCAATGTACACTCTCTGTGTACCCTGACAGAGAAATTTCGTGATGATTTGTATGTTTAATATGAATGATTGATGGGATTTTTAGACACTTTAAATGAGTTTGTTTTTTCTCATTCATATTCTCGTGACCACAATGGGCATCAACCATATTTCTCCAGTGTAATTGATCTCTTGACCTATTTTTTTTTTTCACCTGGTCCGTCCATAGGATAGGTGCTCACTTACTATTCCTTATGCCATTCATAATTCGAATTCCCATTCAATTTGCATTTACACTCACGTCCATAGGATAGGTGCTCACTTTATATACCTTATGTCATTCATAATTCGAATTCGAATTCCAATTCAATTTGCATTTACACTCACATCCATAGGATAGGTGCTCACTTTCTATACCTTATGTCATTCATAATTCGAATTCGAATTCCCATTCAATTTGCATTTACAGTCACGTCCATAGGATAGGTGTTCACTTTCTATACCTTATGTCATTCATAATTCGAATTCGAATTCCCATTCAATTTGCATTTACAGTCACGTCCATAGGATAGGTGTTCACTTTCTATACCTAATGTCATTCATAATTCGAATTCGAATTCCCATTCAATTTGCATTTACAGTCACGTCCATAGGATAGGTGCTCACTTTCTATACCTTATGTCATTCATAATTCGAATTCCCATTCAATTTGCATTTACACTCATGTCCATAGGATAGGTGCTCACTTTCTATATCTTATGTCATTCATAACTCGAATTCCCATTCCATTTGCATTTATACTCACGTCCATAGGATAGGTTTTTTTTTTAATTTTATGTATTTATTATTACACATGACAATAAATATACATAATTTGTGAAAAAGCAACAGGTAATTAAATTTGGACATACAATTTTAATAGATTTGGATGTGTTGCCTTTCATTTGTTGTATCCCCAGTAAACTAGGATTTTTCCTGTATCTCTCCAAGTTAATGATTTTCTCGGAGTGTCGGTCCGATTGTCGGACACCTTACTCCTTCATCGGTTTTGTATGAACGGACTTTGGGTATTAAATTTGGGTTGTTTGGTGGGGGTGTTGGAAATTTTTTTGTATAGAGAGGAGGGATAGAGTTTGGTACATACATTAAGGTTATAGATACATATAGGTTACATAATAATATACTTATATTTTTATATGTCACGAGCGTTGATAAATATGAATACAAAGAAAGAAAGGATAGTGATGTATACATGGACATAGATATTTCAATAATTATAAATATATTACGAAGACGGGGGTGGGGGATAACGCTGTGACTTTAAAATAGTGTACATATATAAATAAGGAGGTAAGATAGATACCTTATGAAGCGCGGGTATGTGCACTGGACACTATTCGGCGCCTACCGTTCCGAATAGGGGGTCGGGGGGTCGTTCGAAGCATTTGTTTGGGCCTGGGGTGGATTAGATTAGCGTTCACGTCGTAGTCCGTGAGTGAGCTGATTAGGGGGTTCGGGTGAGTCGAGAGAGAGCTGTAGAACCTCTCGGCCAGAGAGATCGCGTATTCTCGGATGGTGGGGAGATCTAGGTCTTCGTGAAGCCGTTTGTTGCTGACAAAGTAGGGCGCATCCATAATGATGCGCATTGCCTTGTTTTGCAACACCTGGAGTTTGCGCATATGGGTTTCGGCCGCATGGCCCCAGACCGGGATGGCGTACGTCATCTGAGGACGTATCTCACTGAGGATATTTAGCATGAAAAAATAAATCGATACTTCTTTCCGATTTTTGATTACACAAAAACAAAACCCCGTTGCACGTACTCATCAACCTGACAAACAGTGACACTCAATTAAAACTGGAAACATCATGCGAAATTAAACTCCTCACACATCATCACTCCAGAAAGACCAAAAATATTCATCCCACAATATACCGCACACAATCATAAGAATAACAATAAAAAACATACAGAAACACAAAAACTACAAAATTTAAAACAACAAGAAGAAACCCACACTCACGAGCCCACACGTAATTCATCCTGAAAGCCCAAATACTCAAAATCCTGTCGCAATAACAACCACGCTCCGATCGACTGTCTAAATGGTTTTCCTATCTTTGCCTTTATTGAATTCGGCACGCCATTGTATGTCATGGAAGCCAAATAAGCATATTGCCTTTGGGCAAAACAGGTTTTAACTCTAGGGATGGTGAACATTTCATTAGTTGCCATGCGTGTCATGTGTCTCTGCTGAGTCTGCATCTTCCCTTCCTCTCGATGGTAGTGCCAGAAAATGGATTTGAGATGCAAATTGGCTATTTTCAGGACCTGATACTCTCTGAAAAGCTCCGCCGTGGGGTACCGGGCAGGAAGTTTTTTAATTATTTTCACAATCAATTTTTGGGAAACCTGCAATGTGTTTTTTGGGTTACGGTGCATCCCCCCCAAACTGATATACCGTAAGAAAGTGCTGACTGACATAAGGCGAAGTATATACTTTTAAGAATATTTTCACTGAGCCCATTTCGAATCATACGGAATATGTATCCTAGTTTTCTGATTTTTGTGCTCAAAGTGTTAATATGGACCTTCCAACGAAGGAACTGATCAACATAAACTCCAAGGTACTTTATACTATCAACCCTTTCCAAAGAAACACAACTACAATCAGCCATGGGTGAACAAGTGTACAGTGTTATGTATTTATTTGTAGGTGCTTGAGTTCTTGTAGATATGCTAAATGTGATGTATTTAGTTTTTTGGGAGTTAAAAGTCAATAAATTTGAGTCCATCCATTCTTTAACTACACGTAATTCTTCGTTAGCCTTTGAGAATACATCATCCCGTGTTCGGCCCTCGAATAGAAGAACCGTGTCGTCCGCAAAAGTAATAATCTTACCCGTGATAGAAAGATTACACAACTGATTGACATATATCAGGAACAATATAGGTTCCAGAACACTACCTTGAGGTACTCCGAATCTCACAAAAAGAGGCTCACCAAATACACTAGCACCCAATTTGACTATCTGAGTTCTATCAGATAAGTATGAAGAGAACCAACTAGAAGAGCGCCCACATATGCCCACCTCCATCAATCTGGTAAGTAATATTCGGTGAGACACTGTATCAAAAGCCTTTGCAAGGTCCAAAAAAACTGCCAAACATGCTTTCTTATTATCCAAAGTGGTGGTAACGCTGTTTACTTGACTAAGCAAAGCAGTTTCAGTTCCCACATTCCTTTGCAACCCAAACTGATTAGGAGAGATAATGTTGTGCATATTGAAAAATTTCATCAGTCGGTCCTTCACTATCTTCTCAATAATTTTTGAGAGAATGCTTAGCAGAGATATGGGTCTATAATTTTTTAAGTCATCCATTGAGCCTCTCTTGTGTATTGGGACAATATGCGAACATTTTAATGCAGTTGGAAAAGTTACACATCTAAAACTCAAATTTATTACATGTTTCAGTGGCAGTGCTATAAATCTTTGAGTGTGTTTTACCATTGCAGATGTAATCTGATCAGGCCCCGGGGCGCTACTTGCCTTAAGTGTATTAATAGTGGCTAGAACTTCTTTTTCTGACGTTGGCGTCAGATAAAAAATATATTCAGGTACTTTTGAAGAATGAAGAATAGCGTCATTCAATGACTGTTCCGTCGTTTCGTTCCTATCAAGTATGTTACGTGAGAGATTATTGCCTACATTGGCGAAATATTCGTTAATGCCACTACAAAACTTTTGTGGTTCCTGTATCAATGATACCTTTGTGCCATCAATGTTTAATGTAGAAGAGGCATTTCTCTCTCTCACTGTACCGGTGATATCCCTGATAACACTCCAAATTATCTTTTGATCATTGTTTGAGGCTTAAATTTTTTCTCCATAGTAATTTTCCTTTGCCTTTTGGATGAGTCTCTTGCATGTATTTCTGTACTGCTTGTAAAATGTTATTGAGTGTGGATCACTGCATCTATTGAGTTCCCGGTGCAGACGATCTCTTTTGCATATACAATAAATCAATCCATCAGTGAACCAAGGTTTAAGCTTTGTGTACCTTCTGCTTCTAATGTGTATTGTCTGTGTGACTGAGTTGATATGGGAGTCAAAAGCATTAATAAAGCTCTCCAAAGCTTCATTAAAAGTATGGGACTTGAGAGTGTCTTGCCAATTTTCCGAATCAAGGAAGTGCAAGAGCTCTGGTATGTTCGTGATTCTTTTTCTCTTCATGCCCATCCCTATTTGTCTACTTGCCCCCTCTGAAAACCCCTATATAATTGCGTAATGGTCAGTAATTATTGTCTCATACACTACTGCTCTAGCCCTCTGCCGAGTTCTCACCATTGCATGATCAATGCAGAAACTCGAGTCTAAAGTCCCGCGTGTGGGACTCGTGATAAAAGGAATCAATCCATGAAAAGTCATTCCTTCCGTGGTTGCAGTCCTAAGACTGGTTTGCAGCAATTTAAACTCTTCTCCTCCATTCCCCCCTGTCATGTGCGGCTCTTTTTAAGTCTGTATATGTTGAGCAGCGCACGTCCACCAACAGGTCCTCCAGGTACTCTCGGCGTGGGCGTCCCCTAGAGTTTGTCCCCTCGGTCATACCCTCCATTATGGCATGCAAGAGGCCCTCTTGTCGTGTTATATGACCGATCCATCTTGCACGCCTTTCGGACAGGATCCTGAGCTGAAAAGTTGCTGAAAAGTCATTAGCTCAAAAAGCTGAAAAGTCATTAGCTCTAGATAATTCAAGGTATTTCTCTGATCCTTTATTAATATATCAATGTTTACATCCCCCACAAGCACGACCTCCCGAGAACTCTGCCTAATCAATTGATCGAGAGGCACCAAAAAGGACTCAATATAATGCATATGTGGAGGACGATAAACAGCAATTATAGTCTGCATGTTCAGTTGGATCCTCAACACATTAGCAGCAGTGACGCTTATATCAGTGACAGTAATCTCAAGATCCTTTTTCGCCTATACCACAACTCCCTAATAGTCTGAATGTTCAGTTGGATCCTCAACACATTAGCAGCAGTGACGCTTATTTCAGTGACAGTAATCTCAAGATCCTTTTTCGTCTATACCACAACTCCCTCATTCTGAGTTATATTATGTGTAGATTTATGTATGTTATAACCGTGTAAGTGTTTTGGCAGAAACTTGTCCCTGATCCAACACTCCGTTAGAATAATCAAGTTAAAATCAGCATTTAGATCTGATAGAAAAACAATAAAATCATCGAAGTTTCTATCGTAGCTGCGTATGTTCAGATGAATAATTTTCAGTTGCCGATAATCACTCATAAGTGATCTAAAGGATGAGATATTACTCGCATGATAGCTGATAATGATAGCTCGCATGATAGCTCACTAGGCTGATAATCTCATCAACATTTTCATTCCCTTCCAGCATCATCAATCTCAGGCAAGCGGCTTAGTTCGGTGATTACGAAAATTATTGAAAGATAAAAGATTGAGTTTTTGTGTTTACAAATTTTAAGTGTGTATGCAAATGAATGACTGTACGAGTAACTACAATAAAGAAACTGATGCAGATATACAAAGGTAGAAATTTTAAAACAACTTACAGAAAATATCACCATCAAGAAAGACAGTTGATCAGAAGTCCGAGGGATGCTAATTGTATGAAATTGTACGTAAAGAGAGAATATTACAGCCTTGGAGAAGGAAGAAACATCCACAAAAAAACAGAGCCATACCCCAAAAACAAGTCCGGATTCAATCATTCCGTCGTGCGCCATGAAAGAGATCGGATCCATTTGTCAAAGTTTAGACAGGTTTGACTCTTTACTTATGTACATTATTTTAGAGCCATCCTCCCTCCTAGCACACGCACGACCCGACTTTATCCAGGCATACTTGTATCCCTTACTTTCACAAACCTTCTTGGTCAGACTCAGCATACGCTTACATCGTCTTGTTGAGAGCTCCGAAATGTATATCCGATTCTTGACCAGCGACAAACCCAGATCCTTTGTATCAAGTTTTTAGGGGATGTGTCCTAAAGGGAAGAGATGATGATAATTTGTTGATAAATAAAACTCGTTAGATCGCAATGCGGAAAGAGTTTTTATTAGTAAACGTAGGTATTTATACTATTTCCGCGTGTGTGCGGGAATGCGAGCAAGATATCCTTCGTCTCGTTTCTGCATTAGCAAAACGATTAATGTCGTATGTAGGTGACAATTTATTTACGGAACTGGCGAAACAGCGTGGTGCGTTCTCGCTCTAGTATGGAATGCGGTCCGCTCCGGGCTATGGGTTGAATGGTCGGCGTGTGAACTTTGGACTTGTTTATTTAGATTTTTCGAGGAATGCAAAGGTCACTTCATCGGTCATTGACCGTGTGTATGGATGCCCACAGTGTTCCGAGTGGGCGACCGCCACAAGTTTATCAGATCTATTCTTATTGGCAGTCCTATAAGTCTTGACTACATTCAGCATGGTGTTCCTGTATGATTCGTCCTTGAAAGTCACAATTATAGGCCGAGGATTCTTCTGGGAGGATTTGACGGAAGCTCTCGATATCTCCGTTACGTATTCAGGGAGGCAGCTAAAATTTATTGTACTAGTCACCTTGTTCCATGTATGACTCTTCGACTCAATCAGGTCAATCTTTGCCTCCAGAAACTCAACACTCATATCCAATTTTTCATTTTTTATTTGAAACGATTCCATATCTGAGGTCTTTTTCTCACACAAGGCAACCGTAGGTATCAAAAATTTCATCATATTTTGATGATAGGAAGGAAACCGATTTCATGACTTCCTCATTTTGCCGTTTGTTGCCCAAATATAAGATATTGACTTCCTCGAATTTCTTGTTAGTCAGATCAACAATCGAGTTCTTGAATTTGTTTAGTTCAGTTGACAAATATTCCTTTCCCATCACTACGGAGTCTTGCTCAGATTTTTGTTTGCTATTTTGTTTTTTTCGGGCTGACAGTACCCATTACTCTTGCACTGGCAACATTGCCATGTTGACAATTGAGTTTTGACAAGTCTTTTGAATGTTGTTATCGTATAGTTTTGACATAAATAATGAAAAATATTGTCGCAAGTAGAACATCTAAGCACTATATCTTACTTAATATTGTCTTCGCACTTAAAGCAAATTAATTGGGACATTTTGCAGCGATGTCTCGCTTCACAAAATCTAACTCTTACTGATATATACTAACAAGAAGGTAGATTCACTCTTTTTTCTATTAATGTTTATTTTGTTTTTGACAAGAAAATCGATTTAAACTGTTGCTATTTTGTAACTTTTAACAGAATGGCTATAAATTTTAGTGTTAACGATTTGACAATCGGAAACGGAATGATCGATGAAAAGGTGATCACTTTCTATACCTTATGTCATTCATAATTAGAATTCCCATTGCATTTAAATTTATTACTCACACCCATAGGATAGGTGCTCACTTTCTATACCTTATGTCATTCACAATTCGAATTCCCATTCCATTTGTATTTACACTCACGCCCATAGGATAGGTGCTCACTTTCTATATCTTATGTCATTCATAATTAGAATTGCCATTGCATTTAAATTTATTACTCACGTCCATAGGATAGGTGTGCACTTTCTATACCTTATGTCATTCATAATTAGAATTCCCATTGCATTCAAATTTATTACTCACGTCCATAGGATAGGTGTGCACTTTCTATACCTTATGTCATTCAAAATTCGAATTCCCATTGCATTTAAATTTATTACTCACGTCCATAGGATAGGTGTGCACTTTCTATACCTTATGTCATTCATAATTAGAATTCCCATTGCATTTAAATTTATTACTCACGTCCATAGGATAGGTGTGCACTTTCTATACCTTATGTCATTCATAATTAGAATTCCCATTGCATTTAAATTTATTACTTACGTCCATAGGATAGGTGTGCACTTTCTATACCTTATGTCATTCATAATTAGAATTCCCATTGCATTTAAATTTATAACTCACGTCCATAGGATAGGTGTGCACTTTCTATACCTTATGTCATTCATAATTAGAATTCCCATTGCATTTAAATTTATTACTCACGTCAATAGGATAGGTGTGCACTTTCTATACCTTATGTCATTCATAATTAGAATTCCCATTGCATTTAAATTTATTACTCACGTCCATAGGATAGGTGTGCACTTTCTATACCTTATGTCATTCAAAATTCGAATTCCCATTGCATTTAAATTTATTACTCACGTCCATAGGATAGGTGTGCACTTTCTATACCTTATGTCATTCATAATTAGAATTCCCATTGCATTTAAATTTATTACTCACGTCCATAGGATAGGTGTGCACTTTCTATACCTTATGTCATTCATAATTAGAATTCCCATTGCATTTAAATTTATTACTCCCGTCCATAGGATAGGTGTGCACTTTCTATACCTTATGTCATTCATAATAAGAATTCCCATTGCATTTAAATTTATTACTCACGGCATAGGATATGTGCTCACTTTCTATACCTTATGTCATTCATAATTCGAATTCCCATTGCATTTAAATTTATTACTCACGTCCATAGGATAGGTGTGCACTTTCTATACCTTATGTCATTCATAATTAGAATTCCCATTGCATTTAAATTTATTACTCACGTCCATAGGATAGGTGTGCACTTTCTATACCTTATGTCATTCATAATTAGAATTCCCATTGCATTTAAATTTATTACTCACACCCATAGGATAGGTGCTCACTTTCTATACCTTATGTCATTCACAATTCGAATTCCCATTCCATTTGTATTTACACTCACGCCCATAGGATAGGTGCTCACTTTCTATATCTTATGTCATTCATAATTAGAATTGCCATTGCATTTAAATTTATTACTCACGTCCATAGGATAGGTGTGCACTTTCTATACCTTATGTCATTCATAATTAGAATTCCCATTGCATTCAAATTTATTACTCACGTCCATAGGATAGGTGTGCACTTTCTATACCTTATGTCATTCAAAATTCGAATTCCCATTGCATTTAAATTTATTACTCACGTCCATAGGATAGGTGTGCACTTTCTATACCTTATGTCATTCATAATTAGAATTCCCATTGCATTTAAATTTATTACTCACGTCCATAGGATAGGTGTGCACTTTCTATACCTTATGTCATTCATAATTAGAATTCCCATTGCATTTAAATTTATTACTTACGTCCATAGGATAGGTGTGCACTTTCTATACCTTATGTCATTCATAATTAGAATTCCCATTGCATTTAAATTTATAACTCACGTCCATAGGATAGGTGTGCACTTTCTATACCTTATGTCATTCATAATTAGAATTCCCATTGCATTTAAATTTATTACTCACGTCAATAGGATAGGTGTGCACTTTCTATACCTTATGTCATTCATAATTAGAATTCCCATTGCATTTAAATTTATTACTCACGTCCATAGGATAGGTGTGCACTTTCTATACCTTATGTCATTCAAAATTCGAATTCCCATTGCATTTAAATTTATTACTCACGTCCATAGGATAGGTGTGCACTTTCTATACCTTATGTCATTCATAATTAGAATTCCCATTGCATTTAAATTTATTACTCACGTCCATAGGATAGGTGTGCACTTTCTATACCTTATGTCATTCATAATTAGAATTCCCATTGCATTTAAATTTATTACTCCCGTCCATAGGATAGGTGTGCACTTTCTATACCTTATGTCATTCATAATAAGAATTCCCATTGCATTTAAATTTATTACTCACGGCATAGGATATGTGCTCACTTTCTATACCTTATGTCATTCATAATTCGAATTCCCATTGCATTTAAATTTATTACTCACGTCCATAGGATAGGTGTGCACTTTCTATACCTTATGTCATTCATAATTAGAATTCCCATTGCATTTAAATTTATTACTCACGTCCATAGGATAGGTGTGCACTTTCTATACCTTATGTCATTCATAATTAGAATTCCCATTGCATTTAAATTTATTACTCACACCCATAGGATAGGTGCTCACTTTCTATACCTTATGTCATTCACAATTCGAATTCCCATTCCATTTGTATTTACACTCACGCCCATAGGATAGGTGCTCACTTTCTATATCTTATGTCATTCATAATTAGAATTCCCATTGCATTTAAATTTATTACTCACGTCCATAGGATAGGTGTGCACTTTCTATACCTTATGTCATTCATAATTAGAATTCCCATTGCATTCAAATTTATTACTCACGTCCATAGGATAGGTGTGCACTTTCTATACCTTATGTCATTCAAAATTCGAATTCCCATTGCATTTAAATTTATTACTCACGTCCATAGGATAGGTGTGCACTTTCTATACCTTATGTCATTCATAATTAGAATTCCCATTGCATTTAAATTTATTACTCACGTCCATAGGATAGGTGTGCACTTTCTATACCTTATGTCATTCATAATTAGAATTCCCATTGCATTTAAATTTATTACTCACGTCCATAGGATAGGTGTGCACTTTCTATACCTTATGTCATTCATAATTAGAATTCCCATTGCATTTAAATTTATTACTTACGTCCATAGGATAGGTGTGCACTTTCTATACCTTATGTCATTCATAATTAGAATTCCCATTGCATTTAAATTTATTACTCACGTCCATAGGATAGGTGTGCACTTTCTATACCTTATGTCATTCATAATTAGAATTCCCATTGCATTTAAATTTATTACTCACGTCAATAGGATAGGTGTGCACTTTCTATACCTTATGTCATTCATAATTAGAATTCCCATTGCATTTAAATTTATTACTCACGTCCATAGGATAGGTGTGCACTTTCTATACCTTATGTCATTCAAAATTCGAATTCCCATTGCATTTAAATTTATTACTCACGTCCATAGGATAGGTGTGCACTTTCTATACCTTATGTCATTCATAATTAGAATTCCCATTGCATTTAAATTTATTACTCACGTCCATAGGATAGGTGTGCACTTTCTATACCTTATGTCATTCATAATTAGAATTCCCATTGCATTTAAATTTATTACTCACGTCCATAGGATAGGTGTGCACTTTCTATACCTTATGTCATTCATAATAAGAATTCCCATTGCATTTAAATTTATTACTCACGGCATAGGATATGTGCTCACTTTCTATACCTTATGTCATTCATAATTCGAATTCCCATTGCATTTAAATTTATTACTCACGTCCATAGGATAGGTGTGCACTTTCTATACCTTATGTCATTCATAATTAGAATTCCCATTGCATTTAAATTTATTACTCACGTCCATAGGATAGGTGTGCACTTTCTATACCTTATGTCATTCATAATTAGAATTCCCATTGCATTTAAATTTATTACTCACACCCATAGGATAGGTGCTCACTTTCTATACCTTATGTCATTCACAATTCGAATTCCCATTCCATTTGTATTTACACTCACGCCCATAGGATAGGTGCTCACTTTCTATATCTTATGTCATTCATAATTAGAATTCCCATTGCATTTAAATTTATTACTCACGTCCATAGGATAGGTGTGCACTTTCTATACCTTATGTCATTCATAATTAGAATTCCCATTGCATTCAAATTTATTACTCACGTCCATAGGATAGGTGTGCACTTTCTATACCTTATGTCATTCAAAATTCGAATTCCCATTGCATTTAAATTTATTACTCACGTCCATAGGATAGGTGTGCACTTTCTATACCTTATGTCATTCATAATTAGAATTCCCATTGCATTTAAATTTATTACTCACGTCCATAGGATAGGTGTGCACTTTCTATACCTTATGTCATTCATAATTAGAATTCCCATTGCATTTAAATTTATTACTCACGTCCATAGGATAGGTGTGCACTTTCTATACCTTATGTCATTCATAATTAGAATTCCCATTGCATTCAAATTTATTACTCACGTCCATAGGATAGGTGTGCACTTTCTATACCTTATGTCATTCAAAATTCGAATTCCCATTGCATTTAAATTTATTACTCACGTCCATAGGATAGGTGTGCACTTTCTATACCTTATGTCATTCATAATTAGAATTCCCATTGCATTTAAATTTATTACTCACGTCCATAGGATAGGTGTGCACTTTCTATACCTTATGTCATTCATAATTAGAATTCCCATTGCATTTAAATTTATTACTTACGTCCATAGGATAGGTGTGCACTTTCTATACCTTATGTCATTCATAATTAGAATTCCCATTGCATTTAAATTTATTACTCACGTCCATAGGATAGGTGTGCACTTTCTATACCTTATGTCATTCATAATTAGAATTCCCATTGCATTTAAATTTATTACTCACGTCAATAGGATAGGTGTGCACTTTCTATACCTTATGTCATTCATAATTAGAATTCCCATTGCATTTAAATTTATTACTCACGTCCATAGGATAGGTGTGCACTTTCTATACCTTATGTCATTCAAAATTCGAATTCCCATTGCATTTAAATTTATTACTCACGTCCATAGGATAGGTGTGCACTTTCTATACCTTATGTCATTCATAATTAGAATTCCCATTGCATTTAAATTTATTACTCACGTCCATAGGATAGGTGTGCACTTTCTATACCTTATGTCATTCATAATTAGAATTCCCATTGCATTTAAATTTATTACTTACGTCCATAGGATAGGTGTGCACTTTCTATACCTTATGTCATTCATAATTAGAATTCCCATTGCATTTAAATTTATAACTCACGTCCATAGGATAGGTGTGCACTTTCTATACCTTATGTCATTCATAATTAGAATTCCCATTGCATTTAAATTTATTACTCACGTCAATAGGATAGGTGTGCACTTTCTATACCTTATGTCATTCATAATTAGAATTCCCATTGCATTTAAATTTATTACTCACGTCCATAGGATAGGTGTGCACTTTCTATACCTTATGTCATTCAAAATTCGAATTCCCATTGCATTTAAATTTATTACTCACGTCCATAGGATAGGTGTGCACTTTCTATACCTTATGTCATTCATAATTAGAATTCCCATTGCATTTAAATTTATTACTCACGTCCATAGGATAGGTGTGCACTTTCTATACCTTATGTCATTCATAATTAGAATTCCCATTGCATTTAAATTTATTACTCCCGTCCATAGGATAGGTGTGCACTTTCTATACCTTATGTCATTCATAATAAGAATTCCCATTGCATTTAAATTTATTACTCACGGCATAGGATATGTGCTCACTTTCTATACCTTATGTCATTCATAATTCGAATTCCCATTGCATTTAAATTTATTACTCACGTCCATAGGATAGGTGTGCACTTTCTATACCTTATGTCATTCATAATTAGAATTCCCATTGCATTTAAATTTATTACTCACGTCCATAGGATAGGTGTGCACTTTCTATACCTTATGTCATTCATAATTAGAATTCCCATTGCATTTAAATTTATTACTCACACCCATAGGATAGGTGCTCACTTTCTATACCTTATGTCATTCACAATTCGAATTCCCATTCCATTTGTATTTACACTCACGCCCATAGGATAGGTGCTCACTTTCTATATCTTATGTCATTCATAATTAGAATTGCCATTGCATTTAAATTTATTACTCACGTCCATAGGATAGGTGTGCACTTTCTATACCTTATGTCATTCATAATTAGAATTCCCATTGCATTCAAATTTATTACTCACGTCCATAGGATAGGTGTGCACTTTCTATACCTTATGTCATTCAAAATTCGAATTCCCATTGCATTTAAATTTATTACTCACGTCCATAGGATAGGTGTGCACTTTCTATACCTTATGTCATTCATAATTAGAATTCCCATTGCATTTAAATTTATTACTCACGTCCATAGGATAGGTGTGCACTTTCTATACCTTATGTCATTCATAATTAGAATTCCCATTGCATTTAAATTTATTACTTACGTCCATAGGATAGGTGTGCACTTTCTATACCTTATGTCATTCATAATTAGAATTCCCATTGCATTTAAATTTATAACTCACGTCCATAGGATAGGTGTGCACTTTCTATACCTTATGTCATTCATAATTAGAATTCCCATTGCATTTAAATTTATTACTCACGTCAATAGGATAGGTGTGCACTTTCTATACCTTATGTCATTCATAATTAGAATTCCCATTGCATTTAAATTTATTACTCACGTCCATAGGATAGGTGTGCACTTTCTATACCTTATGTCATTCAAAATTCGAATTCCCATTGCATTTAAATTTATTACTCACGTCCATAGGATAGGTGTGCACTTTCTATACCTTATGTCATTCATAATTAGAATTCCCATTGCATTTAAATTTATTACTCACGTCCATAGGATAGGTGTGCACTTTCTATACCTTATGTCATTCATAATTAGAATTCCCATTGCATTTAAATTTATTACTCCCGTCCATAGGATAGGTGTGCACTTTCTATACCTTATGTCATTCATAATAAGAATTCCCATTGCATTTAAATTTATTACTCACGGCATAGGATATGTGCTCACTTTCTATACCTTATGTCATTCATAATTCGAATTCCCATTGCATTTAAATTTATTACTCACGTCCATAGGATAGGTGTGCACTTTCTATACCTTATGTCATTCATAATTAGAATTCCCATTGCATTTAAATTTATTACTCACGTCCATAGGATAGGTGTGCACTTTCTATACCTTATGTCATTCATAATTAGAATTCCCATTGCATTTAAATTTATTACTCACACCCATAGGATAGGTGCTCACTTTCTATACCTTATGTCATTCACAATTCGAATTCCCATTCCATTTGTATTTACACTCACGCCCATAGGATAGGTGCTCACTTTCTATATCTTATGTCATTCATAATTAGAATTCCCATTGCATTTAAATTTATTACTCACGTCCATAGGATAGGTGTGCACTTTCTATACCTTATGTCATTCATAATTAGAATTCCCATTGCATTCAAATTTATTACTCACGTCCATAGGATAGGTGTGCACTTTCTATACCTTATGTCATTCAAAATTCGAATTCCCATTGCATTTAAATTTATTACTCACGTCCATAGGATAGGTGTGCACTTTCTATACCTTATGTCATTCATAATTAGAATTCCCATTGCATTTAAATTTATTACTCACGTCCATAGGATAGGTGTGCACTTTCTATACCTTATGTCATTCATAATTAGAATTCCCATTGCATTTAAATTTATTACTCACGTCCATAGGATAGGTGTGCACTTTCTATACCTTATGTCATTCATAATTAGAATTCCCATTGCATTTAAATTTATTACTTACGTCCATAGGATAGGTGTGCACTTTCTATACCTTATGTCATTCATAATTAGAATTCCCATTGCATTTAAATTTATTACTCACGTCCATAGGATAGGTGTGCACTTTCTATACCTTATGTCATTCATAATTAGAATTCCCATTGCATTTAAATTTATTACTCACGTCAATAGGATAGGTGTGCACTTTCTATACCTTATGTCATTCATAATTAGAATTCCCATTGCATTTAAATTTATTACTCACGTCCATAGGATAGGTGTGCACTTTCTATACCTTATGTCATTCAAAATTCGAATTCCCATTGCATTTAAATTTATTACTCACGTCCATAGGATAGGTGTGCACTTTCTATACCTTATGTCATTCATAATTAGAATTCCCATTGCATTTAAATTTATTACTCACGTCCATAGGATAGGTGTGCACTTTCTATACCTTATGTCATTCATAATTAGAATTCCCATTGCATTTAAATTTATTACTCACGTCCATAGGATAGGTGTGCACTTTCTATACCTTATGTCATTCATAATAAGAATTCCCATTGCATTTAAATTTATTACTCACGGCATAGGATATGTGCTCACTTTCTATACCTTATGTCATTCATAATTCGAATTCCCATTGCATTTAAATTTATTACTCACGTCCATAGGATAGGTGTGCACTTTCTATACCTTATGTCATTCATAATTAGAATTCCCATTGCATTTAAATTTATTACTCACGTCCATAGGATAGGTGTGCACTTTCTATACCTTATGTCATTCATAATTAGAATTCCCATTGCATTTAAATTTATTACTCACACCCATAGGATAGGTGCTCACTTTCTATACCTTATGTCATTCACAATTCGAATTCCCATTCCATTTGTATTTACACTCACGCCCATAGGATAGGTGCTCACTTTCTATATCTTATGTCATTCATAATTAGAATTCCCATTGCATTTAAATTTATTACTCACGTCCATAGGATAGGTGTGCACTTTCTATACCTTATGTCATTCATAATTAGAATTCCCATTGCATTCAAATTTATTACTCACGTCCATAGGATAGGTGTGCACTTTCTATACCTTATGTCATTCAAAATTCGAATTCCCATTGCATTTAAATTTATTACTCACGTCCATAGGATAGGTGTGCACTTTCTATACCTTATGTCATTCATAATTAGAATTCCCATTGCATTTAAATTTATTACTCACGTCCATAGGATAGGTGTGCACTTTCTATACCTTATGTCATTCATAATTAGAATTCCCATTGCATTTAAATTTATTACTCACACCCATAGGATAGGTGCTCACTTTCTATACCTTATGTCATTCACAATTCGAATTCCCATTCCATTTGTATTTACACTCACGCCCATAGGATAGGTGCTCACTTTCTATATCTTATGTCATTCATAATTAGAATTGCCATTGCATTTAAATTTATTACTCACGTCCATAGGATAGGTGTGCACTTTCTATACCTTATGTCATTCATAATTAGAATTCCCATTGCATTTAAATTTATTACTCACGTCCATAGGATAGGTGTGCACTTTCTATACCTTATGTCATTCATAATAAGAATTCCCATTGCATTTAAATTTATTACTCACGGCATAGGATATGTGCTCACTTTCTATACCTTATGTCATTCATAATTCGAATTCCCATTGCATTTAAATTTATTACTCACGTCCATAGGATAGGTGTGCACTTTCTATACCTTATGTCATTCAAAATTCGAATTCCCATTGCATTTAAATTTATTACTCACGTCCATAGGATAGGTGTGCACTTTCTATACCTTATGTCATTCATAATTAGAATTCCCATTGCATTTAAATTTATTACTCACGTCCATAGGATAGGTGTGCACTTTCTATACCTTATGTCATTCATAATTAGAATTCCCATTGCATTTAAATTTATTACTCCCGTCCATAGGATAGGTGTGCACTTTCTATACCTTATGTCATTCATAATAAGAATTCCCATTGCATTTAAATTTATTACTCACGGCATAGGATATGTGCTCACTTTCTATACCTTATGTCATTCATAATTCGAATTCCCATTGCATTTAAATTTATTACTCACGTCCATAGGATAGGTGTGCACTTTCTATACCTTATGTCATTCATAATTAGAATTCCCATTGCATTTAAATTTATTACTCACGTCCATAGGATAGGTGTGCACTTTCTATACCTTATGTCATTCATAATTAGAATTCCCATTGCATTTAAATTTATTACTCACACCCATAGGATAGGTGCTCACTTTCTATACCTTATGTCATTCACAATTCGAATTCCCATTCCATTTGTATTTACACTCACGCCCATAGGATAGGTGCTCACTTTCTATATCTTATGTCATTCATAATTAGAATTGCCATTGCATTTAAATTTATTACTCACGTCCATAGGATAGGTGTGCACTTTCTATACCTTATGTCATTCATAATTAGAATTCCCATTGCATTCAAATTTATTACTCACGTCCATAGGATAGGTGTGCACTTTCTATACCTTATGTCATTCAAAATTCGAATTCCCATTGCATTTAAATTTATTACTCACGTCCATAGGATAGGTGTGCACTTTCTATACCTTATGTCATTCATAATTAGAATTCCCATTGCATTTAAATTTATTACTCACGTCCATAGGATAGGTGTGCACTTTCTATACCTTATGTCATTCATAATTAGAATTCCCATTGCATTTAAATTTATTACTTACGTCCATAGGATAGGTGTGCACTTTCTATACCTTATGTCATTCATAATTAGAATTCCCATTGCATTTAAATTTATAACTCACGTCCATAGGATAGGTGTGCACTTTCTATACCTTATGTCATTCATAATTAGAATTCCCATTGCATTTAAATTTATTACTCACGTCAATAGGATAGGTGTGCACTTTCTATACCTTATGTCATTCATAATTAGAATTCCCATTGCATTTAAATTTATTACTCACGTCCATAGGATAGGTGTGCACTTTCTATACCTTATGTCATTCAAAATTCGAATTCCCATTGCATTTAAATTTATTACTCACGTCCATAGGATAGGTGTGCACTTTCTATACCTTATGTCATTCATAATTAGAATTCCCATTGCATTTAAATTTATTACTCACGTCCATAGGATAGGTGTGCACTTTCTATACCTTATGTCATTCATAATTAGAATTCCCATTGCATTTAAATTTATTACTCCCGTCCATAGGATAGGTGTGCACTTTCTATACCTTATGTCATTCATAATAAGAATTCCCATTGCATTTAAATTTATTACTCACGGCATAGGATATGTGCTCACTTTCTATACCTTATGTCATTCATAATTCGAATTCCCATTGCATTTAAATTTATTACTCACGTCCATAGGATAGGTGTGCACTTTCTATACCTTATGTCATTCATAATTAGAATTCCCATTGCATTTAAATTTATTACTCACGTCCATAGGATAGGTGTGCACTTTCTATACCTTATGTCATTCATAATTAGAATTCCCATTGCATTTAAATTTATTACTCACACCCATAGGATAGGTGCTCACTTTCTATACCTTATGTCATTCACAATTCGAATTCCCATTCCATTTGTATTTACACTCACGCCCATAGGATAGGTGCTCACTTTCTATATCTTATGTCATTCATAATTAGAATTCCCATTGCATTTAAATTTATTACTCACGTCCATAGGATAGGTGTGCACTTTCTATACCTTATGTCATTCATAATTAGAATTCCCATTGCATTCAAATTTATTACTCACGTCCATAGGATAGGTGTGCACTTTCTATACCTTATGTCATTCAAAATTCGAATTCCCATTGCATTTAAATTTATTACTCACGTCCATAGGATAGGTGTGCACTTTCTATACCTTATGTCATTCATAATTAGAATTCCCATTGCATTTAAATTTATTACTCACGTCCATAGGATAGGTGTGCACTTTCTATACCTTATGTCATTCATAATTAGAATTCCCATTGCATTTAAATTTATTACTCACGTCCATAGGATAGGTGTGCACTTTCTATACCTTATGTCATTCATAATTAGAATTCCCATTGCATTTAAATTTATTACTTACGTCCATAGGATAGGTGTGCACTTTCTATACCTTATGTCATTCATAATTAGAATTCCCATTGCATTTAAATTTATTACTCACGTCCATAGGATAGGTGTGCACTTTCTATACCTTATGTCATTCATAATTAGAATTCCCATTGCATTTAAATTTATTACTCACGTCAATAGGATAGGTGTGCACTTTCTATACCTTATGTCATTCATAATTAGAATTCCCATTGCATTTAAATTTATTACTCACGTCCATAGGATAGGTGTGCACTTTCTATACCTTATGTCATTCAAAATTCGAATTCCCATTGCATTTAAATTTATTACTCACGTCCATAGGATAGGTGTGCACTTTCTATACCTTATGTCATTCATAATTAGAATTCCCATTGCATTTAAATTTATTACTCACGTCCATAGGATAGGTGTGCACTTTCTATACCTTATGTCATTCATAATTAGAATTCCCATTGCATTTAAATTTATTACTCACGTCCATAGGATAGGTGTGCACTTTCTATACCTTATGTCATTCATAATAAGAATTCCCATTGCATTTAAATTTATTACTCACGGCATAGGATATGTGCTCACTTTCTATACCTTATGTCATTCATAATTCGAATTCCCATTGCATTTAAATTTATTACTCACGTCCATAGGATAGGTGTGCACTTTCTATACCTTATGTCATTCATAATTAGAATTCCCATTGCATTTAAATTTATTACTCACGTCCATAGGATAGGTGTGCACTTTCTATACCTTATGTCATTCATAATTAGAATTCCCATTGCATTTAAATTTATTACTCACACCCATAGGATAGGTGCTCACTTTCTATACCTTATGTCATTCACAATTCGAATTCCCATTCCATTTGTATTTACACTCACGCCCATAGGATAGGTGCTCACTTTCTATATCTTATGTCATTCATAATTAGAATTCCCATTGCATTTAAATTTATTACTCACGTCCATAGGATAGGTGTGCACTTTCTATACCTTATGTCATTCATAATTAGAATTCCCATTGCATTCAAATTTATTACTCACGTCCATAGGATAGGTGTGCACTTTCTATACCTTATGTCATTCAAAATTCGAATTCCCATTGCATTTAAATTTATTACTCACGTCCATAGGATAGGTGTGCACTTTCTATACCTTATGTCATTCATAATTAGAATTCCCATTGCATTTAAATTTATTACTCACGTCCATAGGATAGGTGTGCACTTTCTATACCTTATGTCATTCATAATTAGAATTCCCATTGCATTTAAATTTATTACTCACGTCCATAGGATAGGTGTGCACTTTCTATACCTTATGTCATTCATAATTAGAATTCCCATTGCATTCAAATTTATTACTCACGTCCATAGGATAGGTGTGCACTTTCTATACCTTATGTCATTCAAAATTCGAATTCCCATTGCATTTAAATTTATTACTCACGTCCATAGGATAGGTGTGCACTTTCTATACCTTATGTCATTCATAATTAGAATTCCCATTGCATTTAAATTTATTACTCACGTCCATAGGATAGGTGTGCACTTTCTATACCTTATGTCATTCATAATTAGAATTCCCATTGCATTTAAATTTATTACTTACGTCCATAGGATAGGTGTGCACTTTCTATACCTTATGTCATTCATAATTAGAATTCCCATTGCATTTAAATTTATTACTCACGTCCATAGGATAGGTGTGCACTTTCTATACCTTATGTCATTCATAATTAGAATTCCCATTGCATTTAAATTTATTACTCACGTCAATAGGATAGGTGTGCACTTTCTATACCTTATGTCATTCATAATTAGAATTCCCATTGCATTTAAATTTATTACTCACGTCCATAGGATAGGTGTGCACTTTCTATACCTTATGTCATTCAAAATTCGAATTCCCATTGCATTTAAATTTATTACTCACGTCCATAGGATAGGTGTGCACTTTCTATACCTTATGTCATTCATAATTAGAATTCCCATTGCATTTAAATTTATTACTCACGTCCATAGGATAGGTGTGCACTTTCTATACCTTATGTCATTCATAATTAGAATTCCCATTGCATTTAAATTTATTACTCACGTCCATAGGATAGGTGTGCACTTTCTATACCTTATGTCATTCATAATAAGAATTCCCATTGCATTTAAATTTATTACTCACGGCATAGGATATGTGCTCACTTTCTATACCTTATGTCATTCATAATTCGAATTCCCATTGCATTTAAATTTATTACTCACGTCCATAGGATAGGTGTGCACTTTCTATACCTTATGTCATTCATAATTAGAATTCCCATTGCATTTAAATTTATTACTCACGTCCATAGGATAGGTGTGCACTTTCTATACCTTATGTCATTCATAATTAGAATTCCCATTGCATTTAAATTTATTACTCACACCCATAGGATAGGTGCTCACTTTCTATACCTTATGTCATTCACAATTCGAATTCCCATTCCATTTGTATTTACACTCACGCCCATAGGATAGGTGCTCACTTTCTATATCTTATGTCATTCATAATTAGAATTCCCATTGCATTTAAATTTATTACTCACGTCCATAGGATAGGTGTGCACTTTCTATACCTTATGTCATTCATAATTAGAATTCCCATTGCATTCAAATTTATTACTCACGTCCATAGGATAGGTGTGCACTTTCTATACCTTATGTCATTCATAATTAGAATTCCCATTGCATTTAAATTTATTACTCACGTCCATAGGATAGGTGTGCACTTTCTATACCTTATGTCATTCATAATTAGAATTCCCATTGCATTCAAATTTATTACTCACGTCCATAGGATAGGTGTGCACTTTCTATACCTTATGTCATTCAAAATTCGAATTCCCATTGCATTTAAATTTATTACTCACGTCCATAGGATAGGTGTGCACTTTCTATACCTTATGTCATTCATAATTAGAATTCCCATTGCATTTAAATTTATTACTCACGTCCATAGGATAGGTGTGCACTTTCTATACCTTATGTCATTCATAATTAGAATTCCCATTGCATTTAAATTTATTACTCACGTCCATAGGATAGGTGTGCACTTTCTATACCTTATGTCATTCATAATTAGAATTCCCATTGCATTCAAATTTATTACTCACGTCCATAGGATAGGTGTGCACTTTCTATACCTTATGTCATTCAAAATTCGAATTCCCATTGCATTTAAATTTATTACTCACGTCCATAGGATAGGTGTGCACTTTCTATACCTTATGTCATTCATAATTAGAATTCCCATTGCATTTAAATTTATTACTCACGTCCATAGGATAGGTGTGCACTTTCTATACCTTATGTCATTCATAATTAGAATTCCCATTGCATTTAAATTTATTACTTACGTCCATAGGATAGGTGTGCACTTTCTATACCTTATGTCATTCATAATTAGAATTCCCATTGCATTTAAATTTATTACTCACGTCCATAGGATAGGTGTGCACTTTCTATACCTTATGTCATTCATAATTAGAATTCCCATTGCATTTAAATTTATTACTCACGTCAATAGGATAGGTGTGCACTTTCTATACCTTATGTCATTCATAATTAGAATTCCCATTGCATTTAAATTTATTACTCACGTCCATAGGATAGGTGTGCACTTTCTATACCTTATGTCATTCAAAATTCGAATTCCCATTGCATTTAAATTTATTACTCACGTCCATAGGATAGGTGTGCACTTTCTATACCTTATGTCATTCATAATTAGAATTCCCATTGCATTTAAATTTATTACTCACGTCCATAGGATAGGTGTGCACTTTCTATACCTTATGTCATTCATAATTAGAATTCCCATTGCATTTAAATTTATTACTCACGTCCATAGGATAGGTGTGCACTTTCTATACCTTATGTCATTCATAATAAGAATTCCCATTGCATTTAAATTTATTACTCACGGCATAGGATATGTGCTCACTTTCTATACCTTATGTCATTCATAATTCGAATTCCCATTGCATTTAAATTTATTACTCACGTCCATAGGATAGGTGTGCACTTTCTATACCTTATGTCATTCATAATTAGAATTCCCATTGCATTTAAATTTATTACTCACGTCCATAGGATAGGTGTGCACTTTCTATACCTTATGTCATTCATAATTAGAATTCCCATTGCATTTAAATTTATTACTCACACCCATAGGATAGGTGCTCACTTTCTATACCTTATGTCATTCACAATTCGAATTCCCATTCCATTTGTATTTACACTCACGCCCATAGGATAGGTGCTCACTTTCTATATCTTATGTCATTCATAATTAGAATTCCCATTGCATTTAAATTTATTACTCACGTCCATAGGATAGGTGTGCACTTTCTATACCTTATGTCATTCATAATTAGAATTCCCATTGCATTCAAATTTATTACTCACGTCCATAGGATAGGTGTGCACTTTCTATACCTTATGTCATTCAAAATTCGAATTCCCATTGCATTTAAATTTATTACTCACGTCCATAGGATAGGTGTGCACTTTCTATACCTTATGTCATTCATAATTAGAATTCCCATTGCATTTAAATTTATTACTCACGTCCATAGGATAGGTGTGCACTTTCTATACCTTATGTCATTCATAATTAGAATTCCCATTGCATTTAAATTTATTACTCACGTCCATAGGATAGGTGTGCACTTTCTATACCTTATGTCATTCATAATTAGAATTCCCATTGCATTTAAATTTATTACTCACGTCCATAGGATAGGTGTGCACTTTCTATACCTTATGTCATTCATAATTAGAATTCCCATTGCATTTAAATTTATTACTCACGTCCATAGGATAGGTGTGCACTTTCTATACCTTATGTCATTCATAATTAGAATTCCCATTGCATTTAAATGTATTACTCACGTCCATAGGATAGGTGTGCACTTTCTATACCTTATGTCATTCAAAATTCGAATTCCCATTGCATTTAAATTTATTACTCACGTCCATAGGATAGGTGTGCACTTTCTATACCTTATGTCATTCATAATTAGAATTCCCATTGCATTTAAATTTATTACTCACGTCCATAGGATAGGTGTGCACTTTCTATACCTTATGTCATTCATAATTAGAATTCCCATTGCATTTAAATTTATTACTCACGTCCATAGGATAGGTGTGCACTTTCTATACCTTATGTCATTCATAATAAGAATTCCCATTGCATTTAAATTTATTACTCACGGCATAGGATATGTGCTCACTTTCTATACCTTATGTCATTCATAATTCGAATTCCCATTGCATTTAAATTTATTACTCACGTCCATAGGATAGGTGTGCACTTTCTATACCTTATGTCATTCATAATTAGAATTCCCATTGCATTTAAATTTATTACTCACGTCCATAGGATAGGTGTGCACTTTCTATACCTTATGTCATTCATAATTAGAATTCCCATTGCATTTAAATTTATTACTCACGTCCATAGGATAGGTGTGCACTTTCTATACCTTATGTCATTCATAATTAGAATTCCCATTGCATTTAAATTTATTACTCACGTCCATAGGATATGTGCTCACTTTCTATACCTTATGTCATTCATAATTAGAATTCCCATTGCATTTAAATTTATTACTCTTGTCCATAGGATAGGTGCTCACTTTCTATACCTTATGTCATTCTTAATTAGAATTCCCATTGCATTTAAATTTATTACTCACGTCCATAGGATAGGTGCTCACTTTCTATACCTTATGTCATTCTTAATTAGAATTCCCATTCCATTTGCATTTACACTCACGTCCATAGGATAGGTGCTCACTTTCTATACCTTATGTCATTCACAATTCGAATTCCCATTCCATTTGCATTTACACTCACGTCCATAGGATAGGTGCTCACTTTCTATACCTTATGTCATTCACAATTCGAATTCCCATTCCATTTGCATTTACACTCACGTCCATAGGATAGGTGCTCACTTTCTATACCTTATGTCATTCACAATTCGAATTCCCATTCCATTTGCATTTACACTCACGTCCATAGGATAGGTGCTCACTTTCTATACCTTATGTCATTCACAATTCGAATTCCCATTCCATTTGCATTTACACTCACGTCCATAGGATAGGTGCTCACTTTCTATACCTTATGTCATTCATAATTCGAATTACCATTCCATTTGCATTTACACTCACGTCCATAGGATAGGTGCTCACTTTCTATACCTTATGTCATCCATAATTCGAATTCCCATTCCATTTAAATTTATTACTCACGTCCATAGGATAGGTGCTCACTTTCTATACCTTATGTCATTCACAATTCGAATTCCCATTCCATTTGTATTTACCGTCCATAGGATAGGTGCTCACTTTCTATACCTTATGTCATTCACAATTCGAATTCCCATTCCATTTGCATTTACACTCACGTCCATAGGATAGGTGTTCACTTTCTATACCTTATGTCATTCACAATTCGAATTCCCATTCCATTTGCATTTACACTCACGTCCATAGGATAGGTGCTCACTTTCTATACCTTATGTCATCCATAATTCGAATTCCCATTCCATTTGCATTTACACTCACGTCCATAGGATAGGTGCTCACTTTCTATACCTTATGTCATTCATAATTCGTATTCCCATTCCATTTGCATTTACACTCACGTCCATAGGATAGGTGCTCACTTTCTATACCTTATGTCATTCATAATTCGTATTCCCATTCCATTTGCATTTACACTCACGTCCATAGGATAGGTGCTCACTTTTTTCACAAATGTTTCAGTACATTATGTCTAAGTAGACTAGAGTTGAATGCTGGCGATATATAAAATATTGGATCACCGACCTTGCTTATATCTTCTACAGTGATTGAATAAATCATATTCAGGTGTTATATAACCCCTTTTGTCCACTTTTCAAACTTAATATCACAAACAACAGATGCTGTGTGTTATTCATATGTGTTACACAATATACTCGTATCTTACCTTGTCATCCATGTCTTTTAGAAATAAAGAACGCAATTTATTTCGTACGTTGATATACCTATTCATTTTGTATTGAAGATGTGAATTTATTTATGATGTAAATCAGGGGTAACTAACCTTTTCAACCGCATGCCAATATTAATACGGAGTGTTGAGTACAGTATTTGGCATGTACATGTAGTTCTTTTATTAAGCAGGCATTTAAAAAAATGTATACTTAAAAACGAGATAACGTGCTTAATATTTTGTGGCCTATCGCATCAATATATTTTTAATTAAACCTTCCTGTCCTGTGATGTGTAACTAGTACACATTGCTTCTAAAAACTTTAATATCTCTATAAATATAATAAATACTGGGTTCAGATTTTAGGTATTTCTCCGTAATACATTTACGCATTGAAGGAAAAAATAATATTAATAATAATTAGCACTTATCGGCCACATCAGAGATATTTTGTGAAAATCGGGAATAAATTCACTGATACAATCAAATGTGTGCCAGTGTCTGACGTAGGTATATTCATTCTAAAAAAATTGCTATGGGTGAGGAAGCGACGCTATTCACGTCTCACTTTACTTCGTATATAGGAACGCAAGAAATAGAATCTCAGTTCGCTCGTTTCTCTCGCTTAGTAGCCAGTGGGCTTTCGTTCGAGGTGGTCGCTTTGCTCGTTTAATGAACGTCGTCCGATGTTTTTTTTTCATGTTTTCATAAATTCAATTATTATCACTTTTGACTTCAAATTTAATTAATTTAAGCGATTGGCTATGAATATTCTTATTTTTCCGATTTTAAATCGCTCATTTTTATATATGTATTGATGTGTATTGAATACACATCACCGGAACGGGCGGATTTTTTTTAGCACAGGAAGGGAAATGTTTAAGTAGTGACAGAATGCAATGGCTTTGCCTAACAGGTCATAGTAACATATATATGGTGGACTGGCTACTACTTAATTAACTAAGAATAAATATTAATTTCAAATGTGCTTAATTAGATTTTCCTATATAGTATGTGGAGTTATAGTCATTTATTTATAGATGTCGTATTTTGCTCGAACTTTCTGAAGTTCTTATTGCGAACAGATATTTCCAGACTTTGTTATTTGTTTTATCAAACACTTAATCTAACGGTATAACCCTACCGGTTTCAAGCTTTTCCCCTCATCTTTTTTTTTTTACCTGGCGAATTTTATTGCTATGTGGCAACCTCTTCCAACCAACCAGAAATATGTTTTTATAGGCCCTAAGTATTAACCAGACTGGAATCCTATTTTAAAAAATCTGGGTTCCAGCGGGGATCGAACCCGCAACCTCCGGATCATCAGGGGAGCACAAACAAGGTTGAATTATGTTCGAACTGGTATCGACATACACACTTCTAACATTAAAAATTCGGGTAAGGGATTGCGGGTGGAGGGATGCAGGTGACAACTTCTGCGAGCAGCGCTGAAATTCTCGGAATATGTGTGTTTACCAGATGTTCGGATCGATGCACTTATTTAGATATTTCTAGAGCCTCTAATCTGTCCAATTTATTTCCGTTACTACTGATATGTATGTAAGAATTAAGCACAATCGATAGAATAATTTAAACATAAAAGTGCCTGATTAAAAGCTCATTATAAGAGTTTCGCGTTTATTTCCTTTATCAGATTTCAAGTAGACGATTCTTTCACGATTATTAAAAAACCCTTCTGAAGGAAATTATCGAATTTACTTTGAATACAAAAACTCATTTCAAGAGTGTCCTTTAAATATTTTCCGCTTATTAAGCATATGAATACTTTAAGAGTAGGTAATCAAATGAATACTTTAAGAGTAGGTAATCAAATGAATACTTTAAGAGTGACACAAATGTAGGTAAGCAAATGAATACTTTAAGAGTAGGTAATCAAATGAATACTCTAAGAGTGACGCAAATGTAGGTAAGCAAATGAATACTTTAAGAGTGACGCAAATGTAGGTAAGCAAATGAATACTTTAAGAGTAGGTAATCAAATGAATACTTTAAGAGTGACACAAATGTAGGTAAGCAAATGAATACTTTAAGAGTGACACAAATGTAGGTAAGCAAATGAATACTCTAAGAGTGACGCAAATGTAGGTAAGCAAATGAATACTTTAAGAGTGACACAAATGTAGGTAAGCAAATGAATACTTTAAGAGTAGGTAATCAAATGAATACTTTAAGAGTGACACAAATGTAGGTAAGCAAATGAATACTTTAAGAGTGACACAAATGTAGGTAAGCAAATGAATACTTTAAGAGTGACACAAATGTAGGTAAGCAAATGAATACTTTAAGAGTGACACAAATGTAGGTAAGCAAATGAATACTTTAAGAGTAGGTAAGCAAATGAATACTTTAAGAGTGACACAAATGTAGGTAAGCAAATGAATACTTTAAGAGTAACACAAATGTAGGTAAGCAAATAAATACTTTAAGAGTAGGTAAGCAAATGAATACTTTAAGAGTGACGCTGAAATAGTGTAATAGAAATTTTACAATAATGACTGTGTAGTATTTTATTGATTCGAAGATATTTTTTTGAGTATAAACAAGATTATACCGATTATTTTAAATCTACTTGGTACAGCGATAATTTTATTTATGGGATCATTAAACAAATACACTTTTTTTTTACAGCGATGCCTTACGACGCTGGACTTAACATCTCTCGGGGTCGGCTCTTGTGTAGGAACGGGGATGTACCTTGTTAGTGGTATGGTCGCCAGGAATGTCGCCGGCCCTGGGGTGGTTGTCAGCTTCATCATAGCGGCCCTGGCAAGCGTTTTCTCTGGTAAGTTATTTTTCAAACATTTTTCTTTTTCATCTAATTCTCGTGTATGTACAAGTATAAGGGTGGATTGAAAATTTCAAAACCTGACTACGAATGAAAGCGTATTTTTTTAATTATTCAAACATATTCTCATGTAACTTCAACGCACTTTTCTCACGATGATTCTAATATCACATATTCGTGACTTTCAGAAAAGCAAAGGTAGATTAATTTGTTAATAATATCTTCCAAGTATTTTTTCTGGTTTAGGAACAGGTAAAAGCAATTTTTCTGGTTTACAAAATGGCTTAAAAGTAAACCAATCTTTAAATTTATTCGCCTGGAATCCAACCTAAGTTGAATACTAACCACAATCGTTGACGGAAGCCTTCTACTGTTTCGAATCTTGTTTGAACTCTGTGGTATGATGATGAACCTAGGTTTTATCTATGGTCAAACATGAATTCAAAAACTCTAAGGCCGAGGCCACACCAAAGTGCTTCGTTAAGTGCTAAGCTAGGTTTTACGTGACTCATATACTAGGTGACTTCATCCTTGGGCACACCAAAGTGCTTCGCACAAATTCATTTGATATTTGGGAGCGGTTAAGTCAACAAACGATGCCACTCTCAAAACTAACCAATTTCATTACAACTTACCTTATATTTATTTACTTCCTGTGCAACTTCATTCCATAGTGATTTTATTACAGGTACATTTTTTGTATAATTTGCTCGATGGGTTCCACAAAGGCTCCCTTTTATACACAGCTGTTATTAAAACTTCCGTCATCTTGTAAAATCACTTGGTGACACAATAAAATTGACCAACACGTCTGTCTGTTCGCTAGGATATTCACTCGGTGACTAATCATCATGTAGTGTGGCGCGAAGCGTGCAGTGTTTCCATTGCGATAGTATGCGGTGCGTTGGTTCGCTAGGATATGTCGCCTAGCTCGCAGCGTAGCTCTAAGCATCAAGCGAGGCTCTTACCTGTGCGGCCGAGGCCTAAAGGATTCGTTTGCTGAGGGCTTAACACTCTTTCAAAAGATTGAGTTAAGTACGCTTGACACCCATCTCCTAAACACCTTTAACCTTTCCTTCCCTGTGTTGGGTATCTTCTACACGTTGCTTCTAATAACCATCAATATCTCTATAAATATAATAAATACAAGGTTAAGATTTTAGGTAGTGCTCCATAATATATTTACGCATTGATTTAAAAAATAATATTAATAATAATCAGAATTTATCGACTACATCGAGGTGTTTTGTAAAGATCGAAAACAAATTCGCATTTAAACGCTGCAAGTGCCTCGTCTTGACGATAGGTGAATAGTATGCGGTAAGCGCGACACTATATTCGCATCTCACTCTTGTATACTAGACTGAATTGCGAGGAGCTGAATTGTCTCAACGTCGCAAGCAAAGGGTTAAGCGCCGGGGTATGCGACTGACGTTCCGCGCCACTAGCAGCTTCTAGACTTGCAAATAGGTTAGACGTACGCCCGTTCCGTGAGCGTTGCCAGATGATTTTTTAATGTTTTCAGCAAATAAATCTCAATTATTATAATTTTTAACTTCAATTATAATAAATTAAGGGGATTATCTATGAATATTCTTATGTTTTCGATTTAAAATCGCTAATTTTTTATTGCGTACTCACTACCCAACACCGGAGCACGCGTATTATTTTTATCACCGTAAGGGAAGGGTTAAAACCCCTGATTCATTGACAATAATGTTGTGCACTCAATTATACAAAATGTGTAAGAACTTAATATATCACTCGCTCAATTATACAAAATGTGCAAGAACTCGGTAAATATATCGCTCGCTCAATTATACAAAATGTGAAGAATCTCCTGAACTTTCAATCTTTGATTACCATTATAATGTCTCATATGTTATTTTATCAATGTTTTCCTTAGTGTGAATGTCAAAGCTCTTCAATGCTCTTTTAGCGAATGTCCTTGAAGGACGCGCTGATGATTTTGATTGTTTGGTATTTAAAATAAAATACGTCGATTAGCAATGCGGAAAGTGAGAGTGAATAATCAATGAATAGTAAACAGTGATGAATGGTCAAATGATGCTTTATTTATCGGTAAGTAGGTATTTATACATTTCAAAATGGGCGCGAGAGTGCACCCGCAATATATTTTTATCTCCCTCTGTGGGTGCCGAGATGGTCAATCGAAATATTGCAGACGTCGCGAATAATATTGTGGGTAGATAATTTGTTGGCGAAAACGGCGAGACAGCGTGATGCGTTCTCTTTCTACTGTGGAATGTATCGTAAATAGTATTCGTGGGTAAACAATATCAATGTTTTGGTATGCGACCTTTGGACATATCCGAAGGTCGTTTCGTCGGTCGTTGACCGTGCGTGTTGACAATATTCAGGGACGACCGTAGTTCCTACACTCTCATGACTTCATTTTAATTCAGCAGCTTACTTTTCACTTCATGGTATCTCACTAGATAACAAACAGTTCGGGCCGAATTGCTTTAATATAATCAAAATACCAACTACGGATACGGCAACCGTGTGTGCCGACGTCGCCCATGGGAATAGATTTATCAAGATCCTATGAAGTGGACATCACTGGACACTAGCATATTCTCCTTCATAAATAAGAGAACACGACCATTATTCGAAAAAAAGAAAAAAGCAGCCTCTTTTTATTAGTTGTTAGGTTTCAGTGCCTCTCGCATGTCGTTATGCGTCAATGATCATAACCTTTTTGAGGATATGTTTTTGACAACCGATTTTGTTGAATATGCCCGTTTTGCAAAATTACGCTGACACATACAACGACAAGTCCATGATATGTTAATATTAATAATTGATTGAAGCTTGACAGCTAACATAAATGTTGCTATTACAAAATAAGAATGTTACTTTAAAGCAAAAAAAATGGAAACATCAACTTTGATCCAAATCTTTTCAATGATCATCATCATCATAGTCAACCAGGGTCGATCCACTGCTGGATGAAGGTCTCCCCAAGTTGACTCCAAATAGTTCGACATTTTGCTCGTTGATGCCATGTGATGCTGCCATGCTTCCTGATTTCATCTATCCAGCGTACCTTCGGTCTTCTTCTGGGCCTCTTTAGATATTTTCAATACACCCTCTCATATAGCGATTTCGAGAGGAATTAACTTATACGTGCTCTTTCGAAGTAGAGAAATCCTGAGTGTATATACCATATATGAAGGTATCCTTGAAATAAAAAAAACAGATGCGTAAGACTCTCGCGCGGTAGAAGTGAAACTTCTTAGCTCCTAGGAAAAGTTGATTTTATGCATTGCTTTTTTTCCATTTGTTAAGGTTTTTCTTTTAGGATTAGGAAATGGTTATAATAATTAATTAATATATAAATAAATTTATTATGTGATTAATAATTCATTAATTAATTTTTAATTAATTAATTAAAAATAATTAATAATTATTTATTTATTAATTATTAATAATTTGTTACTGATTATATTAATTAATAATTAATATTTATAAATTAATTAATAATTATAATTATAAATAATGAATAATTATTTTTAATATTAATAATACTTATAATTAATTATGATATAAATATTAATTAATATTAATATTGTAATTCAGTAATTATTATTAATATTAACTAATATTATAATAAGGTAATTATTATTAATAATAATTAATATAAATATTCATATTATTCTTAATATTAATTATTTATATTAATTAATATTAATATTATTAATAATAATAATTATTAATAATAATTATTATTATTATTAATTATAATTAATGTTAATTATAAATTAATTATTAATTCATTATATTATATTTATTAAATTATATTTATTAATTACAATTTATTTGGTAATTAATTAATTTAATTTAATATTAATTAAATTAAATTAAATGTAAATATGTATTATTATAATATAATATTTAATATTATATTTAATAAATAAATATATTTATTAATTTATTTAGTAACCTTCATTTATCAAATTATTAAATTATTTATTTATATATTAATAATTATAAATTTACATTTATTATTTATATTAATATGAATAAATGTTAAAGATCATTTGAAATATTACCATTAAAGTCGGAGAAGGGGAAGCGTTTCACTTTTCGTGACGTTCAGTCCAATTTGCTCTACCGCACCTATAGAAGTTTCACTTCAAAAATAATAATATATACCACCACAATATATATTTTTTGGGTAGGCTCTTCAACATCCATACATCTCGATATATACAATATATGTACTTCAGTTTGTCACCCTCTGAGAAGACACAGACGTGTGACGGCACAAACGATGCCTCTATATTTTATATATAAACCAAAATTAATCACCCAACATGAACAAAAAAATTATCTTCACAGCTCTAATCAAAATGTCATTTTGTCTCGTCGATAGGTACTAAACCACTCAACACAATGTCTAAAAAGGCATTTATATGCAGATAATTTTTTTTAAATTTAAGCAATTCTTGATTATTATTAAGAATAAAACAAAAACAGATTAAAAATAAAATGAAAAGAAAAATTTAGGATAAAGGTGAGAAGGTCGTGGCTGCGGCCATTAGATTTTAGGCCCTTCTCCGTATCTGCATATGTTTAGAGAAACATATTTGGTAAGAAAATCGCAGAAAACATAATATTGGAAGACAAACTTCAAAGAAATCATAGGTGTAGAGATCTCCAGCAACAGTGGCCTATATAGTGAAGTACAAGCACAAACTAATAAAGCGAACGCTTTGGCTGGCTGCCTACGGGGCATTATATGGAGAAACAAACACATGCTAAACGAAATTAAGGTCAGGATATATAAGACATGCGTCCGCCCCATCATGACATATGGGATAGAAGTGAGAGCCGATACCAACAGGACAAAAAACCTTCTCAGAGTGGCGGAAATGATAACCCTACGCTCCATCGCAGGCAGAACTCTTAGAGATTGGATCAGAAATGAGACGATAAGGTCTGTCTGTGGTGTTGAAGTCATAATGAGGTGGGGGAAGAAGCAAAAGGCGCTTCTGGAGGGATCATGTGAACCGCACGGAGAATGTAAGCCTGGCGATAATAGCTAAGACTAAAAACCCTAACAGCAGGAGATTACCAGGAAGGCCGCCGAAAAGGTGGAAGGACAGCTGGACGTCATCATCCTAGGACAGTCCACCGTCACAAACAGGTCATACGACCTAAACCAAGAGGAAGAAGAAGATTTTGTGCACTGAAATAATACTTTTACGAAGTGAAGGAGTTTAGGATATTATTTTGGGATTTGAATCATCTTCCAGTGAATCTATTATCTGCATGTATCCACAAGTTCATATTAATTAGAAGGGTGTACCCATATTATCATATAACCCTTTTTATAGGTATTATAATCAGGGCTGTGGAGTCGGATGAACATTTACCGACTCCGACTCCGGCTTTATTTTATTTTTATACTCCGACTCCGACTCCGACTCCAACTCTTGACTCTGACTTCAATTTTTATTTTATTTTATAATTTACTGCGTCTACCTAATGTATTTATATTGACTTATTAATAATGGATACAGGTATAAATTAAAAATTAATTATATTCGTACACAAATGAAACAATTTAATAAAAAAATATATAAACAATACGCATTAAGCAATATCTTCACACTAAAATAATATTAAAAATATATATTAATATTTAAAAAAATTAAAATTAAATAAAACTTTTAAAATAATTAGAAAAACAACACAGGTAGGTATTGAAAAAAATAAGAAAACACTTTAAAATAAAATAAAAAGGTTGCTTCATTTGTTTTCATACGTTAACTAAATCTTATTAATATTGTTTATTATTATTTTGATTCAATATTGAATAGAACACAAGATAAGATTTTTGAAAGTAAATATACTTTATATAAATCTTATTTCCTATTCGTGGTCTAAATGGAATTAGATCTCAAAAAAAGAATTGCTTCTATTAAGTCTGGATTTATGGAAGCTCTTATATCTGATTTAATCATTTTAAGCGCAAAAAATAACCGCTCTACCGAAACTTAAACGGAGTCGGTCGATTTTTTCCGACTCCGACTCCGCCTCCGCCTAAAATGTTCCGACTCCACGACTCCGACTCCGACTCCACAGCCCTAATTATAATTTTAAGATCTGAATCAGATATTTAAAACAAAATGAGCAAAATGAAATTCTTCTCTCATAGCTGTATGAAAATCTTTCAGTTAGCTCTGCCATCCATAATATGCGTTACAATCTGGACCACTTCACGTTAATATAAGGTTGTATCAATAATATAAGGTTGTATCAATTATATAAGGTTGTATCAATTATATAAGGTTGTATCAATAAAAATCCACTTATACAATAAGCGAGCACTCGCGTTGACCCTCTATCAAGAAAAGTTTAAGGCCATCCAAAGGGGGGCGGAATACTCAAACATTTAAAATATGCAAACGATTTCAAAATGCAGAGATTTTCTGAGAAAAAAAAACAAGATTAGATGGGGCATTTATAAAAAAAAGTTTGGAGAAAAGGTAAAGAATTGTGCTATTTGGATGGTATTTTATTTTCTCAGATAACAGAAGAAGGAAGTAGCGATAGGAAACAAAGTCAATGAGTAGATAAAACATATATTCTCGAACCTGACATTATCAAAATCTGCTGATGTGATAGTCAACAACAGTATTGTGGTGTCAACTTTGATCTATGAGAATGAAACATTGATAGGAGACGAGTTATCATATCAAAGACTGATAGGAGATGAATTATCATATCAAAGACTGATAGGAGATGAATTATCATATCAAAGACTGATAGGAGACGAATTATTATATCAAAAGACTGATAGGAGACGAATTATTATGTCAAAAGACTGATAGGAGACAAATTGACATATAACCACCACAGAGCTATATCTCCAGTATCGCTAGCATATCTTCATGTATTAGCCATCATGATATTCATAATATTGTAGTTTATTTTATCAAACACTGTTTATTCCACTTTTTGGTAACGGTATAACCCTACCGGTTTCAAGGCTTTCACCTCATCTTTACCAAACCGGTAGAGTTATACCGTTGCAAAAAAGTGGAATAAACAGTGTTTGATAAAACAAATTATAATGTATTTAAACCTCCACAATGTTAATGCCTTACCTATAAATAATATACAGGCGGCCCTCGAATTTCGCACCCAGGCTGCCCTCGAATTTTTAAGATTTTAAAACACGAAATTACTTTCCGAACAACCTTAAGTAATAATACTGCACCTAGCACTAATTAAATGACCATTGTTTAGTTCTTAGTAGCGCCTTGCTTGAAGCCTGATAAACTCTAAATTGAACTAAAGAGAGGGGAAAAACTAACAGTTGACAGAAAATTAGAAGTTAACGTTTTGTTGCTCTCAAAGCACTCTATGAAAGTTAATCACGAAGTACGAGTATATACAGGTGGCCTTCAACTTTCGCACATTCTACTTTCGCACAATTCGCTATTTCACATATTTTAAAAATTTTAATTTTTTAAAGATTTTTGCCGATAATGCAAAAATTGTTCGCTTCCATGCAGTCGCTCCCACTTTTTTGGAAGAACTATAATATATGGAACGCAATAAACAATATTGGAGACTCGTGGGTTGAAATAAAAGAGTCAACAATGAAAGGTTCCTGGAAACAATTATGCCCACAAATGATGAGTGATTTTATAAATTCCGAAGAAACTAAGGATAATATCACAGATGAAATAGTTAACCTAATGAATGAACTAAACTTGGACGTCAACAACGAAGATGTTAATGAGTTGATTGAATCTCACTCAGTACCTCTGTCAAATGAATAATTAATTGAGCAACAAGAGTTAAATGAAATACACAATGAAAGTGAGGAAGAAGAAGCTGATAAAATCGTCAAAACTTTGACAATAAAATATATAAATGAAGCCTTTGTAGGGACTATGATCGTCCCTGAATATTGTCAACACGCACGGTCAACGACCGACGAAACGACCTTCGGACATGCCCAAAGGTCGCATACCAGAACATTAATATTGTTTACCCGCAAATACTATTTACGACACATTCCACAGTAGAAAGAGAACACATCACGCCGTCTCGCCGTTTCACCAACAAATATTCTACCCACTATATTATTCGCAACGTCTGCGACAACCTCTGCACGCATAGGAGTGAGATAAAAATATATTGCGGACGCACTCACGCGCCCCGTTCTGAATATGTATATATACCTACTTATCAATAAATAAAGAATCACTTATTATTAATCACTTGACCATTCATCGCTGTTTACTATTCATTGATTATTCACTCTCACTTTCCGCATTGCTAATCGAGGTATTTTATTTAAATACAAAACAACAATCATAATCATCAGCACGTCCTACTAGGACATCCGCTAAACCTTCATGCATCTTGACAAATTTGTGACTATCATGGAAGAATGTGATCCCAATGGAGAACGTATATCTTAACTCTTTCCCCGCGGGGAGCACGTTTCAAATCACAAATACTAAAAAAAATGACACAAAACCGGAATAAAAATTGAACTAAAATTTAAAATAATCTTTATTCTAGCGACATCTCTGAAAACCTTGTCAAATAATATATTAGTTTATGCGATATTGTTGAATAAACAGAGCGCCGAATTTTTTTGGTTTCTCAATATTTCCAGCATTAACGACCTGTCGCGCGGATCGAGTCCTGCGATGAGTCTCTCTTACGTAAATAAACATTACTAAGTCTCTCTTACGTAAATAAACATTACTAGTGCTATATGCATTTGATTGGGTGAGTGTCATGAAGCATTGATTTGATCGTAGCATTCCTTTGTTTATTTTACGTAATTTTAAGTTTATCTCCTTTATTTAATGAGTCTCCTTAAGAGTAATGACTATTATTTATTATCAGAAAATTACTTAAGTGTCATGTTTACTTGGTGTTGTAATCAAATATCAGTGGTTCTAAACAAAATATGTGTTTAAACTTAGAAATTAAAAAACGCTGAAATTGTGCCGCGCACAGGATTCGTGGAATTTGATTTTTAACGCGGTGAACAGGTTAAGTACGAGAAAGACACAGCGTGTTATAGAACTCTTTATCAATAAAAGGAAAAAGGGTGGTATTCAACTAACTCTTGACAAGTTTATAAAGAAAACACCTGAAAGCACTACTTAAACACGCCCCGTTAACTTAATTGTGTATATTGATAAATAAATATTTTTAATATCTCGTATTATTGATAAATAAATATTATTATTGATAAATAAATATTTTAAAATAGAATTTTTGATGTTTTTTTTTACATCCCTCTACTTTTGAACATTCAACATTCACACACATTTTCAGGAACCAATTATGTGCGAAAGTCGAGGGCCGCCTGTATTGATAATACTCGTATTAACATCATTATTACAGTCTTAAACTATAATTATCACTCTTTCATATAAATAACAAAAAGTAAGTCATGTTACATATATTGTTATCGTATATCTTTATAAAGAGGTGTGTCAGTAGTATTTTAATTTCCTGGTGAAAATGAATACAGGTTCTCACAGTAAACAACCTGTCGTTGTGTTTGTGCCAGACAGGGGGTTAATAGACAACTACGCTCAAAGTGGTCCCCTTGTCAGCAAACTATAACGAACCTAGGATGATGCAGCGAACCTATGCAGTTTGCATTATGTTTAAAAGATTAACAATTTGTTTAATAATTAAGATACGATGATATCTTGTCATTACTAGGCCTTATAGTTGAGGATTCCTTCGCCAATCTAACATTAAAAGATTAACAATTTATTTCATAATTAAGATACGATGATATCTCGTCATTACTAGGCCTCATAGTTGAGGATCCCTTCGCCAATCTAACATTCAAAGATTAACAATTTATTTAATAATTAAGATACGAAGATATCTCGTCATAACTAGGCCTTATAGTTGAGGATCCCTTCGCCAATCTAACATTATGTTTAAAAGATTAACAATTTGTTTAATAATTAAGATGCGATGATATCTCGTCATTACCAGGCCTCATAGTTGAGGATCCCTTCGCCAATCTAACATTAAAAGATTAACAATTTATTTAATAATTAAGATACGATGATATCTCGTCATTACTAGGCCTCATAGTTGAGGATCCCTTCGCCAATCTAACATTAAAAGATTAACAATTTATTTAATAATTAAGATACGATGATATCTCGTCATTACTAGGCCTCATAGTTGAGGATCCCTTCGCCAATCTAACATTAAAAGATTAACAATTTATTTAATAATTAAGATACGAAGATATCTCGTCATTACTAGGCCTTATAGTTGAGGATCCCTTCGCCAATCTAACATTATGTTTAAAAAATTAACAATTTGTTTAATAATTAAGATACGATGATATCTTGTCATTACTAGGCCTTATAGTTGAGGATTCCTTCGCCAATCTAACATTAAAAGATTAACAATTTATTTAATAATTAAGATACGATGATATATCGTCATTACTAGGCCTCATAGTTGAGGATCCCTTCGCCAATCTAACATTAAAAGATTAACAATTTATTTAATAATTAAGATACGAAGATATCTCGTCATAACTAGGCCTTATAGTTGAGGATCCCTTCGCCAATCTAACATTATGTTTAAAAGATTAACAATTTGTTTAATAATTAAGATACGATGATATCTTGTCATTACTAGGCCTCATAGTTGAGGATCCCTTCGCCAATCTAACATTAAAAGATTAACAATTTATTTAATAATTAAGATACGATGATATCTCGTCATTACTAGGCGTTATAGTTGAGGATCCCTTCGCCAATCTAACATTAATTCGATTGGAAAGCGAAACTGTACCGTGGAGTTTTTTTTTTTTTCTATTATTTAATTGAGGGATCCGTTGCACACCAGCAAACTCACTGCCCAGACCGCTATACTGGGTCCAAAGGCATATATAAATGAGACGAATAGAGCACACTGGTATGTTTCCTTTTTTTTTTTTAAATATGACCAAAGTCATAGATATCCTTATTCCCTGAATACTAGGCAGAAAAAGTGACTGCCAATCGAGCAAAGTAGCACAGGGTGGGGTTTGAACCGGTCACCTTCCGTATGGAAGTCCAATGCGTTATTCATTTCAGATAAAATTGTATCAGAAAAAAGGTATGTTTTCTGTTGATAGAAAAATCGACGACGACCTCTGTGGCCTGGTGGTAAGACACTTGTCTGCCGATCTGGAGGTTGCGGGTTCGATCCATCCCCGCTGAACCCCGATTTTTTTTTAAATAGGATTCCAGTCTGGTTAACACTTAGGGCCTATAAAAACATCTTTCTGGTTGGTTGGAAGAGATTGCCACATGGCAATAAATTCGCCAGGTTAAAAAAAAACTTGGACAGAAATGGAATACCGCACAACTACAGGAAACAAAAAGTCTAATTTCACTATTGTCGTCAAGTATTCGTTGGATTACGTTCCCCTTAACTAGTCGTTTCTTGATCCAAAAAAGTCATTGAAATCTAGAGGTCAGAAAAAATCCATGTGTTATTTGTACACACTTTCTGATGCTCTCTCATTAATATACATTTATTTATTTAATACTTTTATTGGAAATACAATCTGGCGTGATTATTGCCAGGCGGCAATCTCTTCCAACCAACCAGACAAAAGTAAATGAAGCAAGTTACGTGGTCGCATAAATCATTCAAATGGCTATCCATCCCCACAAAAGAGTAAAAAAAAAAATTAAATACAAGTCAAGAAAATAAATGTTTGCACCTACAATATTAACTTAATAAAATTTATAATTCTTTCCGACGTTTATTTATTTATTTAACACTTTTATTGCAATATAATCTGGCGGGCTTATTGCCAGGCGGCAATCTCATCCAACCAACCAGACAAAAGTAAATGAAGCAAGTTACGTGGTCGCATAAATCATTCAAATGACTATCCATCCCCACGAAATCCATGAAGATATACGTGAGCACATGCCCACGAACCCCACAAAGACGGACAGTCACCCGAACATTATTTTTCATATAAAGTGAGATATCATCAATCAAAAGGAAAGGAAGGGATGGTGGAGAGGAAAGGAAAATAAAAATCAGGAATGAAACACGTTATTTTACTGACTAGAAATTAAGAGTTTTTTCAGTCGCTTCTTAAAGCATGCCAAGGACGGAGCGAGTCTTACATTGGTTTGTAACTGATTCCAGAGTCTCACTGCATGGACAGTTAAGGACGACGTAAAAAAAGAGGAGCGGTGAACTGGAAAGGCCAATAGACAATCTCTGTTTGAGTGTAGCGCTAATCCATGATTGGAAAGACGCTGGAAATTTTCGGCGTGATAAGAGGGGGTGGCGGGACAGTTAAGGATATTATACAATAGAGACAGTATGTGAATTCGGCGTCTATTTCTAACATTCAACCAGTTCAATACCTTCTGGTATTTATGTCGTAAATAAAAGGCAGCAGGTTTCCAAAAACCGAAAGCCATATCTAAGGAATTGTTTTTAGAGTGTCACTATACTTGAGAAAATGTAGGATGGTCCCTGTGACATTTGAGATGTCATGTCTCGAAGGGATGGGGTAAAATCGTTTTTTTTACAAATCGAATCCCTTTTTTATAAATCGAAAAGTTATTTTTCTCTAAACTGACATTTTAATTCCTAATTTTCATTATACTGACTTTCTAATGTATCGTATGATTTGTATATATCTTTAAATAGGCCAAGATCCACTATAAATTAATACTAATTACGAACATTTAATTTTAGGTATAAAAAAATCGAAAATCCAATTATCGAATACCCCATCCCTAGCCAATGCAGACTAACGTAGTGACTTTTGACAAACGTCACCAAATATTATTTGATTTTAACAAACTGACATATTTTGGCTCATTTATAATAAGATGTATTAATTTGTCATTATTGTTAGTTTTATGTAATGTATTTATCTAAATAACTTGCTATTGATTAGAATCGAGGCTTATATTAAAGTTGATAAAATAATAAAAATTACTGAACGTCGTTACTAGGTTATATTGGGGCAAATTTGTGAACTGTCACACCATGCTACATTTTCTCAAGTATACTCGTAACTATCCACATTGCTTCAATGAGCTGGAGATTATTAAGGTTTGAGTGGACTCTCTAAATTCAAACGGAGACACATAACCTGCTATGGAGCGTATTAAAGCCACGCTGCCATGGGCAGAGTATGCGTGATATGTCCCCTACTAGTCTCAGCTAATTTGTGAAGGGTGCACCGGCTGCTAGCCTTTGCTTGAAGGGCGGTTACATAATATAATGTGCAGTATTTTATCAACCATGAATAGAAACAGGACTTAAACTTAAATTAGTACTTTGAGAGCGCATGAATACAAAGCGTGTTACTAAAATTATAAACATTAAGATGATTCGCATACAAAAAATATCAGAAAACATACAGTGCAGGTATACTATCTATCATGGATATAATACAAGCTTGTGACAGTCCAGGGCTCTGAAGGCCAAACGACATAACGTAAAAAATAATCTGGAGAAAAATTAAAAACAAATATTTATTCTGTTAGTAGTATATTATTTAGAATAGCGAAATGGATATTGAAAATCAACAAATATTAGGAGACTCCATTTTGCTACGGACGGTCAGTTTTCTTAAAAAAGTCTTAAATTTAAAGAACCCATTATTTTCTGTTCATTTTGTTAAGACGTGATAAATTATCGATAGAAATCATGTTATTCTTGTATGATCTCGAAATATTTTCGCGTGATCAAAATATTAGTTGCGTCATGTATCTTTGTCGCTAACAAATTAAAGGTGTCGGCAAATACACGGCAAAGGGTTTGATCTTCCCAATTCAGTGACTTGGCAGGTGTCTCTAGATGCGCCGCCCGATGTCCTTCATATATTATTCTAGAACTTCAAAAAAATATTATTTTGTCTGTACAGTCAGTTCTCGACTTACGACGGGGTTCTGTTCCGCCACCTAAGCCGAATTTCATACAAAATTTTTTAAATAATAGACATAAAAAGTGGGTAGTACGTTAGTAGTATTTATTTCAGAATATGTACTATATAGTATGTAATATATAATAATGAATAATATATATTTACACAATTATTCTGTAGTATTTTTATCAGATCTAATATCCATAGGTGACTCCACCATAGTGATTGTAGTAGTGGGGTTTATTTTTCTCACAAACTCCAGATTTGTTTGTATACAAGTTTGCTTTTTCTTATAACAGGCGAGTGCTTACTGAATCAGGCGGCATACCTTCGAAGATCTATCTGTGTCTGGGTCCATATTTTCAAATTGTTGGATTCCATTGTTGATTTGGCTAAAAGCTGCAGCCATGTCTTTAAGCATAAAGTTTTTAGGTAGTTCATTGTATTCATCTAGTTAGTAGCTTCTGGAAGGCTCCGGATCCCGATCTTCAATTAGAGCCCTACGAATTACGCTACGAGTGGTGCGCGGACATCGACGAAACCCGTTGCTCCAATTTAACGAACAATCACGTCGATATTTAAAGGTATTTTATTATGACTCAATGTTCTTGGTTATTCTTTTGGTGATTTCAAATTCTATACTTAAGTTTTGATTTCTAAGACGCTTTCAGAGCAATCTCTAGAGATTTCTCTTTTCAAAGGATTTTAGTCCTACAAAGTAAACTCTTCAAGTGTAACTAATAGAGTCAAACCCTTGCTAAAAATCTAATTAATCCTATCTGGATCATTTGAGCCAGTAGTGAAAATAAATCATTTTAATCTAAATTGTTACTGTGTTTCATTATTGTTACCTTTCCTCTGATGTACGTGCTGTGATAATTTGAGTGTTACCTGTTTGAACCGTGTGACCAAAGAGATCTGTGTTCATTATAAGCCACTGAGTTATTCATGGGAGACTTGATTCTGATAATTTTAATAATTTTAATAATTGAAAAGAATTAACCTTAAAGTTTAGAAAACCAGAAACAGTCGTAACAATTCGTATAATTTATTCGCTCAATATACACATATTAATGCTAAACATCATATGCTATGCTGACGATGCCACCATCATAGCCGAATCAGAGAAAGGCCTACAACAAATGCTACATCGATTCCATACTGCTTCCAAAAAATACAACATGTCTATCTCCATCTGCAAGATTAAATGCATGACTCTAGCCAGAGTAAGCTGGATGCAGTGTGGCGATCGAAAACACACCAATTGAACAAGTTCCAAAATTTAAATACTTGGATGCTAGCATAATGTGCACTAATGACCTCTATGGCGAAGTACTTGAGCAATCACAAAAGGCCGCAGTTATTTTCGGATGTTTAAAGAACAATATCTAGAAAAACAAGTATATGAACATCCAAAGCAAGGTGAGGATATACAAGACCTGTGTCCGCCCCGTAATGACATACAGCATAGAGTCCAGAGCCGACACTGTCAGAACCAAAAATCTCCTTCAAACCAGCGAAATGAAGGTACTCAGGAGTATCGCTGGCAAAACCCTTCGTGATAGAGTACGAAACACAGAAATCCGAAGGATGTGCGAAGTTGAAGATATTGTCAGATGGGGACGACAGAGAAGAAGGTTCTGGACCGAACATGTGTCCAGAATGGCGGAACCGAGAGCCGTAGGAATGGCCAGTGACGGTATTCCCCGAGCGAGTAGACCTCCAGGATGATCTCCCAAAAAATTGAAAGACAGCTGGCAGTCGACGTCACAAGAGGGAAACGGTGATGCAGGACCATGACAGGCCTAAAAGAAGAGGAAGAAGAATATATGCATTACAACTTTTACAGAGATCTTGGCAAGTTTAAGAGAAAAAAATCAACGTGCAGTAAAAAAACGAAGTGGCACCGGATTTATTGTTCACATCAATGAAAACAAAATAATTTAAGTTGGATATACTCGTATATTCCCTCGATTTCCTTCGAGTCTCTCATTATAAAGCCCAAAACTCTCAAATAATTAGCAGATTTTTTTTCAACACGGATTGAAATTAACAGGAAGGACGCAGTCGAAAGATCACTCCACTATTAACAAACACCATACAACTTATCAGAATCGAAAGGGTATTCGAAGATAATTTGGTGTTCAATTTCATAGGCCCTTTTTCCCGTCATTTCAAATATCAATGTATAATTTATTCATACATTTTTTTTAAAAGGATTCCAGCCTGGTTTTCACTTAAGACCACTTTAACATGTTCCTGGTTAGTTGAGAGAAATTACCACATGGTAATAAGCCCGCCAGTTTGTACTATATATGATACAATGAAAGTGTAATACAATACAATACTAAAAATCTTGATGCGATCTCGATTCCTAGTTTATACAACTTGGAGAGTAATATTCTATGGTTAACTTCATATCATATACGAGTTTAGGAACGGCTGTTCTTTAATGGAGAGATGAGGATGATCGTTGGTTTAATAAAACTCGTTTGAAATCGGAATATGCAAAGAGAGAAAGTTTATTGAGAGCGTATGTATGTATTTATAATGTATAGAACGGCGCAGAACATTTCGCCGTCTCGCTTCGCCAGACACAATGTTATTGTCACGTGTTCCATATACATTTCATACCACGGTCTGTAGGACAGGCAAGAGATATGTCAGCGTCTCACTCTTGCTGCTTGCTCCTAGTGAGTTCAATGACCGCGCGGCGACCTTCGCTCGGTGCTTGTCTCGCATTCCTTACAATGCGCCAAGGGTCGCCTCAATGGGTTCAGTGACCGCACGCATGGTCGCTACACGAGTATAGCGTTCACCTGGAAGTTAGCACTCAATATACGTTAAGATTATAAAATTAAGCTTTTTGAAGTTGATCTCCTTGCGTAAAAGCCTCAAGTGCTGAAACTTAACAAAAATCCTATCTAAGACGAACTCTCAAAGATCTTCCGTATAGTTGAGAACAAACAGTTCAGACGATAGTTCGTTATGTCTGGTTTATCTCCACATTTGTTTATTGATTTAAGGAATCCTTTTTCCACTTTTCCGGAAGCACTTCGAGAGAAAGACAAAGATTAATTGTATAGTTTTTACCAGTGAGTTTTAAATAGTCAAGGCAAAGTTTTCTTTCTTCAAAATAGCCATAGGGATAAATACATTTTAAACTTTTAGTTGTTGACAATTCTAATGTGTAGACGATGGAGAAAGACTTATAATGTGGATGTGAAAAAGGCGAAGGATATAATATGTCGAGATAGGAAATTCTGGCGTTATGTACCTATGCCTACAGGGAGACGACATGATGGTATGTGTATATTATATTTCAGACATAGTTAAATTAATACGAAATAAAATTTATTTTTAGATTATAATACTATTCAGATGAAGGTTTTGATTCGATTCATTGACAACCCCCGGATATTGAGGTACATTCCACACCAGCTACCCATGTTGTAGCACCCCTGATAGCCGACTCTCTGCTTGGAGTGTATAGCTTTATCTATACAGCGTTACTCACCTATACACAAATTATTTGCGCTCCTGTCTAGCCGTTTTTCTCCCTATCGATTCGTAGGTCGTTAGGGAGGCTGTCACTCGAATAAACAAAAATCACTTGGTTGCACTACAAAAACAAGAATTGATGATTATATTTCTAAAATCATCTCTCTTAAACTGATCACGCCCATTACTTACAGTTGTAAAAAAAAATTTAATTCACTGAAAAAGAATGTCAACTTTTTACTGTTAATTCATACGCGTCTATCATAGTGCCTAAGAATAGCATTTATCTTTGTACTTCTGGACAAGTAAGCTGCACTTGTAAGCGATATATCATGCATACTGCATAGCAGATTATTGCACCTGCATTTAAATTAGCAACGTCTACAAAAAACCTTAATGATACCTAGCTCAATGAGGCTATGCGGATAGTCAGTGACAATCTAAAAACAATTTCTTTGACATTGTTTTCAGTTCTTTCAAAGTTTTTACTTCATATCTACGACGCAAAGATGTTTGAATGAAAGGGTGCTAGAAAGTGTGCAAAAATAATGCATGGATGTTTTCAGACCTTTGTAGATTTTAAAGGCTTTTTTGGATCAAGGGACGATAAGTAGAGCGAAACACGACGTGATATGATACAGTGAAATTGGATTTTTTGTTTCCTGTAGTAATGCCAAGGCATATACCTTTCCGTCAGTAAAAAATGTCGTTCAATTTAAATTTTATCTGAGGTGCAATGCAGCGCAGCAACGCACTGAACTTTCGTGTGAAAGGTAGCCGGTTCGAATCCCTCACTGTGCTACTCTCCTCGAATGACACAAGCATTTTTTCCGCTAAGTATTCGGGAGGTACAATTTGGTCTTATCTGTTTATTAACACTTCATTATAATGATAATCCGACGTAGTTATTGCCAGGCCAGCAATCTATTTCAATCAATCACACAAAAGTAAATAAAGCAAGTTACGTGGTCGAAAAAATATTCAAATGATTATTCATCTTTATGAAATTTATCAACAAACAAATAATAATAGTAAACGTCAGATGTCATCAATAAAAGCAAAAAGAAGGGACGTGAAGAAAAATATTCAAATGATTATTCATCTTTATGAAATTTATCAACAAACAAATAATAATAGTTAACGTCAGATGTCATCAATAAAAGCAAAAAGAAGGGACGTGAAGAAAAATATTCAAATGATTATTCATCTTTATGAAATTTATCAACAAACAAATAATAATAGTAAACTTCAGATGTCATCAATAAAAGCAAAAAGAAGGGACGTGAAGAAAAATCAGAAATGAAACACGTGTTTTCAGTCGCTCCTTAAAGATTGCCTAGGACGAAGTGAGTCTAACATTGGTTTGTAACTGGTTCCAGAGTCTCACTGCATGAACAGTAAAGGACGACGTAAAAAAAAAAGAGCGGTGAACTGGGAATGTCAATAAACAATCTCTGTTTGAGCGCAGCGCAAATTCATGATCGGAAAGACGCTGAAAATTTTCAGTTAACCTTTCCTTCCCTGTGTTGGGTATCTTCTACACGTTGCTTCTAATAACCATCAATATCTCTATAAATATAATAAATTCAAGGTTAAGATTTTAGGTATTCCTCCATAATATATTTACGCATTGATTTAAAAAAAATATTAATAATAATCAGAATTTATCGACTACATCGAGGTGTTTTGTAAAGATCGAAAACAAATTCGCATTTAAACGCTGCGAGTGCCTCGTCTTGACGATAGGTGAATAGTATGCGGGAAGCGCGACACTATATTTGCATCTGACTCTTGCATACTAGACTGAATTGCGAGGAGCTGAATTGTCTCAACGTCGCAAGCAAAGGCGTAAGCGCCGGGGTATGCGACTGAAGTTCCGCGCCACTAGTAGCTTCTAGGCTTGCAAATAGGTTAGACGTACGCCCGTTCCGTGAGCGTTTTTTAATGTTTTCAGATGGTTTTTTAATGTTTTCAGCAAATAAATCTCAATTATTATCATTTTTAACTTCAATTATAATGAATTAAGGGGATTATCTATGAATGTTCTTATTTTTCCGATTTAAAATCGCTAATTTTTTATTGCGTACTCACTACCCAACACCGGAGCACACGTATTATTTTTATCACCGTAAGGGAAGGGTTAAGGACATTCCATAATATTCGCACAATAGAGACAGTATGTCAATTTAGCGTCTATTTCTCACGTTCAATCAGTTTAGCACCTTATCGTAAATGATCGTGCTTTCTTAGGTTAAAAATTAATCTTGGGCAAATATTTTGAAGACGTTGCAACAATTTGTCCGCATAGTCCAAAATCGGTAAGAGCAGAAATTACACCAGTACAGTTTCGGTTTAAGTACGCAGGAATCTTTGCAAAACTTTAGAGGGAAAAATATCGTTGTACTTCCATCGTCTCACTTCAGTGTTCCATTGGATCTTGTACAACGGTATAGTCGGTGAAGCATTGGTTTCCTAAGAAAGTGGTGTCGTTATATAGCGCACGTAACAAAACATTGTCTATGCAAACTATAAGGCGTGGTTTCGTAGAGAGCGTTGGTTGTGTCGTTATATAGCGCCCGTAACAAAACATTTTCTATGCAAAGCAATGGCGTTAGTTTCCTAGAGTGCGTTGGTTGTGAGTGTAATGTCAAATAGCAATGCTGCCATTTGCATGACGGCCGTGATAGCGGAGCTAACAGTCGTGGAACGATTTTTCTCGTGTAGCGGATACCGTTTTAAAATAAGAGTGCAAACGTAATTTGGACCAGCGAAAATGACGAAATATTGATTGATTTTGTAAGAAATAATGAAGCTTTATATAGTGTGAAGAGCAAATACTATAGAAAAGCCCATTTGAAACAAAATATGTGGAATAATATTGAGAGCCGTCAGTTTGACGTTTCCAACTGACAGTTGTGAGTTCTCATTTCTGCCGTCTGGCGGCGCGCCAGCATCACTTCATGTTACGTGCGCTATATAACGAACCCGCTTTCTTTGGAAACCGTAGCTTGAGTTAGCTGGTGTGCAACGGCTCACACTGTTAAAAAAACAAACAAGCTTCGCTTTTCAACCAAATATTCGTTGAAATGGCAAAGTGATCCTTCACTACGATCCTCGACTAGAATTATATGAATTGGTTCATTTTAATTTTTTTTTCTCAATAATACATTCTTCGTCCCTCCTGATTCGGGACCTGTCACATGCTTGTGTTAACATGTATGGTAGGTGGTAGTATGCCTACGCGTACTTGTTATGTGTGTGTGTCATGTGACGTTGATTTTGTATTAATACGCTCTTAAAGTTCTAATTGAATTTTTATCATTGTAACAATAAATTATCGATGAAAGACCGTACATTGTATAAAATAAATTAATAATTGATCTTTTGTTTTATCAAACCCTGTTTATTCCACTTCTTGTAACGATATAATCCTACCGGTTTCAAGGTGCACACCTCCCCTTCACAACACAAATCCGCCTTAACAAATCCTCTAATTTATTCTGAAATGGCTAATCATTGTCACCGTGAAAACCATACTTTTTCTATCGATGATGCCAAATTATTACATATCAGTAGTAACGGAAATAAATTGAACAGATTAGAAGCCCTAGAAATTTTGATAATGATCGCAGAATACGCTTCTCATTTTATTAAAAGCCGCACGAGATGATTCAATTCTGCACTTGACTTCGAAAACGTGATAACTTTGTTTAATTCTACTTTATTTATTGCAAATCACTGACAATAATGAGAATTTGCAATAAATAAAGTAAAATAAAACAAAGTTATCGTGTTTTAATTTTATATTAATTATGGAGTTCCACAAAATGACGCCCGAGTTCTTTAAACAACAATTTATAACAATAGATAACAACAAATTATACAATATAAATAGATACATTAAGACAATAAACCAATTCAAATAACACATAAAATTATACAATTGTACATTCCAAAATTATTTCAAATTATATAAAATTTCAATAATATACAGTTATTAACACTTGCCTTACTGTGCTAAACAATTCCGCCAACCACTGTGCTGGACGCTCAGCATTCAGTGAAAAATGTATGTTTTAAATTAAAATTATGCAAAATCTGCTAGGTTATTTTTTGCGATTAGCTATAAAATTATTTTATTATGTAAGTCCTGGTCACTCACTATCCAGCATAGGGTGGCAAGTGTTAATACGATACAGGACCGTCTCAAGGCAGGCAACCCGCACCGCACCCAACAGTGCGTCATTCTTAAAACATATTCATGCAGAAAAAATTACAACAGAAATTCAGCATTTTACTTACTCTACAATGTTAGAGGCCTGAATTGAAATTAAGATTTTTTTAAATAAAATCTTGTACTAACGGGAATCGAATCCTCAACCCGCGGGGGAAAGTAAGATGTCTTACCAACTGCACCATCAAGATACTTTTATCTTTTGTCTATAGAATAACTCTTGTGCCAACGAAATAACATTATACAAACATACTTTAGCGGAATGCTTCTTGTCTGAAGAGATGATGATAGTAGTTGTTGGTAAATAAATAAAATACGTCAATTAGCAATGCGGAAGGAGAGAGTGAATGAATGAATGTTTTATTTATCGGTATGTGGGTATTTATAGATTTCAGAATGGGCGCGGGAGTGCGCCCGCGATATAATTTTATCTCGCTTCTGTGCGTGCAAAAATGGTTAATTGAAGTATTGCAGACATCGCAAATAGTATTGTGGGTAAACAATTTGTTTACGGGACCGGCGAGACAGCGTGATGCGTTCTCTTTCTACTGTGGAATGTATCGTAAATAGTATTGTGGGTAAACAATTTGTTTACGGAGACGGCGCGATGTCCGGCCGCGTCAATGTTTTGGTATGTGACCTTTGGACATATCCAAAGGTCGTTTCGTCGGTCGTTGACCGTATGTGTTGACAATATTCAGCGACGACCGTGGTTCCCACAATACAATCGCGTCGTTTCCCTGCTATGGTAAAGAGAGGGACGAAACGCCAGTCTTTCTCATCTCGACACACATATTTCGGCTTTTCAACATTCATAAAGCTTCAACAAATTATCTTATTTCTTACATTTCCTTATTTCGAAATATCATTCACTTGATCCAACCATACTTTTCTTGATTTTCCTTTTACACGTATATTTGTTTTGTTAGTCTGTCTTCAAAAGGAAAAGTTAGCGTACTTTGAACATTATCGCTATAACGCGTTGTTTAAAATATGATCTTCTTCTCCCTGGCTCCATCCCAACTCACTGTCTGCGAAGATTGTTGGGGTCAGCTCTCCTCGTCCTCAGGTTGTATGCTCTTCTGTCCCGGACTACGTCCCCCAGGCCGTGCCTCTGCATCAGGTTATATTTTTGAACCACCCATGAATTCTTTGGTCTTCCTCTGGTTGTTATTCGAGGAAGATCCATGGAATTGCCTGGTTCACAATGTGATCGGGTGCTCTGCTTCCAACGTGCCCATACCATCTCAATCGCCTCTCCTCCATCTTGCTGTTGATGTCTGTAACACCTAGGATTTCAGGAATGCGTGAGCTTTTTATTTTGTCTCTTAGGGACACACCAGCTGACCATCTTAGCATGCGCATTTCAGCAGTTTCTAGTTGCCTAGAGTAAGAGTCATACATCGTCCAGCATTTGGAGCCATAGAGGAGTGTGGGTCTGACAATCGTTTGGTAATCATCAACTGAAAATAGATTTGGTGATAATCAACTGAAAATAGATTTGGTGATCATCAACTAAAAATAGATTTGGTGATCATCAACTGAAAATAGAGGGCAGAAGAAATGCAAGAATAAGACACATATCCTGGTTGGCGGGGCCTTATAGGAGTATTGCAAAGGGATACGATTCTGGACGGTTAAACCCTGGCCTGCTGACTCTTTGTGTGTGTAATAGTTGTAAGGTGCTTTTTTCTGATTGAAGTTTTTCGACTATGTTGGTCATTTTAATATTATGATATTTCAAGTGGCAATCCCTCACGATCGATTATAATTGTCAGACATCTTGCTAACTGAAGAGTCCTGTACGTGTATTAGTTTAAAATGTGCATGCTGTTGCACTTCAGCAAGTAGAACAAATCAAATACAAAGTTCCTCGGCAACGAGATCAAAGTTTCTATACGACGACGGTTTAAAATGCATCAACCTTTGATATTTGTGCAACTATTTTTTTTTGTATTTATGCGCACTTATATTTCCGATTTTTGATTTGAATATTGTTTTAATACTCAAAATCGGCTTATACCTTTCAAATGAATTGTTATTTTCGAAACCTTTGATAGGCAAATTTCATTTCACAAAGTGTATTTTCCGCTCCAGGCGGGAGGTGGGGTTCTATGCAACGGAAACAAGCATTAAAGCCCAGCCATCGCCCATACTCCGCAAACAACGAGACAAGCGTCATAAAGGATATCAGTGCAAGGGTGCACACACATCTATGTTTATGTGTTACACTGAAACAAGTTCATTAGAACGAATACAAGAGTTATTCCATAGTAAGACAAAAACACATTAGTATTTTTTTTTTAATACAAAGAATAATTCTTCCTTTTGATGTCTCCTGCTTTTCCACGTCCATCATGTGATATTCTGTGAGAAAACACTCCGATACTATTAGGTGTTAACACAAGTTGTGTCCGTTTTTTTTTTTTCAAATTTAAAAATGAGCATCAAAAATAAAACAAAATGGTCAACGTTAAACGTCATTCGAAAGAAAATTTTCTGCTCTACAAGATATTGAATTTGGTTTTACGTTACATATATTATTTTATTTGATTACAAGCCTTCAAAATGGAATTTCAAGTAGACGAAAGTGAGCATTTCGAACACCTCCTTCTGTTCGCGTTCAGTCTCTCATATATTTTAATTGTTGACGAGAGCAACATCTAATTTAACTATGTAGGAAAATATTGAGTGTTAACATAAGTTGTGTCCGTTTTTTTCCAATTAAAAAATTAGCACCAAAAGTAATACAAAATGGTTAAGGTTATACGTCATTCGAAAGAAAATTTTCTGCTCTACAAGATATTGTATTTACTTTTACGTTACATATATTATTTTATTTGATTACAAGCCTTCAAAATGGAATTTCAAGTAGACAAAAGTGAGCATTTCGAACACCTCCTTCTGTTCGCGTTCAATCGAAGGAATAAAGCTGCCAAAGCTGCTCGCGACATTTACGAAGTGTACGGTGAAGATGCTACGAATGAAAGGACAGCTAGTCGATGGTTTTTGCGTTTCAAATATGGTAATTTCGACCTGAAAGATACGGAGCGTTCCGGACGACCAGTGGACTTCGATGAGGACCGCTTAAACCATATTATTCATGAAGATCCCTTTGAATTCATACCACCTTCACCGTACACTTCGCAAATATCGCGAGCAGCTTTATTTCCTCGATTGAACGCGAACAGAAGGAGGTGTCGAAAGTGCTCACTTTCGTCTACTTGGCATTCAATTTTGAAGGCTTGTAATGAAATAAAATAATATATGTACTTTTACATTTTAGTTTTACTTTTGTTGCTGATTTTTAAATTTGGAAAAAAAACACACAACTTATGTTAACACCTAATAGATGCGCGCTCCCTCCCCTCAGACGTCATAGATATGTGGATCTTGCTGGATCACCTGGTAATACTGACATATGTTCACGCAGACTGTTTCTCACAAGTCTAGCTGTTGAGATGCTATCAGCTCAAGAACACATCGATCATATGATATTCTGTGGGAAAACACTCCGATATTAGATGCGCACTCCCTCCCCTCACACGTCATAGATATGTGGATCTTGCTGGATCACCTGGTAATACTGACATATGTTCACAACACGCAGACTGTTTCTCACAAGTCTAGCTGTTGAGACACAAGTCTAGCTGTTACTGTTTCTCACAAGTCTAGCTGTTAAAACACTCCGATATTAGATGCGCACTCCCTCCCCTAACCCGTCATAGATATGTGGATCTTGCTGGATCACCTGGTAATACTGACATATGTTCACAACACGCAGACTGTTTCTCACAAGTCTAGCTGTTGAGACGCTATCAGGTCAAGAACACATTGATCATATGATATTCTGTGGGAAAACACTCCGATATTAGATGCGCACTCCCTTCCCTAACACGTCATAGATATGTGGATCTTGCTGGATCACCTGGTAATACTGACATATGTTCACAACACGCAGACTGTTTCTCACAAGTCTAGCTGTTGAGACGCTATCAGCTCAAGAACACATTGATCATATGATATTCTGTGGGAAAACACTCCGATATTAGATGCGCACTCCCTTTCCTCACACGTCATAGATATGTGGATCTTGCTGGATCACCTGGTAATACTGACATATGTTCACAACACGCAGACTGTTTTTAACAAGTCTAGCTGTTGAGACGCTATCAGCTCAAGAACACATTGATCATATGATATTCTGTGGGAAAACACTCCGATATTAGATGCGCACTCCCTCCCCTAACACGTCATAGATATGTGGATCTTTCTGGATCACCTGGTAATACTGACATATGTTCACAACACGCAGACTGTTTCTCACAAGTCTAGCTGTTGAGACGCTATCAGCTCAAGAACACATTGATCATATGATATTCTGTGGGAAAACACTCCGATATTAGATGCGCACTCCCTTCCCTCACACGTCATAGATATGTGGATCTTGCTGGATCACCTGGTAATACTGACATATGTTCACAACACGCAGACTGTTTCTCACAAATCTAGATGTTGAGACACTATCAGCTCAAGAACACATCGATCGTATAATATTCTGTGGGAAAACACTCCGATATTATTAGGTGTACAAATAAGTTTCCGCCGTTTTTTATCAAATATTGGGCATTTATTGTGAAAGAACGGAACCTCATGTTTTATTTGAAGTATTGCCCATCGCTTGCCACTACCTTTTCCCATCTTTCTGGCAGCATACTTCATCTTTTGAGGAGGAAGATGAAGTATGCTGCCAGATGAATGAATTATGCTGCCAGAAAAATAATGCATATGCATACAAACGAGTATATACACACAAACATATGATACACATACGAGTATATTCACAGTCACTTAAGTATATTGATGAGTGCTTTCTAACGCGCTCAATCTAAGAAGAAAATTTACTTTTGCTTTTGGTAATGTGATATGAAATATGTCAATATCCGAAGCAGTCCCGTTCAGAAGAGTTAAGGCCCTTCCAACAGGCATGGTGGCTGGAAGACCCGTTCTTGCGTATGTTATTGAGAACAGTTCTTGCCGGCGCAGTCTAGTGTAATTGTTAGGAACATTTAACGCTAATCTTTGTAGTAATGCTGGACAGCTCACAACTCCTCGAACAAGTTTGACAACGTATACCAGGAGACGCAGATCTCTTCTTACGCTCAAGGAGTTATACCCGAGCATGCCCAGCAGAAACTGAATAGGATAAAGCCATGGATAGACACCCAACTCTCTCATATAGAGATATCGTAGATATTTTTTTTAAGCTTTCTCCACCATGAGCGAGTTCTGCTCCCCCACCGGGCTCCAAATGCAACATCGCTTTCTAGTTTGCTACGGATCAATGAATTTAACAACGTTTTGAGCATCAATTGGTTTTCAAACGATTTAGAGATTCTCATTACGAATCCTAGAGTTTCATAAGCTGAGTTGCATATAACTTCTATGTGAGGACCAAACGCGAGATTGCTGTGGAACGAGACACTCAGATCTTTAATATTATCTGTGCGGGTATAGGTATAGATTCTAGTGTATATCTATGGAATTTCAAGACTTGTGAGCGGTGATACGACATAATTTTGCACTTTGATGCATTATATGTGTTGGGATCCGTGCTGTGTCGCGACCGTAACAGAAATGTGACTTATGCGCGGCCATCGCGAGATTGTATCGAAAGTCGGCTGGCCTCTGCATGCGCAAAACTGGCGTGGCAAAAAAATTGTGATATTTGGCGAATTATGACGGCATGCACCGGCGGAAACAGGCGCTCACGATAAGCGATCGGCCGCACATAAGAAGCGTTAAACGTCAAAAATAAACATTCTCCTGTTCACTCTGCCTACTACCTTTTACTTGAGACCATCTACTACTGCCTAAGAGGAATCTCTTCTACCTTTCACCGATCTACGACTTTTCAACGTGAGCTGAATTCTCCAAGCAGAAGTCGTCCACCTATTGTTACAGTTCTTTGTACCAGTGGCGTACACTATACTACACCTTAAACGGAATGTGTTTATATCACATATCGGAAAATCTACAAAGGTTTCTATGTAGTTCTCCCTGGCTCGTGTGTTTTGGGACTGCAGCTGGTAATGAAGTCTTAACATTGTAAGCAACCAAGTTAATTTCAATAATAGTCCTCTACTAAATATGTTTCCCGTTCTAAAGCCATAATTTTTACGCCTGCCTAGCAACGTTCCCCCTATATTTTTCATTCTGTGTGCGGCCCATCAACGATGCAAGAAAAAAAGAGGGAAGTACTCAAATATGCAAATTCATGCATAGATAAAACTAAGAAGTCAACATAATGTACCACGAAATCATAAATAACATTTTTCAAATATGTAGGTTTTATATAAAAAAAATATATTTTCTTAACCGATAATGTTCCTTCGTGTTGGAGTCCAGGAGATTCTTTCCTTACGCCGCGTCGACTCTATATGGTGTTTTCATGTTCCGCACATATCTCAAAGAAAGTAACCTGAGAACCCATCATAAAATATCAAATAAGATATATAATTGCGCAAAACAAAATATGGTTACAAGTTCCTTTCTTTGAGATGTGTGCGGAAGATGGAAACATGTGTGCGGACAATTTTTAACAGATACTATTATGTAACTATTATGTTACAATTAGAAAAAATACGTTTAAGACATAATTTACTTCATCTTCACCCGACGAGAAAGACGAAGTTTTTTGAAACCGGTAGTGAACTCGAACGAAACAGTGATAAATACAAATCAAAATATTTTATTGTATATTTTTTATAGTTAAAGCATTAACATTGTGGAGGTTTAAGGACATTGTATTTTATTTATTATTTATTTAACACTTTTATTGCAAATACAATCTGGTGGGCTTATTGCCAGGCGGAAATCTCTTCCAACCAACCAGACAAAAGTAAATGAAGCAAGTTTCGTGGTTTCATAAATCATTCAAAAGGCTATCCATCCCCACGAAATCCATAAACACATACTTAAGCATATGCCCACGAACCCCACAAATACGGACAATCACCCGAACATTATTTTTCATATAAAGTGAGATATCATCAATGAAAAGGAAAGGAAGGGATGGTGGAGAGGAAAGGAAAAGAAAAATCAGGAATGAAACACGTTATTTTACTGACTAGAAATTAAGAGTTTTTTTCAGTCGCTTCTTAAAGCATTCCAAGGACGGAGCGAGTCTCATATTGGTATGTTACTTATTCCAGAGTCTCACTGCATGGACAGTAAAGGACGACGTAAAGAAAGAGGAGCGGTGAACTGGAAAGGCCAATAAACAATCTCTGTTTGAGCGTAGCGCTAATCCATGATTGGAAAGATGCTGAAAATTCTCGGCGAGATAAGAGGGAGCGGCGGGACAGTTAAGGATACTATACAATAGAGATAGTATGTGAATTTGGCGTCTATTTCTAACATTCAACCAGTTCAATGCCTTCTGGTATGAAATTATATGATCGTACTTACGTAGGTTGAAAATGAATCTTAGACAAACATTTTGAAGACGCTGTAATTTGTCCAGCTGTTCCTCTGCAACATCCAAGTAATATACGTCCGCATAGTCCATAATCAGAAAGAGCAGAGATTGTACGAGTAAAATTTTGATTTTTGTTGGAAGGAATCTTCGCAACACTTTAAGGGAACGAAGGCTGAAGAAGATCCTTCGGCTTACCTCATTTATTTGATCTCGCCATGAGAGAGTGTTATCTATTAGCACTCTTAGGTTTTCAACAGTTTTATGTAATGGTATGATAGAGCCATCAAGTATTGTAATATTGGAGGAAGTAAGTCAGTGTTGAATTTACGGAGAAGTTGAGGGCTGCCAATGAGGGTCGCTTGAGACTTCTTAGGAATGTTAATGGCTTAACTATAAATTATGTACAAAATATTTTATCAAAAAAATTACAAATGAATATTGTTTATGTTTAGTCTCGACTTTAGGTCTGTAAAAATAAAAAATAAATTTAATTTTATCAGGAATCTAACTCAGGATTGGTAGACAGCCATTTTATCAACTATGCCAAAAAGATTACTTCTAGTTGACAGACTGTCAGCGATCATCATAGAAATTTTCACTTTGGAAACTGCAACTCTGAATAAGGAAGATACTACCTTGATCAAAAAAATTTAGGACCGGCCACCGTGTGGCGCTGTCAGTCACCCGATTGGAATTCTTTTTTTTTTTTTTTTGTTAGGTTACCACATCTATCATTGACACTTCCCTTCAAATTTCAGCGTCATAGCTTGACATTTGTAAAAGTTACGCTGTACTGAGTACATCTACCTTTGTGCGTGTTTTCAATTTTTTTACAAGTTTGAAAATGGTATCAACTGTGCATCAACGAGTTTGCATTAAATTTTGTGTATAAAACGGATTTAACGGTCCGCAGACCTTGGAAATGTTGGAGAAGTGTTTTTCGGTGGCACGAACGCTTCAGAAGTGGTCATGATTCGGTCGAGGATGACGAACGCAGTGACAGTCGAAAACCGATGAAAACATCGATAAAATCAAATGTTGGCCGAAAATCGCAAATTGACCATCAGAGAGCTGGTAGAGGACTTGAACATCGCTTATGGATCCGCTCAAGATATTTTGGTTAGTGATTTGGGCCTCAGCTGGTGCTGAAAGACCTCAATTTCATGCAAAAAAAGGACCGCGTTGAAATCACGAAAGACATGATTTCCATGAGTTTTTGACCAAAAACAACACGACTTCTATCCCGCAGCCTTCGAATTCATCTGATCTAGCTCCCTGCGACTTTTTCCTGTTCAACCGACTTTAAAAACCGCTTCGCGGAACGCGTTACAGCACCCGAGAGGATGTCATGAAAAAAATCGAAGATGGCTCTGATGGACATACCGAAAATTGAGTACCAGCGGTGTTTCGAGGATCGGATCAAGGGCTGGCGTAAGTGCGTTCCAGTCAATGTGGAGTACTTTGAAGGGGACCATATCGATTTTGATGAATAAACTTGTATTTTCGATTTTATGAATAAAGTCCTAAAAGTTTTTGATCAAGATAGTATGCTTTGTCCATACCACTCGCGAAGGTTTTGAAGCCAAGACATTGTTCTTCTGTCAGGTTTTCTTCTGCCTTCTCTACATTTGCAACTAATGGAGACGATATTGTTTATATTTTACTATAAACCCCTCACTTTTTATTTTTAATGCTGAGCATTATTTTTTTTATTTCATCGGCTCGAAACATCCTTATAATTTGCATTGTCTTCTTACGAGATGCATAGATGCATAACCCATTATGCATTGAAGGTTAAAATTTCCTTGCAAAGTGCTTTTATAAGCCCGGCCTTCTAGTGCATTTACAACGAAAGATGCAGCATTTGTGCATTAAAAATCCATTTAGACGGAATAATGTATAAAACAAACACTATTTTATAGAAGAGCGCCGATCGCTTGGACGCTTTGTTTATTTTTCCGTTCAGTTTCGTGATCATTCTGTTATCTTGGTATCTCGATATGAATAATTTAATATTCTTTCGAAAAATTATACGTTTCCATTTTTCCTGTAAGGTCGAGGCCACACCGAAGTGATTCGCTTAGTGCTAAGCTAGGCGCTATACTATAATAGTCACGTAGCGTGGCGTGAAGCGTACAGTGTGGCCATTGCGATAGTATGAGATGCGTTGGTTCGCCAGGATATTTTATTTAATTAACGACACAACAGTGTCTTTATATACAAATGAACATGTGACGGGTTATACAAGTACAAGTACTTAAAATTATTGACAAAAAATACAAAACTTTATTTTAAACTAACATGAAGATACAAAAAGCAGTAGTAATAATAAATTACAGTCATTGTTTTAAAATTATTTAATAATTATATGTATATTTAAGTTTAATATATGTTATGTATGTATACCACAAAATATTACCAAACTTCACCAAGCAGACTTACGTAATTGTCGAAGACTTATTTTATAGAGGTAAAGAACTCAGATTTGTTTTTAGTGGAACAGCGCATACATAGAACAAATATTGGATTTTTTGAGAATTTTGTGGAAATTGTATGGATAGATATTGGGATATAGAAAACACATGACCTCATTAGTAGAACGAGATGCAAGTTGATTTGCGGAATTAAAACCTTCATACATGTTGATGCAGGGTTACTCAACTCCAGAGGCAAAGTATTTTCCTTAATGTTTTGTTTATATTACGTTATTTATATTAATAAAGGAGAGCACAAAGTTAGTAGCTATTTCTAAATATTGTTATGATATTCTGGCGAATACTATATAAACTTATATTAAAAATATCTAAATTGTTGCAAAACTCGTTTCCAAGTCTTTGCATATGAATTATAGAGGAGTTGATTTTATAATTAGTATAGCAATTTTCGGTATAAAAGGGATTGAGCTGTCTTGTGGATCTAGTGGGAATACGAAATGAAATGCTTGCGAGTAAGTGAGGTGCATCAATCACTGAGTGAATGATTTTGTATAGCAGTAGTATATCGGCTGTTTTTCTTGTCACACAGCTTCAAGAGTTTCATTGCATTTAATATGTCACCTAGCTCGCAGCGTAGCTCCAAGCACCTAGCGAGGCTCATACCTGTGTGACCGAGGCCTACTTACCATTTCATCTCCACTCTTACACTGAACTGTTGGTAACATTACTTACCAGGTTTATACACGTGTTGATGATATGCCTCGTGATCGAGACCCTTCTTTTTTCCTTTGGATACCAGACTTTCCATTTTATCTTCCCGGCTGGCAATATGGCCCGTAGAACTTAGAGGATTTGCAGCTGTATTATTAAAGACAAACACTGTACAATTTGTAATTCTTTCTTTTTTAATTTCGGCTTCATTGGACAAAAAGGAGACAAAATACATGGACCGATAATTCTGAAAATGGACTGTCATATATTTTATGTATTTAGATATTAAGACCTTTAGGTTTTGTTTTATAAAAATATTTTTACGTTACGTAAAAAAATGTTTTCCAAAGTACTGTTATAATGTAAATATTTTATGCAATTATGATTTTTTACGACTATCACGTAAAAAAAAATGTGTTTTAGTGACTTCATATGACTTACAACTAAATTTGTTTTAATTACTTGATACTTCACATGACTTACAACTACATTTGTTTTAATTACTTGATACTTCATATGACTTACAACTTAATTAAGTTTAATTACTTGATACTTCATATGACTTACTACTAAATTTGTTTTAATTACTTGATACTTCATATGACTTACAACTAAATTTGTTTTAATTACTTGATACTTCATATGTCTTACAACTAAATTTGTTTTAGTTACTTGATACTTCATATGTCTTACAACTAAATTTGTTTTAATTACTTGATACTTCATATGACTTACAACTTGATTTGTTTTAATTACTTGATACTTCATATGACTTACAACTAAATTTGCTTCAATTACTTGATACTTCATATGACTTGCAACTAAATTTGTTTTAATTACTTGATACTTCATATGACTTACAACTTGATTTGTTTTAATTACTTGATACTTCATATGACTTACAACTAAATTTGTAAGATAATATTCATAAAAAAATGGCGGAACTTACGGTAACAGATTCAGTATATTCTTATGTTTTTACATTATAAGTAGTCGGATACTCGTATAACGTGGAAATAATTTTTTTTTTTCGTATATTTTCGGCCTTCCTTTTTTGGGTGAAAGATATTTTATAAAACATCTGATAAGGTGCATCTTTTAGAAATCTAATTCATTGTATTTTTAACCAATAAACAGATTCTGTCTTAACATTTTTCGTTCCCTTTATAATTGATTTCTCCAGAGATTTTGTTGAATTTTTTTATTGTAACATTCGGTGCACTATAAATGTTCTTTTTTACAACACTGAGATATCAGTTTATTATAGTCTTCAGGCATTATAATAAACATAGTTTTGTACAAAAATCAGGTAGATATATGCTTTTTTACGTATACCGAAAAATAAGTGATTTAGTCTACTATCAAAATAAACAAAAACAGAATTTACCGACGAACTTTACAAAATCATTAAACGTTGTATTTCATGATTTTGTAAAGTTCAACATCCAAAGTAAGGTGAGGGTGAAGGTGAGGGTGAGGGTCCACCCCATAATGACATACAGTATAGAGTCTAGAGCCGACACTGTCAAAACCAAAAATCTCCTTCGAACCAACGAAATGAAGTTACTCAGGAGTATCCCTGGCAAAACCCTTCGTGATAGAGTACGAAACACAGAAATCCGAAGGACGTGCGAAGTTGAAGATATTGTCAGATGGGGACGACAGAGAAGAAGGTTCTGGAACGAACATGTACCCAGAATGGTGGAACCGAGAACCGTAAGAATGGCCAGGGACAGTATCCCCCGAGCGAGCAGATCTCCAGGACGACCTCCCAAACGATGGAAAGACAGCTGGCAGTCGACGTCACTAGAGGGAAACGATGCCATAACAGGCCTAAAAGAAAAGTAAGAAGATGAAGAAGTTGTATTTTTTTCCTAAGTAGTTCTACTAGTTAAAATATAAACAATTGTAGTGTAAAATAAATCAGAAATGACCTCGCAATTACCAATGTACTCTTGTTTTGACTTAGACCACTATCATAATAACCGGCACATATGTTTATGTCAACGACCTCGCAATTACCAATGTAGTCTTGTTTTGACTTGGACCACTATCATAATTACTGGCAAATATATTTATGTCAACGACCTCGCAATTACCAATGTTGTCTTGTTTTGACTTGGACCACTATCATAATTACCGGCACATATGTTTATATCAACGACCTCGCAATTACCAATGTCGTCTTGTTTTGACTTGGACCACTATCATAATTACTGGCACATATGTTTATATCAACGACCTCGCAATTACCAATGTAGTCTTGTTTTGACTTGGACCACTATCATAATTACCGGCACATATGTTTATGTCAACTACTTCGCAATTACCAATGTCGTAAGTATTGTTTTTAAATTGAATTTAATATAGTATTGATTAAGTGTTGACAGATTTGAGATGGAATAGCTGCGATCCACATTGAATCCCCTCTACCTCCATATTGTATATAATTTGCAATTTGCAGTGACGATTTCGTAGGGAGAAATTTAATTTTGAACACCCTTCTACCTAGCTATATTAATATTCAATTCATCGAAGGGCTTGTTAATTAAATTGCTTTTTGGTATTTGACAAACCATGTTCCCCATCAAAAGCATTTGTATTGTTTTAAAATAAATTTATAATGCAAAACGTGTCTGAAATTTGTAAATGCCACAAGGATTAATTTGTTAATGATATTAAAATATAGAATACTATTCTTGAAAAAATGTAGCATGGTCCCTGTAACAGTTCACAAATTTGCCCCAATACAACCTTGTAACGACGTTCAGTAATTTTAATTATTTTATCAACTTTAATACAAGCCTCGATTCTAATAAATAGCAAGTTATTTAGGTAAATACATTGTATGAAACTAGCAATTTATACTTGTTACAAATTAGCAAAAATGTGGCTGTTTGTTAAAATCAAATAATTTTGGAAGACGTTCGTCAAAAGTCACTACTTTAGTCTGCATTAGCAAGGGATGGGGTATTCGATAATTGGATTTTCGATTTTTTTATACATAAAATTAAATGTTCGTAAATTAGTATTAATTCATAGTGGATCTTTGCCTATTTAAAGATAGATACAGATCATACGATACATTAAAAAGTCAGTATAATGAAAATTAGGAATTAAAACATCAGTTTAGAGAAAAACAACTTTTCGATTTATGAAAACAAAAAAACTATTCGATTTGTAAAAAAAAAAAAAACGATTTTATCCCATCCCTTTGAGACGTGACATTTCAAATGTCACAGGAACCATCCTACATTTTCTCCAGGAAAGTAGCTAGAATTTATTTATATCACTCGAATTATAATATGTAAGCGTCCTAGCTGATACAACAACGACGCTTAAACTAAAAGAGTTCGTGATTTGATTTTTAATTTTATCATTTTCCTTGACTGAATCATCAATTATTAATTTTGCCACACGTTTCCGGTAGGAGTTAATATAAATCACCCTTACATTCGCATCAATCAAGTCTTTCCCCAAGCATGTAGTCACGATGTTTGGGGTAGTTAACATGTATTGCGAGTATTGTCTAGCCCCACAATCACATTCAATGCTACATTCGTTCATAACTCCCAATTTTCGCATGTTTACCTGGCATCCAGTTACCCCTACTCAGAGTTTATTCAAAGCTCTCCAAATAGGAATTACTTCCTCCAATATTACTTGATGTCTCTATCATACCATTACATAAAACTGTTGAAAACCTAAGAGTGCTAATAGATAACACTCTCTCATGGCGAGATCAAGTAAATGAGGTAAGCCGAAAGATCTTCTTCAGCCTTCATTCCCTTAACCTGTTCACCGCGTTAAAAATCAAATTCCACGAATCCTGTGCGCGGCACAATTTAAGCGTTTTTTAATTTCTAAGTTTAAACACATATTTTGTTTAGAACCACTGATATTTGATTACAACACCAAGTAAACATGACACTTAAGTAATTTTCTGATAATAAATAATAGTCATTACTCTTAAGGAGACTCATTAAATAAAGGAGATAAACTTAACATTACGTAAAATAAACAAAGGGATGCTACGATCAAATCGATGCTTCATGACACTCACCCGATCAAATGCATATAGCACTAGTAATGTTTATTTACGTAAGAGAGACTTAGTAATGTTTATTTACGTAAGAGAGACTCATCGCAGGACTCGATCCGCGCGACAGGTCGTCAATGCTGGAAATATTGAGAAACCAAACAAATTCGGCGCTCTGTTTATTCAACAATATCTCATAAACTAATATATTATTTGACAAGGTTTTCAGAGATGTCGCTAGAATAAAGATTATTTTAAATTTTAGTTTAATTTTTATTCCGGTTTTGTGTAATTTTTTTTAAGTATTTGTGATTTGAAACTTGGATTGTCGTCAGATCACAGGCGTTTGTGCTTCCCGCGGGGAACACGTTAAAGTGTTGCAAAGATTCCTGCCTACTAAAACCAAAATTTTACTCGGACAATCTCTGCTATTTCCAATTCTGAACTATGCGAACGTCTGTTATTTGGATGTTACAGAGCTGGACAAATTACAGCGTGTTCAAAATGTTTGTCTAAGATTTATTTTCAACCTACGAAAGTACGACCATATAACTTCATACCAGAAGGCATTGAACTGGTTAAATGTTAGAAATAGACGCCAAATTTACATACTGTCTCTATTGTATAATATTATTTACTGTCCCGCCACCCCCTCTTATCTCACCGAAAATTTTCAGCGTCTTTCCAATCATGGATTAGCGCTACGCTCAAACAGAGATTGTTTATTGGCCTTTCCAGTTCACCGCTCCTCTTTTTTTACGTCGTCCTTTACTGTCCATGCAGTGAGACTCTGGAATCAGGTACAACGGCTCAGGACTGACGTTGGAGTGGCGAGGGGATCCTCGACTGCGAGGCCCGGCAATGATAGATGTAGAGGATATTTTATTTTTTATTTATTTATTTATTATTACACATGACAAGAAATATACATAATTTGTGAAAAAACAACAGGTAATTAAATTTGGACATACAATTTTAATGAATCTGGGTTTGTTGCCTTTCATTTGTCGTATCCCCAGTAAACTAGGCTTTTGCCTGTATCTCACTGAGGATATTTAGCATGAAAAAATAAATCGATACTTCTTTCCGATTTTCAATTACACAAAAACAAAACCCCGTTGCACGTTCTCATCAACCTGACAAACAGTGACACTCAACTACAACTGGAAACATCTTGCGAAATTCAACTCCTCACACATCATCACTCCAAAAATACCAAAAATATTCATTCCACAATATACCGCACACAATCATAAGAATAAAAGTAAAAAACATACAGAAACACAAAAACAACAAGAAGAAATCCACACTCACGAGCCCACACAAATGTGTTCCACACGTCATTCATCCTGAAAGCCCAAGTACTGAAAATCCTGTCGCAATAACAACCACGCTCCGATCGACTGGCTAAATGATTTTCCTACTTTTACCTTTATTGAATTCGGCACGCCATTGTATGTCACGGGAGCCAAATAAGCATATGAAATGAAAGTTTGGCGCTATGCTCTCTCTGCCTACTCGGACAGGGAAAAGTCGTGATAGTTTGTGTTTATGTAATATAATTTATATTAGTTGCATTTCATAAACATTTCACGTGACTCGACGCTTGACATAACAAATAATTCGTAAATTCGACAAATGTTTTAAAAACCGCAAAAGGAATGAAAATAATTGAAAAAGTGCTGCGAACAAGGTGGTAACTAACAAAACTTGTATTTTACAGTATTCAAGAAAAACACTTTTTATTAAGTGTCGATATTTTAATAGTTTTTTTTTTAAACCATAGATATATTTTCATACACACACTTTATTCAAAAATTACCAAACTATATTCAAAACAACAAAAAAAAACATGATAAACACTATGAACATGTGGAATAATGTGGTCCGCGAATGTAGTTACAACGTTATTCCACAACTCTTATATAAAACAAACAAGTTGTGTTGTTACAACTTTTATATGAAGAATCAATCATGTACGTTAGTTGCCACGTTATTCGACTAACCTCTTTTGATCTTCATTTATCCGTTACTTCTTTGCCTTTTCTGCTTATATAGGATTGTCCGCTGTTTCTAAGTTTCTTCCGTTTATTATCTGACCATTCTGCAACCCTTGCTTATCGTTTTTTTTTTACCAAAATTAATTTTATTTTCTACTCTAGCAGAGTGAACGACGGGCGCCTCTCCGGACATGTTGATACTTGAAACCACGTTATTCCACTGAGCGCGCGCAAAAATCCAACGGCAATGTTGGCTTATCAGTAGAAACGAAATATATAGAAAATATTTTTTTAAAGGGGACAAGAACGTAACCACATAGCACGTTATTTCACAAAAAACTGGATTTTGAAAAAATGTTAGTTAACACCTTATTCGCGGAACGCATTCAATTGTCGAGTAGATCGTACATAATACAATAGCTGGTGTGGATTTCTCTTCGAAGAAAATCCTGGTGCAGTTTAAATTTATTCTACGTTCAAGGGTACTGCGCATATCGATGCAAAATAAGAAAATACCTAGTCTTCTTATTGTATTTACAGTAGAATAACAAAACTGACTCCTTTTAACAGCACTTGGATCGAGGAAAATAAACATTGACTTCTCTCATCTAGTTACAATAGCTTCCTCGGTCTATTTACAATAGCTTCCCCGTTCTAGTTAAAATAGATTCCTCGATCTTGTTACGTTAAATAATAATACTCGTATAAAGCTTTGCTGCATTTGAAGTTTTCTCTGAAAGTACAGTTAAACTTATTTTATTGAAAGAGTATATTTGACAACCACCGTGACTTAGTTGATAAAACGCTTGTCTCCCAGCCTGGAGGTAGCGGGTTCCATTTCTGTTGAAAGTCATTTTTTTTTAAAAGGATTCCAGTTATGTTATAATTTAAGGATTATATTGCTGAATGACAATAAGTCCGCAAGATTGTACAATATACAACGAAAGTTTAATACACTAAGATAATACAATGTGACCAAAGTCATAGGTATTCTTGTATCCCTAAATTAAAGGCGAAAAATACCAATAATGATATGCGATAATAATACATTCGACTTTAGGTGGAGTAATGTTTTATATTTTACATCATAAAATTTCGTAAATAATACACAACGATATGATTCTCTATTATTTTTTTCTTTTACATTAAAAAAGCTACGTGTGTAATACAGTACCGTATGATTCTATTATTTTCTCTTTAACATTATAAAGCTACGTGTGTAATACAGTACAGTGTGATTCACTATTATTTTATATTTAACATTATAAAACTACGTGTTTAATACCGAACATTATGATTCTATATTATTTTCTCTTTGACATTATAAAACTTCTTGTGTAATACAGCAAAATATGACTGTCCATAATAAAGGCATGAATAAAAATTGTACATGTTTTTCTGTTTTTACAATTGTCCACTCTACAAAAAACATTATCAAAGTGAACAGCACTTTATCAGCTGTCAAAATTACATTTGAAGTTAATAAGTTTAGGAAAATTCAATATTAGGCAGGCAGGGGGTCTTCCGGAACACAAATAAAACGGCAATGGTCTACGGGGGCGAAAAAGTTTGGGAAACTTTGGTTTAGAGTTTTAACTAGCATTTTATTTTAGAAACATTTAATTAATTGTATTTACAATGTTTCAATGGACTCAGTTACACTGCTATGGAACCAGTTGTCAACTAACATAGAACTCGCTCCAACGTTTCCGTGTTTCAAAGAGGGACTGAAAAAGTTTATATTTCTTGCTCAATCAGATGTCATATGTTATTTATTTGTCATCGATATTTTAGAGTAAACTTCGAAGCCTTATTTTTCTTAAAATATTCCACAAATCCCATCTTAATCGACATTGTCTTTAAGACGTATATTTTTTTTTATTAATGTTTGTTTTTCTCAAATAATATTTTCAAACATTACATTAAAGACATGATCTGATAATAATTATGATACGATACTGATTGACTGGAAGATCTGATTGTAATTATGATACGATACTGATTGACTGGATACTGATAATAATTATAATACGATACTGATTGACTGGATACTGATAATAATTATGATACGATACTGATTGACTAGAAGATCTGATAATAATTATGATACGATACTGATTGACTGGAAGATCTGATAATAATTATGATACGATACTGATTGACTGGATACTGATAATAATTATGATACGATACTGATTGACTTGAAGATCTGATAATAATTATGATACGATACTGATTGACTGGAAGATATTTGTATTAACCCTTACAGGCACAGGTAAAATTCGCTTATTTTTACTCAGTTTTTAGTCAAATCCTAAGAGTGTTTGACAATCCTGGTCAAAGATAACTCAAGCATGTGTCTCCAACATCATATCACGAATGCATCCACATTTTTCTTAATTTTTGCTCTCAATGTCCAAGTCTCCGCTCCATACAAGAACATTGAAAATATCTGAGAATGCATTAATCTCTTTTTAGTTGCTATTAAAACGTTTCGATTCTTCCATATTCCCTGCAGTTTTACCACAAGTTCTTAGTTATCGCAGTTCTCTGAATTTCAGGTTCTAAAGTTCCGTCACTTGTTGTCATGCAAGATCAGAGATTAACACAATCAAAAGTTATTTAACGTCGGTTTAATGCAAATTTTATAAAAATATATTTTGTATCAAATTAGTCACGCAACATGAAAAAATAAATTTTCTGTCTTTATAATAACTTAGAATAATTTATACTTGACCCACCACATTGTCCTTTAGCTATTATTTGTTAACCCCTTGAACCCTTACAGGCACAGGTAAACTTAATTTATTTTTACTCAGGCTGCACAAAAAATAAAAAGTCAAGTTTCTCATTATTTTTTTAATGTGTTTGAAAAATGATACATAAAAATGCTAAATTAACATATTTCCACTTCCTCGGTAGGTCAAGGAACTCCCGGTGAGGTGGTACAACTTATGTACCACTAGTCCATATTTCCACTGGTACTTCTAATGTACCACCAAATAATGCCGAAATACATCCAAGTAAAATTAATTTTTAACCTAAATATAAATTTACCACAATTATTGAAGTCAATTTTATCACAACACAACTATTTTTTATTAAAATTTAATACAAATATTTAAAGTTTTCTTTTATACGCACACCAAGAACAACTAACTGTCAATAATATTAGAAGCTAAATGAATTTGAACAGGACCAAACCTGCAGCTGTGCGGATATGAGTCATAAGTATTATATTATACGAAGTGGTACATAATCTGAGCGTTCGTGCAGCAATAGAGAGAGGTTTAATAAGTGGTACATTGCGTGTACCATTGTGCAGTACTGCGTCAAAAAAGGTGGTGGATAACGTGGACCACTAAGCTTGTAAGAGTTATGTAATAAGTTTGCCAGAAGTAGTTGCTTGAAAGTGTTAAATAAATAAAACCTGATTTTGGCCTATCCTGCATAAAAAGGATGTCTTAAACGTTTTGTAGGGATCCACGGTCGTCGCGGAATATTGTCGCATATATACGGTCAATGACCGATGAGATTCGCATTCCTCGACAAATTTAAATAAACAGTCCAAAGTAAATACGCCGTCCATTCAAGTCCAAAGATCACCCGCCGGCCAGTCATCCCGTAGCGAGCGGACCGCACTACATACTAGAGAGAGAACGCACCACGCTGTCTCGCCGGTTCCGTAAATAGATTGTTACCTACATATTACAATTGACCATTTCTGCATTCACAGAAGCGAGATAGAAGCATATCGCGAGCGCACTCCCGCGCCCATTCTGAAATGTTATAAATACCTACGTACTATCAAAATAAACAATTCAGTCTCTCTTTCCGCATTGCGATCTAACGTGTTTTATTTATTTATCAACAATCATAATCATCATATACCTTTAAGTGACATTCCCTAAAGTGTTTTTAAATCAGGAATGCAAATTGAATTTTAGGAGATTTTTATGATTGCAGTTTTAAGTGTTTTGTGAAACAATTTTACAAAATCTAAATCTCTATTAATTTTCTAATGTAATCTCTATATATTCTATTTGGGTCATGTACTTAGAGGAGCAAAGTACAAATTACTGCACCTGATCATCCAAGGCAAAATAGAGGGTCGAATAGATGTTGGCAGGAGTCAAGTCCGGCTCCACAATATACGTGATTGGACTGACATAAGGGATGTTGGAGATCTTTTTCGGGCTGTCGGGGATAAAGATATCTACTCTCAAGTGATATTCAACGTTGGGGGGAACCTGATATGACACTGGGAAGAAAGAAGAAATCTCTATATATCTCTTGTAAATATACAAAGGCGAGAAAGTGATGTTTGGTATCAAATATTGCAAATTTGATATTCTCGCTTTATTGGGCATTTCCTTTCCCCACCGACTGAGAATTTTGAGCTTTTACAATATTTCAATACCATTAAATTCACTGATGGAACCCGTCAACATGTCCGCACTGGGGACGCTGATATTTTGAAATGATTATACGGTAGACCATATTTCAATCAACCCCAATCATCGAACCTTTGTGTTTTGAAATATTGCAATATACAGTCCGCCGTCACATGTATCGACAATCTTGCTGCACATAAAGAGACAATCAAGATAAGATAGAAAATCAGATTTTAACCCTTTTTAATAATTGGGTACTTAGCCCCTAACCCTCGTGTTGAAATACAAGATGGTTACAACTTTGTCACGAACATCACCGATTATATTGAATAATTCATTTTATATCCTCAGTGAGATACAGGCAAAAGCCTAGTTTACTGGGGATACGACAAATGAAAGGCAACAAACCCAGATCCATTAAAATTGTATGTCCAAATTAAATTACCTGTTGTTTTTTCGCAAATTATGTATACTTCTTGTCATGTGTAAAATACATAAATAAACTGTATAAAGCTAAAATAAAATATTGTAATTTATTTTATCAAACACTGTTTATTTCACTTTTTTTGTAACGGTATTTTTATTTATTTATTTATTTATTATTACACATGACAAGAAATATACACAATTTGAGAAAAAACAACTGGTAATTTGATTTGGACATACAATTTTAATGGATCTGGGTTTTTTGCCTTTCGTTTGTCGTATCCCCAGTAAACTAGGCTTTTGCCTGTATCTCACTGAGGATATTTAGCATGAAAAAATAAATCGATACTTCTTTCCGATTTTCGATTACACAAAAACAAAACCCCCGTTGCACGCTCTCATCAACCTGACAAACAGTGACACTCAACTACAACTGGAAACATCTTGCGAAACTCAACTCCTCACACATCATCATAACCCTACCGGTTTCAAGGCTTTCACCTCATCTTCAGGGGAGCACAAACAAGACTAAATTCTGTTCGAACTGGTACCGATATACACGATTCAACGGCTGGGGACATTCGGGTTGGGGACTGAAGGCTGAGGGAGACATGTGACGATTTCGGCCAGCAGCGGAGAGATTTTTGGGATATATGTGTTTACCAGATGTTCGCCCCGGTGGAATGGGGAATACATGTGCCCCAGATCTATTAAAATTGTATGTCTAAATTAAATTACCTGTTCTTTTAGTAATAATAAATAAATAAATAATTAAAAAAATATACGGATAAGAAGCGTATTAGAGACACTACAAACATATAATATTGATCATGCCATTTCCTTATCGAGGTAGGAAGAAAAGTGCGAGACTTTTCTATCGCGACACTCATTTTTCTCCTCTTCTACACCCATACACCTCATACAGCTCCTCCATTTCTCCCTTATAACATTTCCTTCTTTCAAAATACCATGCACTTAATCCAACCATACTTTCCTTGGTCTTCCTCTTCCACGCCTTCCTTTCACTTGAGCACTGTATAATAATTTCATTTGTATTTTTTATGCATTCGTTCCACACGTCCAAACCATCTCAAAGTGATATTCTTCATCTTACTTAACATATTAGCCTTAAGTTCACACTCGTTCCTCCCTAATTACGTTATTCCGTATTCTGACATACATTGTCACCCTATGTATTATTCTAAGTGCATTTCTACAGCATGTATTCGTCTATTGTTAATCTTGTTTATAGATAGTAAGATAATAATAATAAAAAACGACAATTTAAACAGCGCCATCTAGGGAGCTGACTCAGGGTTAAAATCTATATAGCGCCATCTAGAGAATGTTCTAAAAATCCATTATTATTGACAGATTAAAAATATAAAAAATAAAACAAGTTGGTGCAAGTATATGAAGGTGGTTACTGAAAGCATTAGATTAGGAACTTCCTTACTTCTGGACATGTTTATAAAAGAATATTTAGTTAGAAAATTACTAAGAACTTATCAAGAGAAGACGAACCACAAAGAAATCTTTTCAGATCTTCTGATATATGGTAGTAATATGTACATACGGCTGTAGATGGAGTGTACTGTATATGTTCATACGCAATCATAAATGTTGATAAGACTTCTCAAAAAAAGTTGTCTACAAGTGCTTCCTAAAGCTGCACACGCCACCTATTTCTCTAGTACTTTGAGACATACAAAATGTTTATTGAAATTACACGATGAATTCTAGTTTTTTTTATGAATAATGAATTAAAATATCTGGTTTAGGTTATATATAATATACTCGTATATGACATTTTATAACAAGAAAAAATAAATTAAACTATGTGGTTTAGGTTATATATGACATTTTATAACAAGGAAAAATAAATTAAACTATGTGGTTTAGGTTATATATGACATTTTATAACAAGGAAAAATAAATTAAACTATGTGGTTTAGGTTATATATGACATTTTATAACAAGGAAAAATAAATTAAACTATGTGGTTTAGGTTATATATGACATTTTATAACAAGGAAAAATAAATTAAACTATGCGGTTTAGGTTATATATGACATTTTATAACAAGGAAAAAATTAATTAAACTATCGGATTTAGGTTATATAACATTTTATAACAAAGAAAAATAAATTAAACTCTCAGGTTTAGGCTATATATGACTTTTATAACAAGGAAAAATAAATTAAACTCTCTGGTTTAGGCTATATATGACATTTTATAACAAGGAAAAATAAATTTAACTATCTGGTTTAGGTTATATATGACATTTTATAACAAGGAAAAATAAATTAAACTCTCTGGTTTATGTTATATATGACATTTTATAACAAGGAAAAATTGATTTAATTGAAATTTTACTCAAAAAATCCAATTCTACGAAAATAAAGATTGATAATTCATTAAATATTACACAACAATAATAGTACTGTTGCAATAATAAAATAAATGTGTTAAAATGACAATAAATACACCATTGTCGTCTAGAACCAATTTACCAAGGATAGACTAGCAACATGTGTAAAAGTAAGTATAGTGCAATAAGCAATTTTTTAATAAAATTTCATCAAACACCCCTTTACAAAACAAAGCCTTGTAGAGTACATGTACAAGCGAGGAAATTCGATTTGAATGGGGTGAAAATTTTCCAATATATCCCGGTTTCAGCGGGTGACACGGGAGCTACCGGAAATGCAGTTTTGCTTTGACAGCAAAACGTACATGTGAATAAAGCACGTATTCAACATTCTATAATGAATATTATATTTTTTTTTCATTCTTCGTGGAACTTTTCCAATTAGGGATCGATTGTAAAAAAATAAACTTTATCAGTTGAAACTTACAATTATCTAGAATTGTAACTTTTTAAAATTGGTGTTATTACGTTGACTCGTATAATTTCATAGTGTCTTTAATTTGGTGGCACAAATCATCCTACTTTGGGTGGATTGCCTATTTATATAAAAAAAAAGCGTTCTGTTTTGAGATTATTGTCATTACACGCGGATGAGCTTATTTGAAATGTATTTTAGAAATCCGAACTTACTCGTAGCTATTAAATTCTCATCGAACAAAGTCAATATGTTTTCATGAAACAAAGTGAACGGAAAACTTGTTAATGCAAAAGCTCTATTTTTTGCTGGTAAATAAATGCAGAATGCGAAAAGTGTAAAAGCTTAAGTATAGAAGAAGGGTGGGTAGTTGTTTAAGGGATATTATAATCTACTGTGACAGAATTATTAAGAGCAAAAAATACTGCAATGAAAAAGGTTATGCATTTTGGAATGAGTATATAAAAGATAGTGTCAAAGGGAAAAACCGAGTGATAAGAGAGTTGGTAGAAGCATGATCGAAAAGTGGTGGGAAATTGAAAAGTAGATTAAGAAAGTACAAATAATGTAGACGGAAAAAATAGTTTCGGCGAAAAAGCGATAAGTAATTGTTGACGATGTAAGAAAGCTTATATCAAATATTGAAAACATTTTTTTAATTCAATAGTCAAATGCCCTTTGTGATACAATGGTCAAATGACCTTTGTGATACAATGGTCAAATGACCTTTGTGATATAATGGTCAAATGACCTTTGTGATACAATGGTCAATGCCCTTTGTGATACAATGGTCAAATGACCTTTGTGATACAATGGTCAATGCCCTTTGTGATACAATGGTCAAATGACCTTTGTGATGCAATGGTCAAATGCCCTTTGTGATACAATGGTCAAATAACCTTTGTGATACAGTGGTCAAATGACCTTTGTGATACAGTGGTCAAATGACCTTTGTGATATAATGGTCAAATGACCTTTGTGATACAATGGTCAAATGCCCTTTATGATACAATGGTCAAATGCCCTTTGTGATACAATGGTCAAATGCCCTTTGTGATACAATGGTCAAATGCCCTTTGTGACACAATGGTCAAATGCCCTTTGTGATACAATGGTCAAATGACCTTTGTGATACAAAAATTAAGTAACGTCATCACATACAATGTAATATTTACATAAAAGAAGGCGCAATAAAGACATCAGAAATAAATGCATTGATAAAATTGATGTTTTAGTCAAGATGAAAAAAGAAGCTTGAAGTTGGTTTGGACATGTGGGGAACATGAATGACGAAAGAATGACTAAGCAAGTATACAAGTCAAAAGTCAGTAGGCCGAGTCAGTATACAAGTCAGTAGGCCGAGAAAAAAACGTAGCTTTATCAAATGGACCGGGTTTCGAAAGTTGATTATGTATGAATAATAGAAGATTGTGCATGGAGAGGTGTATGAATGTAGAGGAGGTGAAATTGGCGTGCTCGGATAAAAAAGCTTGGCGATCTGATTTATCTGCCTACTCGCAAGAGACATGACATTATGATGGGTATGTATGTAAACGCACCTCCGTGGTATAGTAGATAAGACACTTATCTTACAACTAAACGGCTGCAGGAAAGATTCACACTGTTTGGTTGGAAGAGATTGCCGTCTGACAATAAACCTACCAGATTGTATTTACAATAAAAGTGTTTAGTAAATACATATTTTTTCCAAATTATGTTAGGTTCGAATCCCTAGATAGACCGCTCTTGAGAGTCTGCTCTCTCTAAACGGCACTATATAAATTGTCCCCTTATTATTATTGTTATTGTAATCTAGACCGTGACCTTCAATTAGTATAACATAAAAATTACATTTTTATTTCTTCCGCATGGTACTAGGCGTATCTAGAAAGTAAGTGTACTGAGGCTCTCACGACCGGATGGATTTTATTTTCTACATGTTGGCTACACTTTCGTGTAGCCTGACCCTTCCCCTCCGCAATGAGACTAGTTTGAGGTCAGTACGTTGAGAAGTGTCGACGCGACAACACATTTTGTGAAAAATGTCAATCCAATCCCCGCCAAGTGCGAAATAAATAATGCCGGGCAAGAGTTTTTGAGGCGCTGCAAACTCCATGGAGATGAATTTCTCCGCTCCATCGTTACTGGAGATGAAACTTGGGTTGCACACTACACGCCTGAAACCAAAAGGCAGTCTCAACAGTGGCGTCACACCTCTTCACCCTCCGCCAAAAAGTTCAAAACCACAATTTCAGCCGAGAAAATCATGGCATCCGTGTTTTGGGACTGTCAAGGCATAATTTTAATTGAATATATGCCTCAAGGGGAGACCATCAACTCTGCAAGATACTGTGAGACCCTAAAAAAATTGCGGAGGGCGATTCAGAACAAAAGGAGAGGCATTCTGACAAAGGGAGTCTGCCTGCTGCACGACAATGCCAGACCACACACGGCCAACGCCAAGAAGGAACTGCTCGCCTCGTTTAAATGAGATGTCCTGAACCATCCCGCGCATTCCCCTGACCTAGCACCTTCAAATTACTATCTCGTTACCTCCCTGAAGCTGCACATGGGTGGAAAAAGGTTTCCAACCGACGAGGAGGTAAAGGAAGAGGTGGATAAGTGGACGGAGGGGTTGGCGGGAAACTACTTCGAGGAAGGCATAAAAAAGTTGATACTCCGCTTCACCACCTGCATTGAGAGGAATGGCGTCTATGCCAAAAAATAGCTTACATATGTATTGTACTACGGTAACCACGTAATTTTTTTGTTTAAATTAAAAAAATTGTAACCTACAAAAATTCAGTACACTTACTTTCTGGATATGCCTCGTACATAAAAACATGTTTGAGTCGATGATTCGAACATATTGATGATCGTGGACGAAATAAAAAATAGTCTTCCGCTCCAGTATTCGTGCATAAAGGTTTAAAATCACTGGATTACGCACAGAAACCGCGGTTTACTGTTACAATTATTGGTGACACTATCCCGCGCATGTGAATATTGTTCCTGACTAACTATTTTACCAGATTGTTTAAATCAATTGTTTTAACCTTTCCTTCCCTGTGTTGGGTATCTTCTACACGTTGCTTCTAATAACCATCAATATCTCTATAAATATAATAAATACAAGGTTAAGATTTTAGGTATTCCTCCGTAATATATTAACGCATTGATTTAAAAAATAATATTAATAATAATCAGAATTTATCGACTACATCGAGGTGTTTTGTAAAGATCGAAAACAAGTTCGCATTTAAACGCTGCGAGTGCCTCGTCTTGACGATAGGTGAATAGTGTGCGGGAAGCGTGACACTATATTCGCATCTCACTCTTGCATACTAGACTGAATTGCGAGGAGCTGAATTGTCTCAACGTCGCAAGCATAAGCGTAAGCGCCGGGGTATGCGACTGACGTTCCGCGCCACTAGTAGCTTTTAGGCTTGCAAATAGGTTAGACGTACGCCCGTTCCGTGAGCGTTGCCAGATGGTATTTTAATGTTTTCAGCAATAAATCTCAATTATTATAATTTTTAACTTCAATTATAATTAATTAAGGGGATTATCTATGAATGTTCTTATTTTTCCGATTTAAAATCGCTAATTTTTTATTGCGTACTCACTACCCAACACCGGAGCACGCGTATTATTTTTATCACCGTAAGGGAAGGGTTAATACCATTGAGAATCAACTTTGAAAACCCCCAGGTGGAAGTTAAGCGTCTTGCCAACTAGACAACGAAGGTGGAATATTGATGTAACAATATCCAACAAAATTTACAATACCATGTATGGCATTATTGTATCTAATGATTTTATAAAAAAAATTATCCTATCATTTGGAACGAGGTTTGAGGAAGGACAATTTGCATACATCCTTTCACAAGACACATTTCCTCGATTGCAGGAAATTGTATATCTGCGTCATTTCCACAAAAATCGATTGTGCACTGTTGCCCTTCCGTTTACGAAGTTACTAGAAATCTATTTTCGTCCTTTGAAGGTTGCAATGAAGATTTTGCTGAGAACGTTCAATTTTAAATTTCGCGAGCCTTCTTGCTCTAATATTTCAAATACATAATTGCATTCAAATGTAATTATAATTATTTTCGTCCTTTGAAGGTTGCAATGAAGATTTTGCTAAGAACGTTCAATTTTAAATTTCGCGAGCCTTCTTGCTCTAATATTTCAAATACATAATTGCATTCAAATGTAATTATAATTATTTTCGTCCTTAGAAGGTTGCAATGAAGATTTTGCTAAGAACGTTCAATTTTAAATTTCGCGAGCCTTCTTGCTCTAATATTTCAAATACATAATTGCATTCAAATGTAATTATAATTATTTTCGTCCTTAGAAGGTTGCAATGAAGATTTTGCTAAGAACGTTCAATTTGAAATTTCGCGAGCTTTCTTGCTCTAATATTTCAAATACATAATTGCATTCAAATGTAATTATAATTATTTTCGTCCTTTGAAGGTTGCAATGAAGATTTTGCTAAGAACGTTCAATTTTAAATATCGCGAGCCTTCTTGCTCTAATATTTCAAATACATAATTGCATTCAAATGTAATTATAATTATTTTCGTCCTTTGAAGGTTGCAATGAAGATTTTGCTAAGAACGTTCAATTTTAAATTTCGCGAGCCTTCTTGTTCTAATATTTCAAATACATAATTGCATTCAAATGTAATTATAATTATTTTCATAAAATTTGGTGTTAGACTTAAAAATGTGATTAATTGTATTATAGTTTTGTTGTTAGTGGACTTATTTCCATGTGGCAATCTCTTCAACCAACCAGAAAGTTGTTAACCCTTCCTGTCCTGTGATGTGTAACTAGTACACATTGCTTCTAAAAACGTAAATATCTCTATAAATATAATAAATACTGCCTTCAGGTTTTAGGTACCATATTTCTCCGTAATACATTTATGCATTGAATGAAAAAAATAATATTAATAATAATTAGCACTTATCGGCCGCATCCGAGATATTTTGTGAAAATCGGGAATAAATTCACCGAAACAATCAAACGTGTGCCAGTGTGTGACGTAGTATATTCATTCTAAAGAAACGCTATGGGTGAGGAAGCGACGCTATTCACGTCTCACTCTAGTTCGGTATAGAATGTCAGTTCGCTCGCTTCTCTCTTTTTACTAGCCAGCCGCCTTTCGTTCGAGGTGGTCACTCCGTCCGATTTGTGAACGTCGTACGATGTTTTTTTTTCAGGTTTTCAGCAATTAAATTTCAATTATTATCACATTTGAATTCAAATTTAATTAATTCAAGCGATTGATTGAATATGAATTTTCTTATTTTTTTCGATTTTAAATCACTCATTTTAACATGTGTTTGATGTGTATTGAATACACATCACCGGAACGGGCGGATTTTTTTAAGCACAGGAAGGGAAAGGTTAAAGTAGCCTTAAGTGGAACAAAACTGGAATTCTTTTTTAAAAAATCTGGGTTCCAGCGAGATTTGACCCGCAACCTTCGAAGTCAAATAAATACTCTAGAAATGCTTGTATTGAGGAGAAAACATGGAGTAACAATGTATGATGGTATATGGAATGAAGTGAAAAAGTATGAATATATATTAAAGACTGATGTGTTATATGATGAAGAGCAATCTCAGATTGTTTGGGCACGTAGAACGAATGAATGAAAAAAGATTTACAAAACAAATATACAGTGCTTATGTGAGTGGAAGACGTGGTAAAGGACAACAATGAAAGTATGATTAAATCAAGCGAATGATATCTGAAAGAAGGAAACGTATAATGTCTGAGAAATCGTAGAAGTTGTGTGAATGTAGACGAATCTTAGGATGTGTGTACAGATAAGAAAGTATGTTTCTTTGTCCTCTCTGCCTACACCAACAGGGAAGTGGCGTGATGGCAAGTATGTACATATTATTTATTCAATATTGATTGTGAAGGAATTTGAATGATAACCTGATGCAGAGGCACGGCCTGGGGGACGTAGTCCGGGACAGAAGAGCATACAACCTGAGGACGAGGAGAGCTGACCCCAACAGTCTTCGCAGACAGTGAGTTGGGATGGAGCCAGGGAAAAGAAAGAATTTGGAATCAAATTACCTTACATTGTGTCTTATTGGGTCTTAATACTTAAACTTTTGTAAACATTTTTTTTAAGGAACTGTTAATTTATTTCGGGACTTGATTAAAGAGATTTATTATAATTTACATGTAAAAAACTTTCTTTGTGATGGGACCTAAGGAAACCCAAGAAATTACAATTTACAACATGGCAATTAGAATAAATCATTTTAAAAGTGTATCTAAACAAATTTAAAAGTTTTAAAAAAAATATTCAAATATGTTTAAGTATCTGTTTGCAATTAAGATTCTGTACGAGTACAATTTAAGCTAGTTTTTCCAATTCCACACTAATAAATATTAAATATTTTCACCTAAAAAGTTATTGAAGAATTAAAATATAAATGAACTAATATAGTATAACTGTCTAATATATGTAACTGTAAATACATTATACTTATATGAACATTTTTGGGTATAACTGTATAACTGTTAAATACATTATGTGAACATTTTTGGGTATATCATAACTTGGAAACGAGTTTGGCAACAATTTAGATGTTTTTAATATAAGTATATATAGTATTCGCCAGAATATCACAACAATATTTAGAAATATCTACTAACTTTATGCTCTCCTTTATTAATATAAATAACGAAATATAAACAAAACATTAAGGACAATACTTTGCCTCTGGAGTTGAGTAACCCTGCATCAACATGTAGGAAGGTTTTAATTCTGCAAAGCAACTTGCATCTCGTTATACTAATGAGGCCATGTGTTTTCTATATCCCAATATCTATCCATAAAATTTCCACAATATTCTCAAAAAATCCAATATTTGTTCAACGTATGCGTTATTCCACTAAAAACAAATCTCGTTTCTTTACTTCTATAAAATAAGTCTTCGACAATTACGTAAGTCTGCTTGGTGAAGTTTGGTAATATTTTGTGGTAAACATATAATTATTAAATAATTTTAAAACAATGACTATAATTTATTATTACTACTGCTTTTTGTATCTTCATGTTAGTTTAAAATAAAGTTTTGTATTATTTGTCAGTAATTTTAAATACTTGTATAACCTGTCACATGTTCATTTGTATATAAATACACTGTTGTGTCGTTAATTAAATAAATAAATATATATAGCCACAGAGCTAAGCTTCACCCACAATTGGACAAGGCCATTGTACGACGAAAAAAATAGGTTAGGTTAGGTTAGGTAAGGTTAGGTTAGGCTAGGTTAGGTTAGGTTAGGTTAGGTTAGGAAACTCGCTTAGGAAATAAATAAAGGATATAGAACTATAAAAGCGTCAGACTCTAAGTTTCGTTCTTAAAAAAAGTGTTCTATGAATTAAATATCGACACCATCAATAAATGAAAATCCACTTCATTTCGCAGTGCGTGGGTTAGGTTAGGTTAGGAAACTCGCTTAGGAAATAAATATAGGATATAGAACTATAAAAGCGTCAGATTCTAAGTTTCCTTCTTAAAAATAGTGTTCTATGAATTAAATATCGACACCATCGATAAATGAAAATCCACTTCATTTTGCAGTGCGTGGGTTAGGTTAGGTTAGGTTAGGCTAGGAAACTCGCTTAGGAAATAAATAAAGGATATAGAACTATAAAAGCGTCAGATTCTAAGTTTCCTTCTTAAAAATAGTGTTCTATGAATTAAATATCGACACCATCAATAAATGAAAATCCACTTCATTTTGCAGTGCGTGGGTTAGGTTAGGTTAGGTTAGGCTAGGAAACTCGCTTAGGAAATAAATAAAGGATATAGAACTATAAAAGCGTCAGATTCTAAGTTTCCTTCTTAAAAATAGTGTTCTATGAATTAAATATCGACACCATCGATAAATGAAAATCCACTTAATTTTGCAGTGCGTGGGTTAGGTTAGGTTAGGTTAGGCTAGGAAACTCGCTTAGGAAATAAATAAAGGATATAGAACTATAAAAGCGTTAGATTCTAAGTTTCTTTCTTAAAAAATAGTGTTCTATGAATTAAATATCGATACCATCAATAAATGAAAATCCACTTCATTTTGCAGTGCGTGGGTTAGATTAGGTTAGGAAACTCACTTAGGAAATAAATAAAGGATATAGAACTATAAAAGCGTCAGATTCTAAGTTTCCTTCTTAAAAATAGTGTTCTATGAATTAAATATCGACACCATCGATAAATGAAAATCCACTTAATTTTGCAGTGCGTGGGTTAGGTTAGGTTAGGTTAGGCTAGGGAACTCGCTTAGGAAATAAATAAAAGATATAGAACTATAAAAGCGTCAGATTCTAAGTTTCCTTCTTAAAAATAGTGTTCTATGAATTAAATATCGATACCATCAATAAATGAAAATCCACTTCATTTTGCAGTGCGTGGGTTAGGTTGGGTTAGGTTAGGCTAGGAAACTCGCTTAGGAAATAAATAAAGGATATAGAACTATAAAAGCGTCAGATTCTAAGTTTCCTTCTTAAAAATAGTGGTCTATGAATTAAATATCGACACCATCGATAAATGAAAATCCACTTCATTTTGCAGTGCGTGGGTTAGGTTAGGTTAGGTTAGGCTAGGAAACTCGCTTAGGAAATAAATAAAGGATATAGAACTATAAAAGCGTCAGATTCTAAGTTTCCTTCTTAAAAATAGTGTTCTATGAATTAAATATCGATACCATCAATAAATGAAAATCCACTTCATTTTGCAGTGCGTGGGTTAGGTTAGGTTAGGTTAGGCTAGGAAACTCGCTTAGGAAATAAATAAAGGATATAGAACTATAAAAGCGTCAGATTCTAAGTTTCCTTCTTAAAAATAGTGTTCTATGAATTAAATATCGATACCATCAATAAATGAAAATCCACTTCATTTTGCAGTGCGTGGGTTAGGTTAGGTTAGGTTAGGCTAGGAAACTCGCTTAGGAAATAAATAAAGGATATAGAACTATAAAAGCGTTAGATTCTAAGTTTCTTTCTTAAAAAATAGTGTTCTATGAATTAAATATCGACACCATCAATAAATGAAAATCCACTTCATTTCGCAGTGCGTGGGTTAGATACGAGATTACACTCGAAGACTCGGTTGCCTTAACAATAATGGAATGAACTTGAAGTCCAAATTAATGGAATGCAATAAAATACATTGTTTTACATCAACCTGTAACTGTAAGAGCGGATACTCAAAAGAGGAGAGAGAGAGAGCAACTATGAATGCAGGTAGCGAAAATGCAATATCTCTTGGGGTGTGAAATTGAGATATACTGGAATAAGAAATACTCCAGAGCAGAGGTGATAATCCTTCGGCTGCTGAACCTTTTTTACCATAAAATATGGCTGTATTTTATATTTAAATATAATTTAATTCTAGCATTAACTTTGTGGCGGAGAATCGAGTACAAGTGATGGATAGCTTGTTCGGAGTTTCGGTCCGATGGTAGGACACCCTACTCCTTCATCGGATAAGTTCTGACTGTTAAGATATTTATTGGAAATTTTTGGATCTTTTTGGGAATCGGGAAAGGATAGGTTTGTGGTAATTGTTTTGATTTTATGAATGATTATGAGAAATTATAAACGATTAAATACATATATAAATATGATGATATGTACATAATATTAAATACAAATATACATAAATTTGTGTCGTCACACACTGTTTTATATTGAATGGGTGAAAAAAAAAAAAAATGAAAAAATGAATTGTGAATAAATTATAAGAATGAATATAGTATATGTAGATAAGTAAATGAGTGGGGAAATGTGTGTGACTTTTATAAATATATAAAGGTGTAGAAAATGTTTATTGAAGGTGAGAAATGCGGTTGCCTATGGGGGTAAACTGTCTGCCGGAGGAGTTATCGATGATGGGGTGTTCAGAGTGATAATCGGGGGGTCATTTGGGGGGATGATTAGAGTTAAAGAGGGGGGGGGTCGGGGGGATGTTTCGCAATATTGATTTCGGACGAGTGTGTCTGTAACTGGTGTTCGCGTTGTAGTTATCTAAGGCTTTTATGACTGGGTTGGGATGACGGGATATAGAGCTGTAGAACCTTTCGGCCAGAGCGCGCATATGTTCGGGGATAGTATGTAGTTTGGTATCTGCGTGGAGTCTTGAATTACGGACGATGTAGGGTGCTTTTAAAATTATGCGGAGGGCTTTGTTTTGAATGATCTGAATGTGATGTAGCGTTGTTTTCTTCGCGTGGCCCCAGACCGGAAGGGCGTATGTCAGTTGCGGTCTGACGATCGCTTTATATAGGTGGAGTTTAGTGCGCGTGCTAAGTTTGCTGTATTTACTGATCAAGGGAAATAATGATTTGAGTGTTCCGTGAGCTTTTGATTTGATATTGAGGGCGTGTTTATGCCACGAGAGTCTACTGTCTAATGTGAGGCCTAGGTATTTTACGTGTTTTGACCATGGGACGCTCTGGCCGAAGAGTTTAAGAGTTCTGATGGGTTTGATGTATCGTACACATTGCTTCTAAAAACTTTAATATCTCTATAAATATAATAAATACTGCCTTCAGATTTTAGGTACCATATTCCTCCGTAATACATTTACACGCATTGAATGAAAAAATAATGTTAATTATAATATTATTATTAAAACTATTTTTTCATTCAATGCGTAAATGTATTACGGAGGAATATGGTACCTAAAATGTGAAGCCAGTATTTATTATATTTATAGAGATATTAAAGTATTTAGAAGCAATGTGTACTAGTTACACTTATTATATAATTAGCACTTATCGGCCACATCAGAGATGTTTTTTGAAAATCGGGAATAAATTCACCGATTCAATCAAACGTTTGCCAGTGTGTGACGTAGGTATATTCATTCTAAAAAAACCGCTATGGGTGAGGAAGCAACGCTATTCACGTCTCACTCTACTTCGGTATATGGGAACCCAAGAAATAGAATCTCGCTTCTCTCGCTCAGTAGCTCGCGGGCTTTCGTTCGAGGTGGTCGCTTCGCCCGTTTTGTGAACGTCGGCCGGTGTTTTTTTTTTTCATGTTTTCAGTAATTAAATTTCAATTATTATACCTTTTGACTTCAAATTTAATTAATTTAAGCGATTGGCTATGAATATTCTTATTTTTCCGATTTTAAATCGCTCATTTTTACATGTGTATTGAACGGACAGCATCGAAACGCGCGGATTTTTTTTAGCGCAGGAAGGAAAAAGTTAGCCAAACACTGATTTTCAAGAACTTTGTATCACATCACTGAACTATGTCAAATGCCAAAAATCTCTTCAATATTTCAAAGAAAAATTCTTATTATTTACCATGCATACACACATACCATCACGCCTTCTCTATATCGGGGTGGGCAGAAAGGAGAGAGTGCCACTTTCCTATAGCGACACAAATATTTCGCCTCTTCTTTATTCATACATTCTTATTAAACAGCTCCAACGATTTCTCTGACTTTTGATATTTTCTACTTTCAAAATATCATACATTTGGTAAAACACATCTCTTTCAATCTGAGGATTACGGGTTCGATTCCTGTAACTTTCCATACTTTAAAAAAAGTGTTTCAGTATGGTTTTAACTTCCGTTGGTAACCATTTTAATGTCTTTCTCATCGATCGAACGTTATTACCACTTAAAAATAAACCAGCTACCTTGTGTTAGATATAAAGAGTGTTAAATTTAAGTTTCCTACTAACTTGGTCACGGAGGTTACCATAAGGCGCATTAAAAAATGAAAAAAAAAACACTCAAAAAAATGTGAGACTAATGATGCTGGAAATTTTCTCCATGATATATCTTCATCTCCTCATTAACCGGTTCACTGCCACGAGCGCGTTGACGCGCTCTCCTATTCAGTGCTCGCCAGGCCGGCCATACAAAATGAACGCGTAAACGCGCTCTCCTTTGAGCTTGTCGCAAGCTAATATCAAATCCAATTGTAATAATTTATAAATTGTAACACATAGTGACATCTATTGGGATGGTCAAGAACTATTTAAATATTACAATTTACCGATATTATCAAAGTTACAGTCATCTTTCTAAAGGCTTTCACTGACAGTCGATACGTGTCTCTGATACAGGGTTACCGACTAGTTTTTTGCGACGTAATTGCGATGATTTATAATGACTTCGTTTGTAGTTTTGTTCAATGGTTGATTTTTAACTTTTGTGCGTTATTTTTGTTAATTTTTCAAAGTATTTATTTACAAAGTGTGTTTTCATGTATTCTTTGGTTATTGGCGGTAGTTTTGCGGCATAATACGACGTTTATATAGACTTTTTACGGTTTCATTTTATAGTTTATTTACCTTTTGCGCTTTATTATACATCATACAGATAATTTGTTGATTTTAGTTTACAAAGTATATTATATTCCACTATATTTATAAGTAAACGTGTTTTCTGTGTCAAGTTGTGACAACCCTGACATTTTGTGAATATTTAAACTGTGTTTTTCTGAGTGAACGGCAGCTCAAACGCCCCACGGTGTATATATTTAGTAAGTTTTCATAATATCCTTTATATCTGTATACAAAAAATATGATTTTTTTTAGGTTTTATTTTTGTTGAAAAAATCCCGGCCTGCTGGGTACGGCCATACTAATACCTCCCGGCACTTAAAGGGTTAAGAAACTAAGATCATCAGCGTCTTAGCTTTACCACCTGTTTCTATTCTGCGCTTATTAAATCACTGTTTTTCTTCGCACAACTCCTCCATCATTTTCTACGCGTATCCTTAGGACTACCTCAATCGAACAATGAATCAAGCAGTCCATTATAAAACATGATCTCGCTACCCAACTCTTACAATATTTGATTCATTTCTAAAACATGATTCCGCTACCCAACTCTTACAATATTTGATTCATTTCTAAAACGTGATCTCGCTACCCAACTCTTACAATATTTGATTCATTTCTAAAACATGATCCCGCTACCCAACTCTTACAATATTTGATTCATTTCTAAAACATGATCCCGCTACCCAACTCTTACAATATTTGATTCATTTCTAAAACATGATCCCGCTACCCAACTCTTACAATATTTGATTCATTTCTAAAACATGATCCCGCTACCCAACTCTTACAATATTTGATTCATTTCTAAAACATGATCCCGCTACCCAACTCTTACAATATTTGATTCATTTCTAAAACATGATCCCGCTACCCAACTCTTACAATATTTGATTCATTTCTAAAACATGATCCCGCTACCCAACTCTTACAATATTTGATTCATTTCTAAAACATGATCCCGCTACCCAACTCTTACAATATTTGATTCATTTCTAAAACATGATCTCGCTACTCAACTCTTACAATATTTGATTCATTTCTAAAAAAAATCCAAAGCAGTAATTTTCTTGATTATTGTCAAAAAGTATCAAAATTGTCATAAGTTATTATACAATATATGAATCAGAGCATTACTCGTAACAATAACTTTCAGGAACAAACCCTTAACCAATTTTTTTTCAATAAAAAGGTAGGTAATCGCTGGTCTTCGAAGAGTGCAATCTATATTGGATTAAGAACGTACGCCCGAGTATCGGTTGCAACAAGAAATACCGCTAGGTAATTGTTTTATTAATTGAACCTTGAGATTACATCGACACCTGAAATATGTATTTATTGGCGCATGCCGAAAATTTGTTGGATTTTCAGGAAAAAAATGCTCGATGAACACTTTCGAATATTGTTTAGTACCGTAAATTGTATGTTTATTCATAATGTCCATGACAGCCTTCTGAAAAATTAAGGTTGTTGCTTTTTTATTATGATCACTTTGGCATTAATACATCCACTTAAAGGATATTTACTCTTTCACTGCACTGCACTCTGTCAAAGACATAAAAAAGATCCCTTTCTTTCCGAAGCTCTTCAACGATCGATTTATTATTTTTTCTGAATTTTCATAGAATACGCAGATACCGATTTTAGAATCCAATATTCTACACTACAGAAGTTCATTACAGAACCGTTCTTGTACTATATTAGTTCTTATTTATAAACTTCCAGAGTCAGCTAAGGTATTGGAAACCTTACGACCATATAACTTCATACCAGAAGGCATTGAACTGGTTGAATGTTAGAAATAGACGCCAAATTCACATACTGTCTCTATTGTATAACATCCTTAACTGTACCGCCGCACCCTCTTATCTCGCCGAAATTTTTCAGCGTCTTTCCAATCATGGATTAGCGCTACGCTCAAACTGAGATTATTTATTGGCCTTTCCAGTTCACCGCTCCTCTTTCTTTACGTCGTCCTTAACTGTCCATGCAGTGAGACTCTGGAATCAGTTACAAACCAATATAAGACTCGCTCCGTCCTTGGCGTGCTTTAAGAACCGACTGAAAACATTCCTAATTTCTAGTCAGTAAAATAACGTGTTTCATTCCTGATTTTTCTTGTCCTTTCCTTTCCACCATCCCTTCCTTTCCTTTTGATTGATGATATCTCACTTTATATGAAAAAGAATGTTCGGGTGATTGTCCATATTTGTGGGGTTCGTGGGCATGAGCTCACGTATATGTTTATGGATTTCGTGGGGATGGATAGTCATTTTGAATGATTTATGCGACCACGCAACTTGCTTCATTTACTTTTGTCTGATTGGTTGGAAGAGATTGACGCCTGAGAATAAGCCTACCAAATTGTATTTGCAATATAGTGTAAAATAAAATAAGACTTGAAAAAAACAGTCTTACGATTCAGTTTGGTAAAGTTAGTTTCCACCATCACCCTCGCTGTTGTGGGGGTACAAAATAGTTTCCACCCAGCGCGATCTACACTAGAAAATCTAAATATTTTTTTTATTTTAATGAGCGTGACACCACCTTGGAACGAGTATGAAACTGCTCAAAGAAACCCACCCCTCCTTGGACGAGTATGAAACTGCTCAAAGAAACCCACCCCTCCTTGGACGACGACACACCTGAGGGGGAAAAAATGGAAAAGGAATATTACTCGCAGCGAAATGAATATATTTATAAAGTGAATTCGAACCTCAAGTTCAAACAGCCCAACAAGTCATCAGCACTTTAAGAAAAGGTTTCCATATTGCAATAAGCCCACCAGGTTGTACTTAACACAATAAAAATACAGTACAATACTTTGACACCACTAGATTGGACTAGTCAAAATGTCTGAAGATGTAACGATATAATGCTGAATTAAAATCTATTCAGAAATTGTTTATTTTATTTTATATATTGTTTCTAGTTAAGGCATTAACATTGTGGAGATTTAAAGATATTGTCATTTGTTTTATCAAACACTGTTTATTCCACTTTTTTGGGCCACATTTATTCCCCATTCCACCGGGGCGAACATCTGGTAAACACATATACCGCAAAAATCTCTCCGCTGCTGGCCGAAATCGTCCTATGTCTTCCTAAGCCTTCAGTCCCCAACCTGAATGTCCCCAACCGTTGAAGCGTGTATATCGGTACCAGTTCGAACAGAATTTAGTCTCGTTTGTGCTCCCCTGAAAATGAGATGTTCACCTTGAAACCGGTAGGGTTATACCGTTACAAAAAAGTGGAATAAACAGTGTTTGATAAAATAAATAACAATATTTTATTTTAGCTTTATTTATTTATTTATTTATTTTACACATGACAAGTAATATACACAATTTGTGAAAATGAATGAACAAAACTCAGCAAGTGTTACATTTTAGATTTAGTTGGCCTTAGTGTAACCAGATATTACCAATTGAGAAAATGTAGCATGGTCCCTGTGACAGTTCACAAATTTGCCCCAATACAACCTTGTAACGACGTTCAGTAATTTTAATTACGAGTATTTTATCAACTTTAATATAGGCCTCGATTCTAATAAATAGCAAGTTATTTAGATAAATATTGTACATTACATAAAACTAGCAATAATGACAAATTAATACATCTTGTTACAAATTAGCAAAAATGTGGCCGTTTGTAAAAATCAAATAATATTTAGTGACGTATGTCAAAAGTCACTACGTTAGTCTGCATTGTCTTGGGGTGGGGTGTACGATAATTGAATTTTCGATTTTTTATACCTAAAATTAAATGTTCGTATTTAGTATTAATTCATAGTGAATCTTGGCCTATTTAAAGATAGATATAAATCATACATTACATTAGAAAGTCAGTCAATTAAAACGTCACTTTAGAGAAAAACAATTATTCGATTTATAAAAAAACGATTCGATTTGTAAAAAAAACGATTTTACCCCACCCCTTTGAGACATGACATTTCAAATGTTACAGGAACCATCCTACATTTGCTCAAGTATAAGTCAGCGCATGCTCGTTTTCTATCTTCATTTTTTCTCAGCGCAGAACAATAACAGCGCTGACCGCGCAGTTGAAAATATCTCCGCGGATAGATTTTACCGACAAATAGCATCCACGGAGTCATTCAAATCACATCGAATGCACGTTAATCGCAATATCTTGTTTTGAAACAATAAAGCAGAATAAAAAATCTTAAATTGAAGCTCTAATTAGATTATCTAATTACTATATGGGATGCATTGTACATGGTGATTTGGCGGAATGCTTCTTATCTGAAGAGATGATGATAGTAGTTGTTGGTAAATAAATAAAATACGTCAATTAGCAATGCGGAAGGAGAGAGTGAATGAATGTTTTATTTATCGGTATGTGGGTATTTATACATTTCAGAATGGGCGCGGGAGTGCGCCCGCCATATATATTTATCTCGCTTATGTGCGTGCAGAAATGGTCAGTTGAAGTATTGTAGACATCGTAAATAGTATTGTGGGTAAACAATTTGTTTACGGAACCGGCGAGACAGCGTGATGCGTTCTCTTTCTACTGTGGAATGTATCGTAAATAGTATTGTGGGTAAACAATTTGTTTACGGAACCGGCGCGATGTCCGGCCGCATCAATGTTTTGGTATGTGACCTTCGGACATATCCAAAGGTCGTTTTGTCGGTCGTTGACCGTATGTGTTGACAATATTCAGCGACGACCGTGGTTCCCACAGTGACATATACGAGTATATGGCTGGATATTTGAAAAGCGGAAAACTAGGGTAAACTGTTATGCCATGTATCACGTCTAAGTCATGTCGTGCAACGAAAGCCTCCGCCAATTTATCCCTCCTTGATATCAAGTTGAAGACACCACAGAGGAGACTTGGTATTGAAGTCATCTCCCACTAGGATTGCGTTCCCAAAACCGGCAACCAGAGTCCGCTTCAGCCCTAGAAGGTGATGTTCAGTATCAGCATTGTCTTTGAAATACAGATGGTTCAAGACCCGATGTATGAACTCTCCAGGTATAGGGTCCCAAGAGAATTTTATATCAAAACGTTCATCGTCTTGTGTGACCCAAACACGGTGGTTTGAAGGGGATCTTTATGAATAATATGGTTTAAGCGGTCTTTATGGAAGTCCACTGGTCGTCCGGAACGCTCCATGTCTTTCAGGTCGAAATTACCGTATTTGAAACGCAAAAACCATCGACGAGCTGTCCTTTTCATTCATAGCATCTTCTCCGTACACTTCGCAAATATCGCGAGTAGCTTTGACAGCTTTATTCCTTCGATTGAACGCGAACAAAAGAAGGTATCAAAAATTCTCACTTTCGTCTACTTGACATTCCATTTTGAAGGCTTGTAATCGAATAAAATAATATGTATAACGTAAAAGCAAACACAATATCTTGTAGAGCAGAAAATTTTCTTTCGAATGACGTATAACCTTTACCATTATGTTTTACTTTTGGTGCTCATTTTTAAATTGGAAAAAATTGACACAACTTATGTTAACACCCAATATATAGTAACAATAATTAATGAACTGTTGTTAGTTGCTTTAAACCATTTTTTTTAGAACATTACATTATTTTTCAGTTTTCGGGGACAGTAATATCTGGGCTCACTCATTCACAAAGACGGAGGGTGCGCAGCGGATGTTGAACATAGAATAAGTGGGGGATGGATGAAATTTAGATCGGTAACAGGAGTCTTGTGTGACCCAAAAATGCCTATAAAACTGAAAGAAAAGGCATACCAGAGTGTCGTTAGACCCGCAATTATGTATGGCTCAGAATACTGGAATATGTACAGCTCCTACTCTAGGCAACTTGAAACAGCAGAAATGCGAATGCTTAGGTGTTCGGCAGGAGTATCACTAAAAGATAAAATTAAGAGCTCACGCATCCGTGGTAGCCTGGGAGTCACTGACATAAATAGTAAGCAAGAAGAGCGACAGCTGAGATGGTACGGGCACATAAGACGGAGACCACCAGTCCAGAGGAAGACCAAAGAACTCCTGGATGACTCAATGCTCCAAAATCCTGCAGAGAAACGGCGTAGATGAAAGCGACACCCAGAACCGAAGAACATACAGCCTGAGAACGAGAAGAGCCAACCCCAACAGCCTACCTAGGCAATGAGTTAGGACAGTGCCAGGAAGAAGAAGAAGAAATTCCTCGTCCTTAATTACTTTAAAACCTTTATGCGTATATCCATTTCTCTAGAGATTTCAGCTGAGTGAAGTGTGAGAATTCCCGGAACATCTTTTTAACAGTCTTCCCTTATCCCTTTTTCCAGGTGCCTGCTACGCCGAATTCGGGGTTCGAGTCCCGCACACCACAGGATCTGCCTACATGTACTCCTATGTTACCGTTGGAGAGTTCATCGCTTTCGTCATCGGGTGGAACATGATACTAGAATATTTGGTGAGTATATCTAAACTATTATACACATCACAGAATAACCTACATGGCCCACTTAGTAAAACACCTGTGTACCAACCCGAGTCTTGCAGTTCAAACCCCCGATGATTATTTTTTTCTTTTAATAACTTATATTGTGTGTGTTACACTTGTGTCATGTAGGAAGCGAAAGCTGTGTGCTTGGATTGAAAATTTTAGAGATATGTTCTCTCTTCGTACCCCGCAAGGAAAACAGCGTGATGATATGTTTGTATGGTTTAAGTATATTTTGTTGTTCTCATTGCTGAGTAAAAGCATTTTTTAAAGATTTCTTCTTTTTACTATCTTTAGCCTCCCTTTTTACATGTGACGAATGGACATTTTACGAAGCGTCTCGTTAAATCCAGTATTTTAAGTTTATTATATCTGTTAATGTAGAACAATCACATTTGATCATTGAAGTAAACAACTTGAACGACGAATGAACATTTTACAAAGCGTCTCGTTAAATCCAGTCTTTTAAAGTTATTATACCTGTTAATGTAGCACAATCACATTTGATCATCGAAGTAAACAACTTGAACGACGAATGGACATTTTACAAAGCGTCTCGTTAAATCCAGTATTTTAAAGTTTTATACCTGTTAATGTAGAACAATCACATTTGATCATTGAAGTAAACAACTTGAACGACGAATGGACATTTTACAAAGCGTCTCGTTAAATCCAGTATTTTAAAGTTTTATACCTGTTAATGTAGAACAGTCACATTTGATCATTGAAGTAAACAACTGGAACGACGAATGGACATTTTACAAAGCATCTCGTTAAATCCAGTCTTTTAAAGTTATTATACCTGTTAATGTAGAACAATCACATTTGATCATTGAAGTAAACAACTTGAACGACGAATGGACATTTTACAAAGCGTCTCGTTAAATCCAGTATTTTAAAGTTTTATACCTGTTAATGTAGAACAATCACATTTGATCATTGAAATAAACAACTTGAACGACGAATGGACATTTTACAAAGCGTCTCCTTAAATCCAGTCTTTTAAAGTTATTATACCTGTTAATGTAGAACAGTCACATTTGATCATTGAAGTAAACAACTTGAACGACGAATGAACATTTTACAAAGCGTCTCGTTAAATCTAGTATTTTAAAGTTTTATACCTGTTAATGTAGAACAATCACATTTGATCATTGAAGTAAACAACTTGAACGACGAATGGACATTTTACAAAGCGTCTCCTTAAATCCAGTCTTTTAAAGTTATTATACCTGTTAATGTAGAACAGTCACATTTGATCATTGAAGTAAACAACTTGAACGACGAATGGGCATTTTACAAAGCGTCTCGTTAAATCCAGTATTTTAAAGTTTTATACCTGTTAATGTAGAACAATCACATTTGATCATTGAAGTAAACAACTTGAACGACGAATGGACATTTTACAAAGCGTCTCGTTAAATCCAGTATTTTAAAGTTTTATACCTGTTAATGTAGAACAATCACATTTGATCATTGAAATAAACAACTTGAACGACGAATGGACATTTTACAAAGCGTCTCCTTAAATCCAGTCTTTTAAAGTTATTATACCTGTTAATGTAGAACAGTCACATTTGATCATTGAAGTAAACAACTTGAACGACGAATGAACATTTTACAAAGCGTCTCGTTAAATCTAGTATTTTAAAGTTTTATACCTGTTAATGTAGAACAATCACATTTGATCATTGAAGTAAACAACTTGAACGACGAATGGACATTTTACAAAGCGTCTCCTTAAATCCAGTCTTTTAAAGTTATTATACCTGTTAATGTAGAACAGTCACATTTGATCATTGAAGTAAACAACTTGAACGACGAATGGGCATTTTACAAAGCGTCTTGTTAAATCCAGTCTTTTAAAGTTATTTTACTTGTTAATGTAAAACAATCACATTTGATCATTGGACGACGTAAAGAAAGAGGAGCGGTGAACCGGAAAGGCCAATAGACAATCTCTGTTTGAGCGTAGCGCTAATCCATCATTGAAAGACGCTGAAAGTTTTCGGCGAGATAAGAGGGTGCGGCGGAACAGTTAAAGATATTATACAATAAAGACAGTATGTGGATTTGGCGTCTATTTCTAACATTCAACCAGTTCAATGCCTTCTGATATGAAGTTATATGATCGTACTTTCGTAGGTTGAAAATAAATCTTAGACACACATTTTGAAGATGCTATAATTTGTCGTTTCGATGTTAAAAGAAGTTATTATTTACCTTTTAAAAATATTCACTTATCAATCCATTCTGATGTTTGCCACCAAATCTTGTTTTATATGTCCGTAATGACAAGGAAAAGGATTTTTACAAGAGGAAAAAATCTCCGTCGAATTTACGCACCAGTTATAGAAATACCCACATTAAGGAGATGCTATAAAACTGAGTTATATGCATTGTACTAGAATACCACTGTGCTCCAAATAATCACAAATGGTGGACTGCGTTAATCGCGATATGTGACATGTGTAAATACCTGTGTGCTCCAAATAATCACAAATGGTAGACTGCGTTAATCGCGATATGTGACATGTGTAAATACCAGTGTGTTCCAAATAATCACAAATGGTAGACTGCGTTAATCGCGATATGAGACATGTGTAAATATCCGTGTGCTCCAAATAATCACAAATGGTAGACTGCGTTAATCGCGCTATGTGACATGTGTAAATACCAGTGTGCTCCAAATAATCACAAATGGTAGACTGCGTTAATCGCGATATGAGACATGTGTAAATATCCGTGTGCTCCAAATAATCACAAATGGTAGACTGCGTTAATCGCGATATGTGACATGTGTAAATACCAGTGTGCTCCAAATAATCACAAATGGTAGGCTGCGTTAATCGCGATATGTGACATGTGTAAATACCTGTGTGCTTCAAATAATCACAAATGGTAGACTGCGTTAATCGCGATATGTGACACGTGTAAATGGATAATAATCTTGAAAATATAATACTCAACCGAGGGGAAAAGGGGAGTCGAAGAGACCGACACGGTATTGGCAGAATGAAGGGTTGCAGACTACAATACACTGTGTGAAGTTAATTCAAGAATAGCTACATTGAATAGAGATCGGTGGGGTGTATTGCTTTCGAAGGCCTTGACCAACCCTTAGTTGTCACGACCATAGTAATAATGAATTGAAAAGATTTTAAAAGAATATATCATAAACAGAGTGACCCAAAAGTCGCAAGTCTATTTAAAATTCAAATAACTTTCTATAAATAATAAGTTTTACTTTTTTTTATTTGAAATTATTTAAGAATAATTCTTGAAAATTAAATGTAAAGTAATTCATGATCAAACAATGTGTTAAAATAATCGAATTAATTGTATCTATAAAAATCAACAAGCAATTGTACAGGCTGACCCAAAAGTCACTAGACTATTTTCAAATAGAATAACTTTTTTATTTTTAATAATTTACATTCATTCTTTTTTAAACAAAAACACACTTCTTGTAAATAAATTTTATTTTGTTTTAAAAATTACATTTTTTAAATAACAATAATTTTGCTCTTCACACTGACGCCCTTTTCTAACGGGTTTTAGCGGAATGTCCTTGAAGGACGCGATGATGATTTTGATTGTTTGGTATTTAAATAAAATACGTCAATTAGCAATGCGGAAAGAGAGAGTGAATAATCAATGAATAATAATTAATAATTAATGATGCTTTATTTATCGGTAAGTGGGTATTTATACATTTCAGAGTGGGCACGGGAGTGCGCCCGCAATATATTTTTATCTCGCTTATGTGCGTGCAGAAATGGTCGATTGAAATATTGCAGACATCGCAAATAATATTGTGGGTAGACAATTTGTTGGCGAAAACGGCGAGACAGCGTGATGCGTTCTCTTTCTACTGTAGAATGTATCGTTAATAGTATTTGTGGGTAAACAATTTCAATGTTTTGGTATGCGACCTTTGGACATATCCAAAGGTCATTTCGTCGGTCGTTGACCGTGTGTGTTGACAATATTCAGCGACGACCGTAGTTCCTACAGGGTGAGCAATCATCTCTCGTAATGTTTCTTGACTTATTTCTTCACGGGTGTTTGTTTTTAATTGCTGAATGGTTCGAGAATTGTTGCAGTATACTATACTTTATCTTTCAAATACTTCCATAGAAAGAAGTCTGGAGCAGTTAAGTAATGTAGAAAGTTATTGAAATTTTAAATGGTCTCGCGACTTTTGGGTCATTCTGTGTATAGGGGCTATACATGTGTGTGATTGTGAGGTCAGTTTTTGCGAGTGCAAACGAGAACAATTCATGATGGTGTAATCTTAAATTATTTTTAATCCATGCAAAGATTTCTTATACTCTCAACTTTGCGATTGCTCATTATGTTCTCCTCTCCTCTCAACCACACCTTTACAAATTCCTTCATCTTATGTCTTCATCCTCATTATGCTGGCATTGTACTTCTGCTTATTCTTCCTGACAAACTTCTTGTTACTATCAACGCTCTAGATTATCTGGCTCACGTCAATAAATTACTATCAACGCTCTAGATTATCTGGCTCACGTCTATAAATTACTATCAACGCTCTAGATTATCTGGATCACGTCTACAAATTCCTTCATCTTATCTCTTCATCCTCATTATGCTGGCATTGTGCTTCTGCTTATTCTTCCTGACAAACTTCCTGTTACTATCAACGCTCTAGATTATCTGACTCACATATACAAATTCCTTCATCTTATCTCTTCATCCTCATTATGCTGGCATTGTGCTTCTGCTTATTCTTCCTGACAAACTTCTTGTTACTATCAACGCTCTAGACTATCTGGCTCACGTCTATAAATTACTATCAAAGCTCTAGATTATCTGGCTCACGTCTACAAATTCCTTCATCTTATCTCTTCATCCTCATTATGCTGGCATTGTGCTTCTGCTTATTCTTCCTGACAAACTTCTTGTTACTATCAACGCTCTAGACTATCTGGCTCACGTCTATAAATTACTATCAACGCTCTAGATTATCTGGCTCACGTCTACAAATTCCTTCATCTTATCTCTTCATCCTCATTATGCTGGCATTGTGCTTCTGCTTATTCTTCCTGACAAACTTCCTGTTACTATCAACGCTCTGGATTATCTGGCTCACGTCTATAAATTACTATCAACGCTCTAGATTATCTGGCTCACGTCTACAAATTCCTTCATCTTATCTCTTCATCCTCATTATGCTGGCATTGTGCTTCTGCTTATTCTTCCTGACAAACTTCCTGTTACTATCAACGCTCTAGACTATCTGGCTCACGTCTATAAATTACTATCAACGCTCTAGATTATCTGGCTCACGTCTACAAATTCCTTCATCTTATCTCTTCATCCTCATTATGCTGGCATTGTGCTTCTGCTTATTCTTCCTGACAAACTTCCTGTTACTATCAACGCTCTGGATTATCTGGCTCACGTCTATAAATTACTATCAACGCTCTAGATTATCTGGCTCACGTCTACAAATTCCTTCATCTTATCTCTTCATCCTCATTATGCTGGCATTGTGCTTCTGCTTATTCTTCCTGACAAACTTCTTGTTACTATCAACGCTCTAGACTATCTGGCTCACGTCTATAAATTACTATCAAAGCTCTAGATTATCTGGCTCACGTCTACAAATTCCTTCATCTTATCTCTTCATCCTCATTATGCTGGCATTGTGCTTCTGCTTATTCTTCCTGACAAACTTCTTGTTACTATCAACGCTCTAGACTATCTGGCTCACGTCTATAAATTACTATCAACGCTCTAGATTATCTGGCTCACGTCTACAAATTCCTTCATCTTATCTCTTCATCCTCATTATGCTGGCATTGTGCTTCTGCTTATTCTTCCTGACAAACTTCTTGATACTATCAACGCTCTAGACTATCTGGCTCACGTCTATAAATTACTATCAAAGCTCTAGATTATCTGGCTCACGTCTACAAATTCCTTCATCTTATCTCTTCATCCTCATTATGCTGGCATTGTGCTTCTGCTTATTCTTCCTGACAAACTTCTTGTTACTATCAACGCTCTAGACTATCTGGCTCACGTCTATAAATTACTATCAACGCTCTAGATTATCTGGCTCACGTCTACAAATTCCTTCATCTTATCTCTTCATCCTCATTATGCTGGCATTGTGCTTCTGCTTATTCTTCCTGACAAACTTCTTGTTACTATCAACGCTCTAGACTATCTGGCTCACGTCTATAAATTACTATCAAAGCTCTTGATTATCTGGCTCACGTCTACAAATTCCTTCATCTTATCTCTTCATCATCATTATGCTGGCATTGTGCTTCTGCTTATTCTTCCTGACAAACTTCTTGTTACTATCAACGCTCTAGACTATCTGGCTCACGTCTATAAATTACTATCAACGCTCTATATTATCTGGCTCACGTCTACAAATTCCTTCATCTTATCTCTTCATCCTCATTATGCTGGCATTGTGCTTCTGCTTATTCTTCCTGACAAACTTCTTGTTACTATCAACGCTCTAGACTATCTGGCTCACGTCTATAAATTACTATCAACGCTCTAGATTATCTGGCTCACGTCTACAAATTCCTTCATCTTATCTCTTCATCCTCATTATGCTGGCATTGTGCTTTTGCTTATTCTTCCTGACAAACTTCCTGTTACTATCAACGCTCTAGATCATAGGTTCTCAACCTTATTTTGACCACCGCCCACTTTGAGAATATTTTTTTTCTAAAGTCCCCCAATTTTTTTTTACTTGCGAATCTGAATTAGCTATTGCCACGATTATATTTAAACGTGTAATATTATATACTATAGTCGTAAGATAGGATATGGTATGGTATGGTATGGCCCTAGCCTATTTCTGAGTTTAAAGAAGATTGTTTCAATGAGAACAATTAAAACACAAGCATACTTAATTATATTGAAAAGTATTTTTATTAACATTCAAAAGACATTGAATTTATAACTTATCTAATGAGAAGGTTGAGTTTGATGCATTTTAAGGAGTTTGTTAATATCAGGCTCGATTTTACTTAAAAACAACCGTAAGTCGCCGCGTTCAGTAACATGGAGCCGATTTCTCTTTTTAGTTACCAATGTTGCTACAGCACTAAATCCACATTCAGCTAAACAGGAAGATGGGAATGCTATCAAAAATCGTTGAACAATCGACCATAATCAAAATTCTTGGTAGCCATTCTTGAATTTAATTTTGAATTCCTTATTTGTCGTCAGTTCTATTAGTTCTTCTAACTGGAATGATCCTGCTGTGTTAACATTTGAAAAAGGATCCAAAAACCAGTCTGGTATGGTAGCGTGTTTTATTTTGTCTTTTTTAGACTATATTTTTTTAATCTGCCCACGCCCCTCCGTGCCATCTCAACGCCCCCTAATTTTCTCTGGGTCTTCTACTGCCCCCCTGAAAGTCTCAAACACCCAAAAGGGGGCGTTATCGCCCACGTTGAGAACCTATGCTCTAGATTGTCTGGCTCACGTCTATAATTTTTTATTTATTATTTATTTTTATTTATTTATTATTACACATGACAAGAAATATACATAATTTGCGAAAAAACAACAGGTAATTTAATTAAGACATACATTATTTGAATGGATCTGGGTTTGTCGCCTTTCATTTGTCGTATCCCCAGTAAACTAGGATTTTGCCTGTATATCACTGAGGATATTTAGCATGAAAAAATAAATCGATACTTCTTTCCGATTTTTGATTACACAAAAACAAAACCCCGTTGCACGTTCTCATCAACCTGACAAACAGTGGCACTCAATTACAACTGGAAACAAACTCTTCACACATCATCACTCCAGAAAGACCAAACCTGTTCATCCCATAACAAAAGTAAAACCAAAAATAAAACCAAAAATGTTCATCCCACAATATACCGCACACAATCATAAGAATAAAAACAAAAGTAAAACCAAAAATGAAACAAAAATAAAACCAAAAATTTTCATCCCATAATATACCGCACACAATCATAAGAATAAAAACAAAAGTAAAACCAAAAATGAAACAAAAATAAAACCAAAAATTTTCATCCCATAATATACCGCACACAATCATAAGAATAAAAACAAAAGTAAAACCAAAAATAAAACCAAAAATGTTCATCCCATAATATACCGCACACAATCACAAGAATAAAAATTAACACAAAAATATACAGAAACACAAATACAAAACAACAAGAAGAAACCCACACTCAAGAGCCCACACAAATCTTTTCCACACGTCATTCATTCTGAAAGCCCAAGTACTCAAAATCCTGTCGCAATAACAACCACGCTCCGATCGACTGTTAATAAATAAATGTGCCCAAAAACCGCAAGACATGCTTGAAGCATATTGAGGACAGTCGTGCCGTCATAGTCTACACCTGGAGTATGGAAACGTTCGTTTTTCTGGTGGTTCAGGAAGTTCTTGGTAGCGAACATATCAAAATAATTCGTTCTACCATGTTCTCGGGCTTTAAATGTCCATGTTTCAACGTAATACAAGAATATAAGAAATATTAAAGTTCGGAGCAGCTTTGTTTGAATATTAATATGTAGAAATACCTCGATCTCACTATTTATTATCCACTCCATAGCGAAGCTTTCTAATACAGCTGAAGAATTCAAAGTTTATGTGATGTGCATGGCTTCACACGTTTTTTTTAACCCAATAAATTTCAACCAAGAACGACTTAACAGGATAAAGCCACAGACAGCCATCAAATTCACTCAAACAGAGGTATCACAGAAATTCAACTTTCGAGAAGAGCCCACCCCAACAGCCTGCCTAGGCAATGAGTTTGAACAGTGCCAGGAAGAAGAAGAAGGAGACAGTAATATGTAAACGTTTAAAAAAAACTTTGGCATATGGTTTAAAAAAAATTATTTTTAAAAGTCTAAAAAGAAACATATTATTTTTATTTAATTCAGACTTGACATTGTGTTATTTTTACAGATTGGGACAAGCGCGTGTGCCTGTGCCTTGAGTGCGTGTTTTGACGCACTCGCCAACGGAGTAATCAGCAATACAATGGCTAATTCATTGGGGACTATTTTTGGTATGTTCCTTTTTATAAATTTTTCTACTTTAATATTTTTTTAAAAACAATTTTTTGAGTATTTACTTAAAGAAGAATAAATTGGGCTCTAAGAACAAAATCGTACTGCTTTATAACTTAATAGGTCATTCCATCTAAAACTTATTTGTATTGTATCACTCTTTCATTGTACACAATATTACCTGGCTTATTGGCATGTGGCAATCTCTACCAACAAACCAGAAATATGTTAAAGTTGCCTTAAGTAGAAACCAGTCTGAACTAATTTCTTGAAAAAATACTTTATTCCAATGGGAATCGAATCCGTAACCTCCAGGCTGGATTTCAGACGTCTTTTCAACTGGATAACTTTTTTATGAAGATACAGAGGACAGTGTGTGTTTTTATTACTCTAGGAACTCGAGGTGTTAAGATTGATTGATAATTTCTTTTTTATACTGAATAAAATCGATAGTGCTATTTTATATTACTTCGAATTAGGGTGAGTCGGGGTAAGTGCACTATATAAAATGAATATATAAAATTCAAAGGTATCGAACCATTCTCAGGATCATCACATTGTATCCAACCATTCTCAGGATCATCACATTGTATCCAACCATCACAAAGGTATCCAACCATTCTCAGGATCATCACATTGTATCCAACTTTAGGAACTAGTCCTTAAGGGAAGAGATGATGATGATTTGTTGATAAATAAAACACGTATTGGATCGCAATGCGGAAGAAGAGTTTTTATTAGTAAACGTAGGTATGTATACTATTTCCGCGTGTGTGCGGGAATGCGAGCACGATATCCTTCGTCTCGTTTCTGCATTAGCGAAACGATTAATGTTGTATTTAGCTATCATTCAAATACGGAACTGGCGAGACAGCCGTGGTGCGTTCTCGCTCCGGCGTGTAATGCGGTCCGCTCCGTGCTGCGGGTTGAATGGCCGGCGTGTGAACTCTGGACTTGAATGGCCGACGTGTGAACTTTGGACTTGTTTATTTAAATTTGTCGAGGAATGCAAGGGTCACTTCCTCGGTCATTGACCGTGTGTATGAATGCCCACAGTATTCCGAGTGGGCGACCGCCACACAACTTTAGCGGAATGCTTTACTGATACGTTGTGATGATTATGATTATTTGGTATTTAAAATAATATACGTCGATTAGGAATGCGGAAAGTGAGAGTGAACAATCAATGAATAGTAAACAGCAATGAATGATCAAGTGAATAATAATCTTTATTTATCGATAAGTAGGTATTTATAGATGTGCGTGAATGCGCCCGCAATATATACTTTATCTCACTCCTGCGCGTGCAGAGGTGTTTGCAGACGTTGCGAATAATATAGTGGGTAGAATATTTATTGGCGAAAACGGTGAGACAACGCGATGCGTTCTCTTTCTCTGTGGAATGTAACGTAAATAATATTTGCGGGTAAACAATATTAATGTTCTGGTATGCGACCTTTGGACATGTCCGAAGGTTGGTTCGTCGGTCGTTGACCGTGCGTGTTGACAATATTTAGGGACGACGGTATTCCCTACACAACCATCACAAAGGTATCCAACCATTCTCAGGATTATCACATTGTATCCAACCATCACAAAGGTATCCAACCATTCTCAGGATCATCACATTGTATCCAACCATCACAAAGGTATCCAACCATTCTCAGGATCATCACATTGTATCCAACCATCACAAAGGTATCCAACCATTCTCAAGATCATCACATTGTTTTCTAACTTTTATACGAAGGACTTCAACTATTTCATATTTTAATTAGTTTATCGCCAGAGGACTATCTGGTCTTTTTATTTGATTTTAAAGCATTTTCTCGAAGGAAGTCCTGGCAGATGCACTTACCCCGTCTTCGGGGTAAGTGCACCTGTATCTTTCGGTTTTATTAATTGCTAACATAATGAAAAAGTTTGACATCCAATCGAATAAAACACAATAAACACGTCATTTAGATATTTTAAATCAGAAAATATAGTGGTATTTATATATAATATCAAATGAAATTATGCAGGATGGGATAAGTGCACCTCTTCATTGCTAGTGATGGGACAAAAAAAATATATTGTTTGTTTATAATATTATTATTTGAAAATTCAAAATGATAACACTAATATTGAATAAGCAAAATGAAAAATGAAGATGTAGAAATAATAACTCGCAAACTCACATTTTGTCTATAAATTATACACATAAGAAAAAATACAAATTAGATACATACGAAAAATATATAAATTAGATACATACGAAAAATAAATACATAAGAAAAAATACTTAAGTAAAAGACATTATTTGTTATTTAACCTGTTCACCGCGTTAAAAATCATATTCCACGAATCCTGTGCGCGGCACAATTTCAGCGTTTTTTTATATCTAAGTTTAAACACATATTTTGTTTAGAACCACTGATATTTGATGACAACACCAAGTAAACATGACACTTAAGTAATTTTCTGATAATAAATAATAGTCATTACTCTTAAGGAGACTCATTAAATAAAGGAGATAAACTAAACATTACGTAAAATAAACAAAGGAATGCTACGATCAAAGCAATGCTTCATGACACTCACCCGATCAAATGCATACAGCACTAGTAATGTTTATTTACGTAAGAGAGACTTAGTAATGTTTATTTACGTAAGAGAGACTCATCGCAGGACTCGATCCGCGCGACAGGTCGTTAATGCTGGAAATATTGAGAAACCAAAAAAATTCGGCGCTCTGTTTATTCAACAATATCTCATGAACTAATATATTATTTGACAAGGTTTTCAGAGATGTCGCTAGAATAAAGATTATTTTAAATTTAAGTTCAATTTTTATTCCGGTTTTGTGTCATTTTTTTTAAGTATTTGTGATTTGAAACTTGGATTGTCGTCAGATCACAGGTGTTTGTGCTCCCCGCGGGGAACACGTTAAATTGGATTATTTAAGTGACGTATTTAAGAATATGAAATTACTTATTGAATATTAAAACCATCAAAGGAGATTTTAAAAACTAATTCTCCTTTCCATTAAAGGGTTTTGGCAAAATAGTCATAATATCTGCGCTTTATATATTTCAGATATGTCATCAACTGTCGGGTATGAAAATACATTATAATTTTCTTTACTTAAATGTGAAACTTTTCTTACAAATTTGACAGTTATTTTCATCAATATTTAAAATGTTTTCTATGTAATGTTTGAGGCTCTTCATCGCTTACAAATTTGGCAAGTATCCAATCACCAACATTTTTTTTTTTTTTCAAAATTTAAATTTTGTTGTACGAGTATATCTATGTCCGATTTTTCGTTAACACTTGCCACCCTGTGATGGATAATGAGTGACCAGGACTTATATTTTATTTGATTATTTGACGTTTTAATACATAACAAAATTATTTTTATAGCTTATTACAAAAAATGATCTAGCAGACTTTGCATAATTTTAATTTAAAATATACATTTTTCACTGGACGCTTAGCGTCCAGCACAGTGTCTGGCGGATTTTTTTAGCACAGTAAAGCAAGGTTTAACATCATTATTTACCAACATAATCTCATTTAAATCTGCGTTTATTTTATCTTCCATTAAAATATTTTGCAAATAATCACTTTCATCTTCAGACCTTGATTTCCATTCCCATTCACTGATTTCTGATTCTAATTATGACTCCAGGTTTTGCAAATATTTTTTATGATCCAATTATTGTGTCCTCTTTTTGTTAATAACTTAAGTATTTTTGTTGTTCTTCCGGAGGTTTATTTTAGTAGTTATTTTCTTTTTAGAATCCTTCAGTTTGTTTTTTAAACGTTCTACAACATCATCATAAGTTATTACTTCAGCTCCGTGTGCAATTTTTGTCTTTTTTACCTTAGGAGGCTCAATTTTCTTTATACATCTTAGCACAAGTTCTTCGAATGAGTGTGTGACTGACATTTTCTGGAAAAAAATCATCACTTCTCAAGAAATCTGAATTAGGTGGATTAATTATTATGTCTTCTAAAACTGTAACCTTCTTCAATGGTTTAACTCTTCCTTTACGGTGATAAAAATAATACGCGCGCTCCGGTGTTGGGTAGTGAGTACGCATTAAAAAATTAGCGATTTTAAATCGGAAAAATAAGAACATTCATAGATAATCCCCTTAATTAATTATAATTGAAGTTAAAAATTATAATAATTGAGATTTATTTGCTGAAAACATTAAAAAACCATCTGGCAACACTCACGGAACGGGCGTAGATCTAGTCTCGTTGCCAGCCCAACAGCTACTGCGGCGCGGCAGGGTTGGTGGCTAACTCGGGCGTGGCTTACACTTGCGAGGTTGAGACAATTGCGCTCCTCGCTATTCAGTGACGTATGCAAAAGTGAGATGCGAATATAGTGTCGCGCTTCCCGCATACTTTTCACCTATCGTCAAGACCCAAGATCGAGGCACTCACAGCGTTTAAATGCGAATTTGTTTCGGATATTCACGAAATACTTACGATGTAGTCGATAAATTCTGATTATTATTAATATTATTTTTTAAATCAATGCGTTAATATATTATGGAGTAATACCTAAAATCTTAACCTTGTATTTATAATATTTATAGAGATATTGATGGTTATTAGAAGCAACGTGTAGAAGATACCCAACACAGGGAAGGAAAGGTTAAGATAGTGATTTTTTGCAGTATAAGTAGAATGCTCGGAATATTGAACATGTGAATCGAATTGTGCTCCAAAAGGTACATTTTGTTTTGAGGTGGAAGGTTCAGCATAGTTTGCGTTCAAATTTTCTATTGATGATAACGGTTTTGTATTACTTTTCGTGTTCACTGAATCCTCATCCCGGTCGTGACTAGATTTATTCAATATATTTTCGTGTTCACTGAATCCTCATCCCGGTCGTGACTAGATTTATTCAATATATTTTCGTGTTCACTGAATCCTCATCCCGGTCGTGACTAGATTTATTCAATATATTTTCGATCGCTTTGGATTGATCTATACATTGTTCAAAATCTGTCATTAATATTGCTTCACTAATATCCGATCCATTTTTCAAATTATTTCTAGACTTTTCGAAACGTGATAAATCAAAAGAATCAAAATTTTGCATATTTATAACATTTCTTTCTAGTTAATGAATCCCACCTTTTTTGAACCCATTTTTTATTATCTGATGATCAAGTTTATTCCAAATTTCTGTCAGAATTCTCGAAAACCGTTTTTTTGGAAGTTTAAAAAACCTACATGCCACCGTTGCCATTTAACGAGGCTCTCATCCCAAGCAGTTTTGAACCTACATGCAACCGTTGCCATTTAACGAGGCTCTCATCCCAAGCAGTTTTGAACCTACATGCAACCGTTGCCATTTAACGAGGCTCTCATCCCAAGCAGTTTCGAACCTACATGCAACCGTTGCCATTTAACGAGGCTCTCATCCCAAGCAGTTTCGAACCTACATGCAACCGTTGCCATTTAACGAGGCTCTCATCCCAAGCAGTTTCGAACCTACATGCAACCGTTGCCATTTAACGAGACTCTCATCCCAAGCAGTTACGAACCTACATGCAACCGTTGCCATTTAACGAGGCTCTCATCCCAAGCAGTTTCGAACCTACATGCAACCGTTGCCATTTAACGACGCTCTCATCCCAAGCAGTTTCAAACCTACATGCAACCGTTGCCATTTAACGAGACTCTCATCCCAAGCAGTTACGAACCTACATGCAACCGTTGCCATTTAACGAGGCTCTCATCCCAAGCAGTTTCGAACCTACATGCGACCGTTGCCATTTAACGAGGCTCTCATCCCAAGCAGTTTCGAACCTACATGCAACCGTTGCCATTTAACGAGGCTCTCATCCTAGACATCTTTCATCGATTTCATTACACTAAGGTCTAGTGGCTGAAGTATACGGCTGGAATGAGGTGGTAATTTCAATATCGTCACATTCTCTTTTCTGGCCTCTTCAATTATGCCTAAACTTATATGTGTACTATGACCATCATAAATAAGTAATATTGGACGAATTTGTCCTACCGTTGGAAGGAAACAATCCTTAAAATAGTTTTAAAATATTTTGGTTTCCATCCATCCATTTTTTGTAGCAGCATACCGCACCGCACCGCACCGCGTAGCTGAAGATTTTTCTGGATTAGTCCACTCATCCAACACATACTTTTCCTTAAATATAATCAGAGGGAGACATTTGTCTCCACCTGCACTACACCCCAACAAAACAGTGGTGTTGTCTCTTCGTGGTGAACTAATTGTTCTGGTGGAAGGATATCCAATAAGCCCGACTACTTTAGTTTTGCTGGGGTGTTTCGAGAAACTTGTTTTATCTAAGTTCCATATTTGATGAGAGCGATTTTTAAGGTCTAGTTTTTCTGTAGTATTTGTCAAAATATCAAAATATTTGTTTATTATAAATGGATCTAACATTTTTTTTTCTGGCATAAACGTATTATGCGTCGTGCCGGCACGAGAGCTGAGCAATGAAAAAGGACAAATACCCCTATACGAGATCATTTATACCCCCTGGTGGCGCGTCAGTCGCCTCCTAACAAGGAGACCACGTTGTCTGGAACGTCCATTTCGTCAAAAAAAATAGCACTTAAAAGAGTATTTAGCCGTCACTTATCGGATTTGGGTGCTCGCCGATAATACAATAGCCTGTGTGTATTGTTAAAAACAAATGTTTTTATAACTGGTCTCAAGCCTGAAAGGCCATTTGCGTGGGGTCTTTGCATAAGCCGGAATGCTTAGATCTTTGTCCATAAAAGAAAATAAACCGTAATACTGGGAAGTAACAGGCTAACAAAACCTTCCCATACTTCCCATTTTATTTGTTATAGTTTAAAAAAATAGTCCTAACAGTAGGTACTTGCTATAAATTTGCTTATGTAAAAATATTGTAAATCTCGTCTGTAAACTATTTGCATATTCGAAAATTAATTATAATCTGATTTAATCGTCATTAAGTCAGTCTTGTTTGCGCTCCCCTGAAGATGAGGTGTGCACCTTGAAACCGGTAGGGTTATACCGTCATAAAAAAGTGGAATAAACAGTGTTTGTTAAAAATAAATTACAATAAAATATATTTACTTAATTGTACTATTTTTTTTAATAAATCTATTATTTTTTTTAAAGTAATGCACATCACTAGTTCCCTTTCTGTCCATACAAAAATATCGGGGGAAAGTGCATCCACATTGTAGTTGCACTTACCCCAGTACGTAAAATTATGGGGGAAGTGTATCTAGTCTTATAAATCACAATTTTTTTAAATTTTTATTAAATAAATATATACAAAACAAATAACAAGTCGTATGAAAGACACTTATCAAACTTGAATCTCCTAGTACCAGTTATTGTAAAGTTACAGAAGAATTACGAAGGACCTCCCGACTCGTACGTTGAGAAAAACCAACCGTCAAAATTTGAACATTAATAATAATGGTCCTGTGTGTGCTACAGCGTTATCTGTCTACTGTAGTGTGAATTTAGTTCATTACAATAGATCTTTGCAGATGACCGTGCTTAAACATAATATTTATGGAAGTTGGAAGGCTTAGATGCACTTACCCCGATTCACCTTAATCATAAAAAGGTTTGTTATAAAGTTTGTAATTTATTTTTTGTAACGGTATAACCCGTTACAAAATGGTTATACCGTTACAAAAAAGTGTAATAAACAGTGTTTGATAAAATAAATTACAATGTCTTTAAACCTCCACAACGTTCATGCCTTAACTATAGTATAAACAATATGTTATAAAGTTTTTTGTACTTTTACTTTTAAGCTAGTAATATTCAGTAAATAAATACATACCAACATGCCATTTCCATATTGGGGTAGGTAGAGAGGTCTATTCTATCTTAGCACACATCGTCTTCTAAATCCATACGCATTCTCCTACAACTTTTACAATTTCTCTCCCTCTCTACATTTCATCATCATTACTTTTGTTACATCCCACTTAATTATTCCATCATCTCAAAAAATACTACCCAAATAGCAGAATTCCTCAACCTGCTCCAATTTTTCATTTTTCACCCAAATATCCAGAAAATGGTTGGAGAACATTTAAATCCAGTAAATAGTTAAAGTATAACTCAACAAAAGATCCGCAGAGATGCTGGACTCATTTGAGATGAGTGTTACGTAAAATCCTGGAGCCCGTGAACGATGGCGAAACCTGGAGAATAAGATACAACGATTAGCTGTATAATATATATAAAGCTCCCAGGCTCACTGTATATGCTAGACTGAGCAGGTTGAGATGGGCTCGACATGTGCAGAGAATGCCGTCATCACGGGTACCTAAGAAGATCCTTGAGGGACATCCGGGCGGAAGAATAAAGGTCGGTAGACCTAGGCTGCGATGGAAGGATGAGGTGAAAAAGGACGCGGCCCAACAACTACAAGTGACAGATTGGAGGGCAGCGGCGGGAGACAGGAGGAGTTGGAGGCGAGGATTGATGGAGGCCAAGGCCCAATATGAGCTGTAGACCCATCGAAGAAGAAGAATAATTTATCAAAAACTAGAAATCTTATTAATTTACGCACAAAGAAGTTAATTGAAATGTATACACAATAGAGGTAAATAATTTCCTAGTTACAAACAAATCCTGATAATTCAGCCTGGGAAAAGCGAAGTTGTTCTGTAATTTACTTCAGGAAGCATAACGTTGCAATGTCATCTAGGGATGTGGGGGCAGCGCTCGCTTTATGTTGTCGTCCAGGGGTGGCAAGAAGCAAACAAACGTGACTCAATGTAGCATTGGAGGCTCGGAAGTAACTAAAATTAGTATAAAGTGATAGTTTAGTCATCTAATTTATATCAATTTGATATCTTAGCTAGATTTTGGACCCTCAAAGTTGATAGTATGAACCGACTGAAAGCATTCGAAATGTGGATGCATCGAAGAATGCTACGGATACCCTGGACGGATATGGTCAGCAACACGAGGTTTCTTAAAAGAGCCAAAGTTGATAGAGAGTTGCTGACTAATATTAAAATCCGAAAGGTGTCCTATTTGGGTCATGTACTTAGAGGAGAAAAGTACAAATTACTGCACCTGATCATCTAAGGCAAAATAGGGTCGAAGAGGTGTTGGCAGAAGGCAAATCTCCTAGCTTCGCAATATACGTGATTGGACTTGTATAAGGAGCGTCGGGGACCTTTTTCGGGCTGCCGGGGACAAATATGTCTACTATCAGGTGATATTCAACGCTGAGGGGACCTGACATGACACTGGGAAGAAGAAGCTATCTTTTCCTTCGACTTTTTTTTCCAACATGCTTGACTACGATATCTAAGTGAAAAGCGCCCGAAACTCTGTGAAATAATTCTTATTGGTTGGATTTGTATTTGTTTACTTAATAAAGTTTAAAAGTCTTAATAGATCAATATTTCTCTACCTCGAATAGTTGACAGGAGCATTAAACAATATATTTTTCTAAATAGTTAAATTAGATGCTGCTCTCGTCAACAATTAAAATATTGGGTGTTAACATAAATTGTGTCCATTTTTTTTATCAAATTAAAAATGAGCACCAAAAGTAAAACAAAACGGTCAAGTTTATACCAAAGAGTCGAACGATAACTCTTTTCTTCTAAGATATATAGTACATAGTTGGAGATATTTGAAATGAATGAAAATTGAGAAGTAGTAGAAACAGAAGAGCTTGTATGACGAAAACAGTATACTTGAATAGCAAGTATAATATTATATCTGTCTACTCTTGGGTAGAAAGTATATTTATCTATTGAAAATGTAAAGTATCGCGATGGTATATACATATGTTATATGAAGCTGTTGAAAAAAGAGAAATAATGAGTCAATGGTGCCTAATTAGCACACAGTAAAACTTAAATTTAATCTCTAAAATATATATTAGCTGTTAACATAAGTTGTGTCCGTTTTTTTTATTCAATTTAAAAATGAGCACCAAAAGTAAAACAAAATGGTAAAGGTTATACGTCATTCGAAAGATAGTTTTCTGCTCTACAAGATATTGTGTTTGCTTTTACGTTACATATGTTATTTTGTTTGATTACAAGCCTTCAAAATGGAATGTCAAGTAGACGATAGTGAGCATTTTCGACACTTATTTTTGTTCACGTTCAATCGAGGGAATAAAGCTGCTTGCGATATTTTTTTCTTTCAAGTCGAAATTACCTTCTTTGAAACGCAAAAAACATCGACGAGCTGACCTTTTATTCATAACATCTTCACCGTACACTTCGCAAATATCGCGAGCAGCTTTGGCAGCTTTATTCCCTCGATTGAACGCGAACAGAAGGAGGTGTCGAAAATGCTCACTTTCGTCTACTTGACATTCCATTTTGAAGGATTGTAATCAAATAAAATAATATGTGTAACGTAAAAACAAACACAATATCTTGTAGAGCAGAAAATTTTCTTTCGAATGACGTATAACCTTTAACATTTTGTTTTACTTTTGGTGCTCATTTTTTAATTGGAAAAAACGGACACAACTTATGTTAACACCCAATATTTTCCTACATAGTTAAATTAGATGTTGCTCTCGTCAACAATTAAAATATATGAGAGACTCTCTCATCCCTCCTCATGCTTAGAAGGTAGTATCCCAATATACATAGAAGAAACCTTATAGGGTAGATCCACAGGTAGAAATCGTACTCACGTATAGATCATTCAGCCAGAAGACTCATTTTGCAATAGTGTGAGTAACAGCGCGCCTACAAAAACTTGTTACTTTATTTTTTTAATGAAGTGCAAAAACCCAAAAATATATAAGTAATATTTTATATTCAAACATTAAAATGAACACACACGTTTTGTAAATTAAAAATGCTGTCAGCTTAAATTGTAATAATCATGAAAATAAAATGAAAGTAAGTTTATTTTACATATTAATTATTTAGGAATGGCAGATTCTAGGAAACATTAAATAACAATAATGAAATTTTTCAAGATTTAAAATAAATATACGTACAAGTATTATAAAGTAAAAATGTTCGTCAGCTTTAATTAGATTATAGCACATAAAAATAAAATGAATGTAAGATTATTTAACATATTAATGTATCATAATTACAATGCCAAATAATAAAGTTTTAAAATAATAGTGGATGGAGTGATACTAAATTCTAGAAAACTTTAAGTTATAACAAAGTACTTTTTTTTTTTAATCTGGCGAGTTTATTGCCATGTGGCAATCTCTTCCAACCAACCATAAACATGTTTTTATAGGCCCTAAATGTAAACCAGACTGGAATCCTATTTTAAAAAATCTGGGTTCCAGCGGGGATCGAACCCGCAACCTCCGGATCGGCAGACAAGTGTCTTACCACCAGACCACGGAGGTTGTCTGGTGGTACATTAGACAAAAATCGCACTCTTTATTTCGACACGGTGGTGTTTTTCTTATCATGGAGTATTTTAACAATAATACAAACGTGCGCTCTGCGCGAACCAATCGTGTGGCATTCTAAAACCAATACCACTACATAAGTTGTGTAATACAGAGGGTGTTACTCACACTATTGCAAAATGAGTCTTCTGGCTGAATGATCTACTATATAAGTAGACATTTCTAAAAAAAATCTATTTGACTCTCCACCATTTGATAGTAATTATTAACCCCAATACTATAGTATATAATAACTTTTATACACCTGATCTTTATAAATTTATTCACAATACCATAGACATTGCTGATATATTGGCCCAAATAAGTTTCCACGCCCCTGCTAAAAAACACATGGAACCCTTTACAATTCATGTTAACATTAATTAGCTAATGACAGTTGGACGTTGTTATTTATCAATCGTGAGAATGCAACATGTGGGCAACTCCCCATTCCCCATTCCGTCTGGTTCGGATGACATTTGAATGCAGCTGTCGTTTAGTTCAGGAAAGTCCTTCGACATTTCCTCGATTATTTATGTTTTGACTGGGAGCTCGTTTTTCAATTTCCTTGATTTTATTTTAAATTTTGTATTTTCGTTATCTTCGGAATAGTTTTGCTTTTCAACTCAATTTCTTTGTTGTTAAAATGTTATGATACATACGTTATATCAAAACTGTGTTGAATTTTCGGAGATATTGATTTTATCTTTTGTATAGTAAATATTGCTATCTTTTTAACCCTTCCCTTACGGTGATAAAAATAATACGCGCGCTCCGGTGTTGGGTAGTGAGTACGCAATAAAAAATTTGCGATTTTAAATCGGAAAAATAAGAACATTCATAGATAATCCCCTTAATTAATTATAATTGAAGTTAAAAATTATAATAATTAAGATTTATTTGCTGAAAACATTTAAAAACCATCTGGCAACGCTCACGGAACGGGCGTAGATCTAGTCTCGTTGCCAACTCAACAGCTACTGCGGCGCGGCAGAGTTGGTGGCTAACTCGGGCGTGGCTTACACTTGCGAGGTTGAGACAATTGAGATCCTCGCTATTCAGTGACGTATGCAAAAGTGAGATGCGAATATAGTGTCGCGCTTCCCGCATACTCTTCACCTATCGTCAAGACCCAAGATCGAGGCACTCACAGCGTTTAAATGCGAATTTGTTTCCGATATTCACGAAATACTTACGATGTAGTCGATAAATTCTGATTATTATTAATATTATTTTTTAAATATATTATGGAGGAATACCTAAAATCTTAACCTTGTATTTATAATATTTATAGAAATATTGATGGTTATTAGAAGCAACGTGTAGAAGATACCCAACACAGGGAAGGAAAGGTTAATGGATAGATCACTCAGTAAACGTATATTTTTAATGGATAGATCACTCATTAAACATATATTTTTAATGGGTAAATCACTCAGTAAACATATATTTTTAATGGATAGATCACTCAGTAAACGAAGAAAGTCATCTTATGCCATGTTTACACGAGCTTAGTACTTATCGTTTGTACTAAGTTGCTTAGTGATAAGAAATCGTTTACACGTTGGTGTTACTAAGTTGCTTAGTGATAAGAAATCGTTACACGTATTAGTAACACGACATCCGTCCAGAATGGACAACCGCCGCCGCCGCCTTGTTTTGAGAAATGTGTTCAAATACTAAAAAAGAACGAACACGTGCGCTCACTTACCGTTTCAATTTGTCACTAAACACTTGCCGCGGCTGTTTAGACGACTCTGCAAGCGACCAGTGCGTAGTTGAATTGTGGTGGGCGTAGCTGTTTGTCGCTTAGTAAATAAGTCGGCCTCCAATTCACTTGCATTTGCCAGATTTACTAATGCTTAGTACTAATATGCCTGTTTACAAGTGGATACAAGTGCGAGTGACAAGTGCGAGTGAGAAGCACTAATGACAAGTACTAAGCTCGTGTAAACATGGCATAAGGCACGGTATACCAAACATAACTTTACGCTGACAATCGAATAACTATGACTGTAATAATCGCACACTGAAAGAAACGTCACTTGCAGTAATAAATATCAGTTTCAAAACCTCGTATAGAATTGCTGTCTGCTATAAATAAATAAATTAATAAATATATATTTATTGATTGCAAAATATTATGTGCATACACATATATAAATACATGCCGAAATCGCACATATATCTCGAGATATACTGCAGAAAATACATTTAAGAGATAAGCTATCAAAAAGTTTGGACTCATCTCATTACATCTCCTGGGCTAAGATACACCCTATCAATATAGGACGAACCCGGCCGCGAGGACACCAGATGTTTTTTCAGCCCAAGTTTTGTCATTCAAATAGTAACTGAACAGTGGAAAGATAAGACGTGCCTCTATTGTTTTCAAGAAGGGGTGGAATCAAAATATTTAAAGTGAATTTGACCTAAGCGATGTGTGATGCATTAAGGTTTTATTATTTAAGATTTTTTTTAAATATTTCATTTAACGCCTATGATTTTGAGGGTAAATGGGACTGTAAGTTACATACATAGAATGAAACCAAAAAGAAATTTACGTTCGTAAGTTACGTACATAGGTTAAGACCTACAAATGAACCTAACATTGATGCATATAATTTTTAGGGTAAATGGGACTGTAAGTTACATAATAGAATGAAACCAAAAGATAATGTACGTCTATAAATTACGTACATAGTTAAGACCTGCACATGGACGTAACATTAATGCCTATAATTTTGAGGGTAAATGGGACTGTAGTAAGTTACTAACATAGAATGGAACCAAAAGGAAATTTACGTCCATAAGTTACGTACATAGATTAAGACCTACACATGAACCTAACATTGATGCCTTTAATTTTTAGGGTAAATGGGACTGTAAGTTACATATATAGAATGAAACCAAAAGGAACTTACGTCCGTAAGTTACGTACATAGGTTAATACCTACACATGAACCTAACATTGATGCCTATAATTTTTAGGGTAAATGGGACTGTAAGTTATATATATATAGAATGAAACCAAAAGGAACTTACGTCCGTAAGTTACGTACATAGGTTAATACCTACACATGAACCTAACATTGATGCCTATAATTTTTAGGGTAAATGGGACTGTAAGTTACATATATAGAATGAAACCAAAAGGAACTTACGTCCGTAAGTTACGTACATAGGTTAATACCTACACATGAACCTAACATTGATGCCTATAATTTTTAGGGTAAATGGGACTGTTAGTTACATAATAGAATGAAACCAAAAGTAAATTTACGTTTGTAAATTACGTACATAGGTTAAGACCTACACATGAACCCAACATTGATGCCTATAACTTTTAGGGTAAATGGGACTGTAAGTTACATAAAAGAATGAAACCAAAAGGAATTTACGTCCTTAAGTTACGTACATAGGTTAAGACCTACACATGAACCTAACATTGATGCCTATAATTTTTAGGGTAAATGGGACTGTAAGTTACATACATAGAATGAAACCAAAAGGAAATTTACGTCCATAAGTTACGTACATAGATTAAGACCTACACATGAACCTAACATTGATGCCTAAAATTTTTAGGGTAAATGGGACTGTTAGTTACATAATAGAATGAAACCAAAAGGAAATTTACGTTTGTAAATTACGTACATAGGTTAAGACCTACACATGAACCCAACATTGATGCCTATAATTTTTAGGGTAAATGGGACTGTAAGTTATACACATAGAATGAAACCAAAAGGAAATTTACGTCCGTAAATTACAATACGTGCATAGGTTAAGACTTAAACATCAACCTAACATTGATGCCTATAATTTTTAGGGTAAATGGGACTGTAAGTTACATACATAGAATGGAACCAAAAGGAAATTTATGTATGTAAGTAAAGTACATAAGTTAAGACCTTCACACGAATTTTACATTGACGCCCATAATTTTGAAGATTTAAGCTTCATAATGCACCTTGGGTCACAGATTGACTCTACCAATAACAGTTTGAAGAAATGAATAAACAAACACTGTCGGCAATTATAAGCTTTTCTTGACCTTATCCCTTTACTTAATGCTTGTTTACTCTCCAGAAACATAAAATACTTCTGAGAATTGTGCTTACTTACACATTTAAAAACCTGGACATTTATAAAGCACGACGGAATAGTTTCCGATACCTTTGAGGACAGGATTATCCGAAGAATATGTATGGTCCAACGTACTCGTATGACAAGAGAGCTTTGAGAGAGAGACATTACGAAGTGCTTTATACAATACATGGCAAAGCTAGCGTAGGAAAAGTTTTGTAATCAACTGATGTGTCGTCCATTGATACGAGTATAGCATTCTAGTGATTTAAACTTTACGAATAATACATTTTCAATACAATTTTCAAAACATTACATTAAAATATCAAACAAGATCTTGAACATTTTATTAGATAATATTAAAATAAACTGATACATGTTAAAACAAACTGATACATATTAAAACAAACTGATACATGTTAAAACAAACTGATACATATTAAAACAAACTGATGCATGTTAAAACAAACTGATACATATTAAAACAAACTGATACATGTTAAAACAAAATGTTAAAACAAACTGATACATATTAAAACAAACTGATACATGTTAAAACAAACTGATACATATTAAAACAAACTGATACATGTTAAAACAAACTGATACATATTAAAACAAACTGATACATGTTAAAACAAACTGATACATGTTAAATCAAACTGATACATATTAAAACAAACTGATACATGTTAAAACAAAATGTTAAAACAAACTGATACATATTAAAACAAACTGATACATGTTAAAACAAACTGATACATATTAAAACAAACTGATACATGTTAAAACAAACTGATACATATTAAAACAAACTGATACATGTTAAAACAAACTGATACATATTAAAACAAACTGATACATGTTAAAACAAACTGATACATATTAAAACAAACTGATACATGTTAAAACAAACTGATACATATTAAAACAAACTGATACATATTTCTTCTTCTTCCTCTTGGTTTAGGTCGTATGATCTGTTTAGATTTTTTGAGAATTTTGTAGGAATTTTATGGATAGATATTGAGATATAGAAAACACATGGCCTCAATAGTAGAACGAGATGCAAGTTGCTTTGCAGAATTAAGCTCTAGTTATCTCTCCATCGTTTCGGGGGTCTCCCTGGTGAACGCCGTCCATCCGGTACCCCATGCAGAGCTATGTATGGAATTCATTCTCTGTACATGTTGGTACCAGTATCGTCGACGCTGTCGTCCCCATCTGACCACATTTTGGACCTCACAGACCTCTCGGATTGTGGTGTTCCTTACACGATCACGCAAAGTCTTCCCAGCAATAGCACTAGAGTTCTCATTTCCGTTGTCTTAAGCATCCTTTTTGTCCTGACAGTGTCCGCCCTCGCTTCGATGCCATATGTGATGATAGGTCGCACACAGGTCTTATAAATGCGTACCTTGCTATCCATTCTCATATCTTTATTCCTCCATATGACATCTCTCAGGCAGCCCGCCACAACTGCAGCTTCATCTATTTCTAATAACTAAATAATTCAATCTATGACATAATATTTAATAAAGCTTACGTTTCCCATTATAATTCAAAGTTTATGCTCGTACTTTATTTTTTCTTCGTTTCCAATCTTTTCAACGTTTTTTTATGTTTTCTTATTCATTTTCCCCCTTCTTATGACAGCAATTCTCGCGTAACTTCGATATGAAAGACATTTAACGTTTATAATCAAACAATATCTGACCCCAATAATTCTTGTTTTGTCATATTTCAGGAATCGCCGTTGCTTTGTAAGGGATTGCATAAAAAAATGTTCAAGTGAAATCTATTTTTTTTATGGCTTGATACTTTAGCCAAGAAAAAAATAAAAGTTTATTTATTCGAAATTTTCAATACACTCGTCTTGATTACGGCGCATGTTATTGTTAGGGATATTTCACGAAATTCTTTTTAAAAAGTTTGCTTTGAAATTAATTTTAAAACTCCAACGAATTCTATTGTAACAATATCAATTGTATAAGTATCGTTGCGCAGTGTAACCTAGCGGGGTTATTGACATCATAATATATTCTAGCTAAGCAGAAAGGGGTTGAAGAAGTCTTAAGTAATAAGACAGCAACATTTTTTCGAAAAAAAGTATAAACGTGAATCGACCCTTTTTTGGAATGTTTAACTTGGAACAAATAAGAAAACCTAACGATTTGATAGAAACAGGTTAACGAGTGAACCTTGTGAAAGAAACAGGTTAACGAGTAAACCTTGTAAAAGAAACAGGTTAACGAGTGAACCTTGTGAAATATATGACATTATTTGCTTACAGTTTTTTTTTACTCAAAAATTAAGTACAAATTTTTCAGAGTATAAGCTTTCAGAACTAAACGTATCAATCTCGAACGACCATGATTCCTTTACTCAGATTTTTTTTCTTGTAATTTCTCCAACATTACTATCAAAGTTAATAAACTTTGGATATACATATAATACTATAATCAAAACAAACGTTACTTGACCCTCAAAGAACAGCTTTGAAAAATAATTATTATTATAAAAGGACAGAGTGGCAGAAATGAGAACCCTACGCTCCATCGCAGGTAGAACTCCTAGAGATCGAATCAGAAATGAGACGATGAGTTATGTCAGAAATGATACGAAGCAGAAGGCGCTTGTGGAAGGGATCATGTGGACCGCATGGAGGATATAAGACTGGCAAAAATCGCTAAGACTGAAAACCGTAACAGCAGGAAATTACCAGGAAGGCCGCCGAAAAGGTGGAAGGACAGCTGGACGTCATCTCAGGACAGTTCACCATCACATACAGGTCATACGACCTAGACCAAGAGGAAGAAGAAGAATAAAAGGAAAACTTATATAGCGCCGTTTAAAAACAGACCATTCTCAAGGATGCTCTAACTCGGGATTCGAACCCTATATTATTGACAGATTAAAAATAGTAAAAAATATATAAATTGAGTCTTATTATGGAAATGTGGCGGTTGCGGAAATGTTCATGTTTGGGAAAAAAACAACACGAAAATTGTTGTGCAGTCTGAATCTTCTCAGGCGTAGACAAGGATGCAGTTCTGTCAATTTAATTTAATCTTGTCTTTCCTCCACCCCAACTCTTCATTTTTGTTTGCGCAATCGATGTACGTGGGTGTTTCCTGCTCCCCTCCGACTGGCCTTAGACCTTTCTGGATCGTGGGACAATGCAAGTGCTCACATTTTATAATTGAGTTTAATTAAATCCCCTTTGTGTTTAAACAAATGTAGTGATCGTAACTATAACGCATAATGATAAGTTGTGCAAATGGTGCTCAAAACGTTGTTTAATTCTTTAATCCGTAGCAAACGAGCAAGCAATGCTTGCATTGGGAGCCCGGTGGGGGTGCAGAACTCGCTCATGGTGGAGAAAGTACAAAAAAAATATCTACGATATCTCTATATGAGTGAGTTTGGTGTCTATCCATGGCTTTATCCTGCTCAGTTTCTGTTGGGCATGCTTGGGTATAACTCCTTGAGCGTAAGAAGAGATCTGCATCTCCTGGTATACGTTGTCAGACTCGTTCGAGGAGTTGTGAGCTGTCCAGCATTACTACAAAGATTAGCGTTAAATGTTCCTAACAATTGCACTAGACTGCGCCGGCAAGAACTGTTCTCAATAGCATACGCAAGAACGGGTCTTTCAGTCGCTATGCCTGTTGGAAGGGCTGTAACTCTTTTGAATGGGACTGCTTCGGATATTGACATATTTCATATCACATTACCAAAAGCCAAAGTAAATTTTCTTCTAAGATTGAGCGCGTTAGAAAGCACTCATCAACGAACTTAAGTAACTTGGAATATATGTTATGTGTATGTTTGTGTGTATGCATATACCTACACATTACTTTTTATTTTATACAAAATAATTTTTTATATTTTTTAGTCTGTATATTTTTTTATTATTTTTAATGTTAACACATCTTTTATGTTATTTTTCAAAGAAATCGGGCTAAGCCTGTTTTGAGAAAATAACTAAATAAAATAATATATCTTTATATTTTTATCTTATCAAAAGTATTATTTTTTTCCGTCCAGAATTCTTCCACCTGAACAAATGTGGGTGTTCTTATAAATCAAGTAATTTTCGGTGTAAGACACCGGACTCCTTGGACGCTGCTCTCTCACTCGTATGCACTGTTCTTCCACACAAGATACAGATTCGATCCATAACAAAATAATCAGCGTTTTAGCAGGTTCTCCCAATTCATGTTAAGAACCTATCAATAGACTTCCAGATGCTTCCGTTAAGCATCTTCATATATACAGTTTTAGCAGGTTCTCCCAATTCATGTTAAGAGCCTATCAATAGACTTCCAGATGCTTCCGTTAAGCATCTTCATATATACAGTTTTAGCAGGTTCTCCCAATTCATGTTAAGAGCCTTTCAATAGACTTCCAGATCCTTCCGTTAAGCATCTTCATATATACAGTTTTAGTAGGTTCTCCCAATTCATGTTAAGAGCCTTTCAATAGACTTCCAGATACTTCCGTTAAGCATCTTTATATATACAGTTTTAGTAGGTTCTCCCAATTCATGTTAAGAGCCTATCAATAGACTTCCAGATGCTTCCATTAAGCATCTTCATATATATATATATATATATACAGTTTTAGCAGGTTCTCCCAATTCATGTTAATAGCCTTTCAATAGACTTCCAGATACTTCCGTTAAGCATCTTCATATATACAGTTTTAGCAGGTTCTCCCAATTCATGTTAAGAGCCTATCAATAGACGTCCAGATGCTTCCGTTAAGCATCTTCATATATACAGTTTTAGCAGGTTCTCCCAATTCATGTTAAGAGCCTTTCAATAGACTTCCAGATGCTTCCGTTAAGCATCTTCATATATACAGTTTTAGCAGGTTCTCCCAATTCATGTTAAGAGCCTTTCAATAGACTTCCAGATGCTTCCGTTAAGCATCTTCATATATACAGTTTTAGTAGGTTCTCCCAATTCATGTTAAGAGCCTATCAATAGACGTCCAGATGCTTCCGTTAAGCATCTTCATATATACAGTTTTAGCAGGTTCTCCCAATTCATGTTAAGAGCCTATCAATAGACTTCCAGATGCTTCCGTTATGCATCTTCATATATACAGTTTTAGCAGGTTCTCCCAATTCATGTTAAGAGCCTATCAATAGACTTCCAGATGCTTCCGTTAAGCATCTTCATATATACAGTTTTAGCAGGTTCTCCCAATTCATGTTAAGAGCCTTTCAATAGACTTCCAGATCCTTCCGTTAAGCATTTTCATATATACAGTTTTAGTAGGTTCTCCCAATTCATGTTAAGAGCCTTTCAATAGACTTCCAGATGCTTCCGTTAAGCATCTTCATATATACAGTTTTAGTAGGTTCTCCCAATTCATGTTAAGAGCCTTTCAATAGACTTCCAGATGCTTCCGTTAAGCATCTTCATGTATACAGTTTTAGCAGGTTCTCCCAATTCATGTTAAGAGCCTATCAATAGACTTCCAGATGCTTCCGTTAAGCATCTCCATATATACAGTTTTAGCAGGTTCTCCCAATTCATGTTAAGAGCCTTTCAATAGACTTCCAGATCCTTCCGTTAAGCATCTTTATATATACAGTTTTTAGTAGGTTCTCCCAATTCATGTTAAGAGCCTTTCAATAGACTTCCAGATGCTTCCGTTAAGCATCTTCATATATACAGTTTTAGTAGGTTCTCCCGATTCATGTTAAGAGCCTTTCAATAGACTTCCAGATGCTTCCGTTAAGCATATTTATATATACAGTTTTAGTAGGTTCTCCCAATTCATGTTAAGAGCCTATCAATAGACTTCCAGATGCTTCCATTAAGCAACTTCATATATATATATATATATATATATATATATATATATATATATATATATATATATATATATATATATATATATATATATATATATATATATATATATATATATATATATATATATATATATATATATATATATATATATATATATATATATATATATATATATATATATATATATATATATATATATACAGTTTTAGCAGGTTCTCCCAATTCATGTTAAGAGCCTTTCAATAGACTTCCAGATGCTTCCGTTAAGCATCTTCATATATACAGTTTTAGTAGGTTCTCCCAATTAATGTTAAGAGCCTATCAATAGACGTCCAGATGCTTCCGTTAAGCATCTTCATATATACAGTTTTAGCAGGTTCTCCCAATTCATGTTAAGAGCCTTTCAATATACTTCCAGATGCTTCCGTTAAGCATCTTCATATATATATACAAAAAATAATGCCAAAGATACTTCAGAGTAAATTCAAGGTTCTCATGAGAGCTGAAGTTTAACTGTATTTAAATTCGTTAAGTTTTTGGGTTTACATAGGTATGTAAACCCAAAAACTTAACGAATTCATCAAAACTTACCATTTATAAGACACTGTTACGACCTGTCCTCACATATGGGTCTGAATGCTGGGTATTGAGTAAGAAGGACGACTCTTCTCTTCTAATATTTGAAAGGAAAATACTCAGAAAAATATTCGGACCCATACAGGAAAATGGATCTTGGAGAGTGAGATATAATGAGGAGTTATACAGCATATACAAAGAGCCCAACATTATAAAATAGATCAAAATTAGGAGGCTACGTTGGGCGGGGCATGTAGCAAGAATGGGAGAAGAGAGAATGCCTAACAAGGTACTCTTTTCCAAGCCCCAAGGAAGACGTAGCGTGGATAGACCAAAGCTCAGGTGGATGGATGGGGTGCAGAGTGATACAAGCGTGATTGGCATCAGGGGCTGGAGGAGTGCATCCCAGGATAGGAGGGAATGGCGACGACTGCTGGAGGAGGCCGGGAGCCACAATGGGCTGTAGTGCCATTGATTGATTGATAGGTCTGTAAATATGAAACCGGATTTTTTTTATAGAAAATACAAATGTATTGTATGAAAATTGTAAAAAATATTTTATTCCAAGTATTGCCCATCGCTAGCTACACATTTTTCACATGTCTCGGCCTCCTATTCACTTGCATTTGCCAGATTTACTAATGCTTAGTACTAATATGCCTGTTTACACGTGGATACAAGTGCGAGTGACAAGTGCGAGTGAGAAGCACTAATGACAAGTACTAAGCTCGTGTAAACATGGCATAAGGCACGGTATACCAAACATAACTTAGAGCGACGTCGTTACACTGACAATCGAAAAAATATGACTAATAATCCCACACTGAATGAAAGGTCACTTGCAGTAATAATTATCAGTTTCAAAACCTTTTATGGAATCGCTATGTCTGCTTTAAATAAATATATGTTTATTGATTGCAAAATATTATGTACATACACATATATACTCGTAAATACATTCCGAAATCACACATATCATATAGCCACCTAGGCTTATTTGTACCGTAATGACACCAGTTCGTTGAGTTATTTTTCAACAGAGGATCATGTTACAAAACCATTGTTTCTTACCCATCGCAAAATATTGAAAATTCATTCAACGCGTCGTTGCATTTGAAAAGCGAATTTGAAACACTAAGATTTGAGAAAGTCCGTGTCTTCCTTCTATTACTTTTTATTTTAGTCTTATTTCATGTAACAGTTGCTCTTGCAATAATACAAATGTTTCTGAAATAAGTATTTCTGCTGGTCTGCGTTGACGAGACTCATCTTCAATCGATTATCGTCTTCTTCTCCCTGGCTCCATACCAACTCACTGTCTGCGAAGACTTTTGGAGTCAGCTCTCCTCGTCCTCAGGTTGTATGCTCTTCTGTCCCGGACTACGTCCCCCAGGCCGTGCCTCTGCATCAGGTTATATTTTTGCACCACTCATGAATTATTTGGTCTTCCTCTAGTTGTTATTCGAGGCAGATCCATGGAGATTGCCTGGTTCACAATGTGATCGGGTGCTCTGCGTCTAACGTGCCCATACCATCTCAATCGCCTCTCCTCTACCTTCAATCGATTATCTGCCTTAACAAATCTAGCCCAATCTTTCGATGTGATATTTGACTGAGACTGAAGGTTGTTTAATTTCTATCAGACTTTTTCCTTTTTTTTGAGAGAAACTTAATAGAACGCCTTCTGTCGACTATTTGATATACTTTTGAGGCTAGTTGTATCAAATTTTAACGTAAATCATAATTAGAGAAAATGTATTTTAGTTATCTCACTTTTTAATCACTTGTTTCATTATTTTCTCCACACATTACACAACACTTATTATTTTTATTACATATATTATTTATAGTTAAGGCATTAAAATTGTGGAGGTTTAAAGACATTGTAATCTGTTTTATTAAACACTGTTTATTCCACTTTTTGTGGAAACATAAAGTGGAATAAACAGTGTTTGATAAAACAAATTACAATTGTGACATATCTTTTAGGTAATGTTCGCAAACACTACACAATCTACTTCCCATTTCAGAGGTGACAATATCTCATGTATAGTACGAGGCATATCCAGAAATTAAGTGCACTGAATTTTTGTAGGTTATAATTTTTTTTATTTAAACAAAAAAATTACGTAGTTACCGTAGTACATATGTAAGCTATTTTTCGACATGGTCGCCATTCCTCTCAATGCAGGTGGTGAAGCGGGGTATCAACTTTTTGATGCCTTCCTCGAAGTAGTTTCCCGCCAACCCCTCCGTCCACTTCTCCACCTCCTCCTTTAGCTCCTCGTCGGTTGAAAACCTTTTTCCACCCATGTGCAGCTTCAGGGAGGTAAATATATAGTAATCTGAAGGTGCTAGGTCAGGGGAATGCGCGGGATGGTTCAGGGCATCCCATTTAAACGAGGCGAGCAGTTCCGTCTGTCACTGTCGTGCAGCAGGCAGACTCCCTTTGTCAGCATGCCTCTCCTCTTATTCTGAATCGCCCTCCGCAATTTTTTAGGGTCTCACAGTATTTTGCAGAGTCGATGGTCTCCCCTTGAGGCATATATTCAATTAAAATTACGCCTTGACAGTCCCAAAACACGGATGCCATGATTTTCTTGGCTGAAATTGTAGTTTTGAACTTTTTGGCGGAGGGTGAAGAGGTGTGACGCCACTGTTGAGACTGCCTTTTGGTTTCAGGCGTGTAGTGTGCAACCCAAGTTTCATCTCCAGTAACGATGGAGCGGAGAAATTCATCTCCATGGAGTTTGCAGCGCTTCAAAAACTCTTGCCCGGCATTATTTATTTCGGACTTGGCGGGAGATTGGATTGACATTTTTCACGAAACGTGATGTCGCGTCGACACTTCTCAACGTACTGACCTCAAACCGGTCTTGTTGGGGAGGGGAAGGGTCAGGCTACACGGAAGTGTAGCCAACATGTCGAAAATAAAATCCATCCGGTCGTGAGAGCCTCAGTACACGTACTTTCTGGATACGCATAGTACATTGCTACATTCTTTACACATTTCAATATATTACACAATTTTACAACAAATATTCACGAGATTGACTACTTTCAACTTTTATAAACACATTTCATATAAAATGTGTTTATATATATTGAAATTAATTTAATTCTTCGAATGGAATCATTGTTAACAATTTACTAACGAATGTATTGTAGTTTATCTAAAGATTGTTCTTTTGTTACTTATTAAATAATAAGAAATATTTAGAAAAACCGTTCATTTTCTTGTCTGGGCTATCAATAATGGCACGTGTTTCCAATACGAGGCATTATAAATTGGCCTATACAGTGGAACCTCTCATAACGAGCACCTCTCATAACGAGCATCTCTCATAACGAGTAATTCGCATAACGAGCTAAACAGATTGTGAAAAAAATGCTCCCTTAACGAGTGACATTTCGCATAACGAGTGACGCAGAAAGGGGAAGTCCCATTTTCACGTCACTCACTTGTGAGCCGGGACTTCCGCGCCAGTGCGTCAGTCTCTGGTTAGCACACGTTCCGCTAGCACGTTAGTGTCACATGTGATCACACTTTTTTCCAAACTTGTGTTCAGACATTATTTGTATTTTTTTTTGTGCAATGCTTAATAACCCTTGCAAAAATGTCCCTGAAGAAAAAGCCACAAGAAGACAGCCATAAGAGAATAAAAGTAACTGTAGAAATGAAACGTAAAATCATTGAAAAGCGAGAACGAGGTGTGAGCGTGGCTGATCTAGCGCGCACATACAATCGGTCTACATCAACGATTTGCTCTATCCTCAAGAACAAGAATGTCTACGAAACGGTTACCTATTCTTGATGATGTTGAAAGGTTGCTTCTCATATGGATAAACGAAAAGTAATTGCAAGGCGATACTATTAACGAAAACATCATTTGTGAGAAGGCGAAAGCTATTTTCGCCGACCTCGTTAAGAAGACGCCAGGATCATCAACTGCCGAAAAAGAAGTACAATTTAAGGCAAGTCATGGATGGTTCGAGAAATTTAAGAGAAGAACCGGCATCCACAGCGTTGTGAGGCACGGTGAAGCAGCAAGCTCTGACACAAAGGCAGCAGAGAACTTCATCAGCGACTATAAGAAGCTTGTAGATTCTGAGGGTTACCGGATTTTACTTCTAGTAAAAAAGAATTAATTATTTGTCATAAATTCATAAATAAAAAACTAGCTTTTTTGATTTTTTTATTGTTTTTTGCAAATCGAAATCGCATTCCGGGTTGTTACGCTCCTTAACAATTTATAAGTATGTAATTTTATTTGAGTAAACGTTCAAAATAAAAAAAATTGAGTATTTTTTTCGGCATGGAACGCATTATCGTATTTTACATTGATTTATATGGGAAAAATTGTTTCGCATAACGAGTGTTTCACATAAAGAGTAAGATTCTGGAACGAATTATTCTCGTTATGAGAGGTTTCACTGTAATTCGCAACAATATATAATCTCTGTTAAAGCTTTTTGTATAAATATTTTTTTTCTTAGTAAACGTTATTTCTTTAAAGCTTTGTATATTTGAGTTTATAGCATGTATATGTACTCGTAAACTTAAACAAAATCAATAAATAAATAATCAGATCTTGTCTAGAGCATATAGTCTCGATGATTGGACCAACTAGTATGTATAGTAAGTCCTGAATACCCAAGAAACCTCATCTTTGCATGTTCACCTTGTATCTTGTCACCTCTACTCGGAGTATATTCAGTGATCTTCAAGTAGACTAAGGCTGTTGGTATCCGGGTGTCATCTTCAAGTAGACTAAGGCTGTTGGTATCTGGGTGTCATCTTCAAGTAGACTAAGGCTGTTGGTATCCGGGTGTCATCTTTTTCGAGAACTTCATCCAGTCTTCAGGCAAGCTTTCTTTCCATTTAAGAAAACGCGCTTTAAACGGAAACGGCGATTTATTTCGTGATAATATTCCTGAACTTCAATCTTGATATTGCTAGTTGGCGTATTTTGAGGTCTTGGACTCGTTCTGAAAACAGTCATATTGAAAAATAGCGCAATAATTATTTAACGAATCAATATTTTAAGAGTCAAAATATTTGTTTGTTTTAGTTGAGTCTTTTGGTATACATTTTGATGATATCAAAATATTTGTTTGTTTTAGTTGAGTCTTTTGGTATACATTTTGATGTATACCAAAATATTTGTTTGTTTTAGTTGAGTCTTTTGGTATACATTTAGACTAAATCAAAATATTTGTTTGTTTTAGTTGAGTCTTTTGGTATACATTTAGACTAAATCAAAATATTTGTTTGTTTTAGTTGAGTCTTTTGGTATACATTTTGATTAAATCAAAATATTTGTTTGTTTTAGTTGAGTCTTTTGGTATACATTTTGATTAAATCAAAATATTTGTTTGTTTTAGTTGAGTCTTTTGGTATACATTTTGATTAAATCAAAATATTTGTTTGTTTTAGTTGAGTCTTTTGGTATACATTTTGATTAAATCAAAATATTTGTTTGTTTTAGTTGAGTCTTTTGGTATACATTTTGATTAAATTAAAAGAACATCACTTATCAATAGATTGCCATGAACGACAAATGACTCCATTCTTGAAAAATTGTTAGTCACCGATAGATTGTCGACAATATACCTAATAGTCCTCTAATTCTTTGGGCATATTGTTCGCGGCCAAGGAAACAGTTTGAAGACATCTGTAGTCACTGAAAGCGTAGAAAGACGACGCACAAGAGGAAGAACCCTAATGCGTTGAACCTAGCAATAGAGAGACGTAACAGCATTACCCTTAACAACAGCTCTTTGAACTGCTGATTGCAGGGGGGGGGTGAAAGCGTAGAAAGACGACGCACAAGAGGAAAAACCCTAATGCGTTGAACCTAGTGTAGGGATCCACGGTCGTCGCGGAATATTGTCGCATACATACGGTCAATGTCCGATGAGATTCGCATTCCTCGAAAAATTTAAATAAACAGTCCAAAGTACATACGCCGTCCATTCAAGTCCAAAGATCACCCGCTGGCCAGTCATCCCGTAGCGAGCGGACCGCACTACATACTAGAGAGAGAACGCACCACGCTGTCTCGCCGGTTCCGTAAATAGATTGTTACCTACATACTACAATTGACCATTTCTGCATTCACAGAGGCGAGACGGAAGCATATCGCGAGCGCACTCCCGCGCCCATTCTGAAATGTTATAAATACCTACGTACTATCAAAATAAACTATTCTCTCTCCTTCCGCATTGCGATCTAACGTGTTTTATTTATTTATCAACAATCATAACCATCATATACCTTTAAGGGACATATCCCTAAACTAGCAAGAGAGAGACGTAACAGCATTACCCTTAACAACGGCTCTTCGAACTGCTGATTGCAGGGGGGGATGAAAGCGTAGAAAGACGACGCACAAGAGGAAAAACCCTAATGCGTTGAACCTTGCAAGAGAGAGACGTAACAGCATTACCCTTAACAACAGCTCTTCGAACTGCGGATTGCAGGGGTGGATGAAAACGTAGAAAGACGACGCACAAGAGGAAAAACCCTAAAGCGTTGAACCTAGCAATAGAGAGACGTTACAGCATTACCCTTAACAACGGCTCTTCGAACAGGGGATTGCAAGGGTGGATGAAAGCGTAGAAAGACGACGCACAAGAGGAAGAACCCTAAAGCGTTGAACGTAGCAATAAAGAGACGTTACAGCATTACCCTTAACAACAGCTCTTTGAACAGCGGATTGCAAGGGTGGATGAAAGCGTAGAAAGACGACGCACAAGAGAAAGAACCCTAATGCGTAGAACCATTCGAACTGCGGATTGCAAGGGTGGATGAAAGCGTAGAAAGACGACGCACAAGAGAAAGAACCCTAATGCGTAGAACCATTCGAACTGCGGATTGCAGGGATGGATGGAAAAAACATGAGCCACACAACAGTCAGTTACAAAAAGTCACGAGTTACATACATGAAAGAATGGATAAAAAAAATATGGTTTGCCGAATAAATAGGACTAGTTGCAGCCCGTGAAATATTCACGGAAGTAAAACAAATTCTACATTTATGAAAATATATATTCATAAATGTAAAATTTGTTTATATATACGAGTATATATCATTTATACATCGTCCCCTTATACACAGGTTCGAAAATTGTTGGCTAGGTATTTAAAATTCGTTCAGTATCACGGACCCACCGAGATTCAAATTTCGAATTACTTTCGGAGAGAATCCAAGTATTCCTCTCTCGCTCTCTTGTATTCAAAATTCAATTCTCGTATTCTTTCTTTGGCAACAATTGTCGTACAAGTTTTGGCCTATTTATACTATGATATGACGTTTTACAGACTCCGTTTTTATTGGGATTTAAACCTATCGAGTTGTCAAAATAATACCTTAAAGACTGCGCCATTTCCTATCTGGCATTCCGTTTATTAGATGTGTTACGAGTATAACCTATAAATGCAGTTGAGAGTTTTAAATGTCTATAATCTCGTGACAGCAGAATCCTTGATAAATAAATAATAAATAAATAAATATAGGTTTATTGATAGCAACATGGTATGTACATAATACATTTAAATATACTTCAAGAACACATAAATTGCACATAATACATTAAAGACAGAAGCTATCAAAAGGTCTGGGTTCATCTAATAACATCCCCTCGGCCAAGATAAACCCCACCAATATAGGGCGGGCCCAGCCACTGGGATACCAGATGTTTTTCAGCACACACCCTTGCACATGTAGAATAATAAGAGAAAAAAAACAGAAAATAAATAGACAGCATAAAAATAAACAAATCCACAAATACCGCCTCAGATCAATTCAAACAAACAAATAAAGGTCCCTTGACAGCATCACAATGTGTACATATATCATATATAGTAAATTCCTTCCGAGTATCGCACATGCATCTCAAAATAAACTGCAGAAAATATATTTAAGAGAGAAGATATTAAAAGGTCAGGGTTCATCCCACAAACATTCCCCCGGCCGAGATACATCCCACAAACATTCCCCCGGCCGAGATACATCCCACTAATGTAGGACGAACCCAACTGCAATGATATCTGGGATCAACTCATCACACTTGTTTTTTTTTTGCACATTCAATCCGCTTTGCTTTGGAACGATATTCATGGCTAAATTATATTTCATCGATGTTCTTCATTCTTATCGATATTTAAAAAGAAAATAAACCAGTATTATTTATTTATTAAAATATTATTCGTAATTAATTCCTATCCTAATCATAATTTTCGTTATTTTATTTTATTAGCTAGTTTTTACACAAATGTATTTTTAACCCTTCCCTTACGGTGATAAAAATAATACGCGTGTTACGGTGTTGGGTAGTGAGTACGCAATAAAAAATTAGCGATTTTAAATCGGAAAAATAAGAACATTCATAGATAATCCCCTTAATTAATTATAATTGAAGTTAAAAATTATAATAATTGAGATTTATTTGCTGAAAACATTAAAAAACCATCTGGCACCGCTCACGGAACGGGCGTAGGTCTAGTCTCGTTGCCAGCTCAACAGCTACTGCGGCGCGGCAGGGTTGGTGGCTAACACGGGCGTGGCTTACACTTGCGAGGTTGAGACAGTTGAGCTCCTCGCTATTCAGTGAAGTATGCAAAAGTGAGATGCGAATATAGTGTCGGCTTCCCGCATACTCTTCACCTATCGTCAAGACCCAAGATCGAGGCACTCACAGCGTTTAAATGCGAATTTGTTTCCGATATTCAGAAAATACTTACGATGTAGTCGATAAATTCTGATTATTATTAATATTATTTTTTAAATCAATGCGTAAATATATTATGGAGGAATACCTAAAATCTTAACCTTGTATTTATTATATTTATAGAGATATTGATGGTTATTTGAAGCAACGTGTAGAAGATACCCAACACCGGGAAGGAAAGGTTAAACACTATGTTAAAAACGTACAGATGCGGGCCACAAACTATGAATGTAAGATTTCTGCACTGTGGTTTATTGAAATCGTATTTAGCGATTTCCATCGCTATTGGTAGACCGAAGCTAAGGGAGGCAGACGTAGCTAACCCCTGGTACACCGTTCTTCTTATGTGATAATTAATTGGATGAAGGTATGCCATCAGACAGCGACACCAACCAGGGTATGCCACCAGACAGCCGCCCTTATAAGACTCCCTATCAACTTGGCTAGTTTCAAACATTAAAAACTATTTCTAACTTTCATTCCTTTTTCCAAAGTTTTTTTGAAGTGAAACTTCTATAGGTGCGGTAGGGCAAATTGGACTGAACGTCACGAAAAGTGAAACAGTGTATTATATTATTATTAAATATTTTATTTATTAATAAATTATTATGAATTATTTTAATATTAATAATTATTTTAATATTATGAAGTGTGTTATATTATTATTAAAATAATTATTATTATTTATTATTAAAAATTATAAATTTTTTTTTTATTAATTAATAGAAATTTTCTTGAATTAAATTCCACATAACCATTTTTTATTTAATTATGAGAGATTTTCTAGAATTAAATTCCACATAATCATTTCCTAATCCTAAAAAAAAATTCGTTAACAAATGGAAAAAAAGCAATGCACGAAATCAACTTTTTTTTAAATGTTTATCTATAAATTACTTTGTTTTTCCACTAATGATAGTAAATTAATCCTCACTACACGTGTTTCTACTCTGCACTCCGCCCGAAGAGAGCCTCAGGTGTAACTGGGATTAATATATTTATTGGAATAACAAAGTACTTTATTTTTTAATATTATAACATGGGGTTTCACAAATCAAAAGCCGAAACCTTTGATGAAGGTGTTTTTCTTTACGGACGTTTGATTTTTTTCTTTTTTAAATTAATTGTTGCTCTGAATCAAGTATTTTTCATAAATATTATTTATAGTTAAGGCATTAACGTTGTGGAGGTTTAAAATACATTGTAATTTGGCCCTAGAAATTTCTAAGTCAGTGCATCGAGGTGAATATCTGGCAAACACACATATACCAAGAATCTCTCCGCTGCTCGCCGAGGTCATCCCATGCCTCCCTCATCCCCAGTCCCCATCCCGAATGTATACCGTTAGAAGCGTGTATCTCGGTATTTGTTCGAACAGAATTCAGTCTTGCTTGTGCTCCCTGATGATGAGGTGAAAGCCTTGAAACCGGTAGGGTTATACCGTTAAAAAAGTGGAATAAACAGTGTTTGATAAAACAAATTACCATGTTTCATGAATTTTGGTTTCAGTTTTCTGATTGAATTTTAAAGATTGCTTTGTAATAATAAACCTGAAAGATTGTGCTTTGTAATAATTTCAAAGATTGCTTTGTAATAATTAACCTGAAAGATTGTGCTTTGTAATAATTTCAAAGATTGCTTTTTAATAATAAACCTGAAAATTTACGCTTTGTAATAATTTTTAAGATTGTTTTGTTACGATAAACCTGATGATATCTCACTTTATATGAAAAATAATGTTCGGGTGATTGTCCGTCTTTGTGGGATTCGTGGGCATATGCTCACGTATATGTTTATGGATTTCGTGGGGATGGATAGTCATCTCAAAGATTTATATTACGACCACGTAACTTGCTTCATTTACTTTTATTTGTATGGTTGGTAGAGATTGCCGCCTGACAATAAGCCCGCCAGATTATATTTGCAATATAAATGTTAAGTAATTAAAATAAAATAAATATTTATAACTAGATAACAATTCTTACAACTAATTATTTCGCAAGAACAAGTCCACTCGTTCAGGCTACTTGTATTCCATCACATTCACTCAGACCTTGGTCGTCCCAGCTAATACTGAAGGTGGACTAGTCAGGCAACAGATAATGCTTCGGGAGCCTGTGCTTATAACGGAAGGGTAGGTCGGATTTACTCTCGTAAGCTCTCAGGGCAGCGATTAGGGGATTGAAAGATCCTGTTGGCTTTTTTAGAACTTCACGGTCCAAGCGAGGACGTGATGTTGGAGCATTTCTTCACACTGTTCTGTGTGAAGTTGGAGAGGTTTCTTCTGGGATGGGTGTTGAAAGAGAGAAAAACAACACTAAGTGCGTCGTCGATCTAAATTACAGTATTGTATTCTGTATGGTAAGAAAATGAAAAAGTAAAGCAAATATTGGAAAAGGTTAATACATGACTGAACGGTCATATTTACTGAAAGCAAAGCAAATATTGGAGAAGGTTAATACATGACTGAACGGTCATATTTACTGAAAGCAAAGCAAATATTGGAGAAGGTTAATACATGACTGAACGGTCATATTTACTGAAAGCAAAGCAAATATTGGAGAAGGTTAATACATGACTGAACGGTCATATTTACTGAAAGCAAAGCAAATATTGGAGAAGGTTAATACATGACTGAACGGTCATATTTACTGAAAGCAAAGCAAATATTGGAGAAGGTTAATACATGACTGAACGGTCATATTTACTGAAAGCAACGCAAATATTGGAGAAGGTTAATACATGACTGAACGGTCATATTTACTGAAAGCAAAGCAAATATTGGAGAAGCTTAATGCATGACTGAACGGTCATATTTACTGAAAGGTCGTTAATCGAGTTAGGGCGTTTAATATTTTCGTGGCTTTTCAATATCCATATTACCTCATATGTAAAACCAGATAAAGGGTGAAACGAGAGTCGTTGAAATTTCAGATTAAGATGTTAAGGGTAAGACGGTAAGATAAGACAGTTTGGTAAGACGCTTGTCTGCTGATCCGGAGGTTGCGGGTTCGATCCCCGCTGGAACTTAGATTTTTTTTAAATGGGATTCTAGTCTGATTTTCACTTAGGGTCCAACACCTTTCCTATCCAAACACTGAACATTCGAAACATATAGAACATATACAGAGCAATAAATAATAAACACTTTTGGGGTATGCACTGAGGGCACAGGCAAAGAAGTGGGTCTCCATAGAACCACTTCAGAGAGTCCAAACACAATCCCTGGGTTATAAACCTGGTGCGTCATAAGCCAGGTTGCCCATTAGCACAACTCTTTAAAAAAAAACACCTTTCTTGTTGGTTGGAAGAGATTGTCAAATGGTAATAAGCTCACCAGGCTAAATAAAAAAAATAAAGGTTTGTATGTAAACGATATGGTGAAGTGGTGGAAAATTAAAATTAAACAGTTGAAAGAATGTATGACAAGTGTTAGAATATAGAATGGCGGGGAAGGGTGGAGAGGGGGGTAGAGTGGGGGAGGGTAGATAGGGAAGAGAGGGTGACGAAGAGAGAGAGAGAGAGAGAAAAATATTTTAGAATTGATGTTAATATGTTGATAGTTGGTTATTGAAAAAGGTGATATTAGTGATCATTAATGTTGATAAAACCTCCCTTAAAGGGCTGTCTTTGATTGCTTCTTAAAGCTGCACACGCCACCCATATCCCTACCACTAAAAAGAAGACAATTCCACGCCACAGGACCAGCAACACGAAAAGCTCTATCATAATATCCCACCTTATTAGATCGAATTGGAATAAATAATTATTAAATGAAGAGGACATAGACCTCAATGTTCAACTTCTCTACAAAGGAAGAAAAATTGAGACGTCCCATTAAAAACTTGATTATAAAGACATATTCACCTATAGAAATCAAACAGTGTATTAATGTTTTGCAAACAATCAATTGCTCTTACCAATCCACCTGTAAAAATATAATAACAAATATTTGATATAGTTTTTTTTTTCCTTAATTAGGACGACCGCTCGACATCATAGCCTTCGTAATCACAATACTGATGACCATTCTGATGGCTGCTGGAGTAAAGAAGTCCTTAATCTTTAACAATGTGTTAAACGTCATCAACCTGTCAGTATGGGTGTTCATCATGGCAGCTGGCATGTTTTATGTCAGCAGCGACAATTGGACTGAGCACAAGGGTTTCCTTCCCTATGGTTGGAGTGGGGTAAGTTTGGATATCTATAAATCATTTCTTACTAATTATTTACTATTTTTTTCATTATTTAGATACTCGAACAATGATTACCGTCAGAAGACACACGACCGTCCAACATAGATTGAGGTCTCTATCAACGTTCCCCCTATTTTTTTCATTGTATGTGCAGTCCATCAACTTGAACAAATAAAAAAGAGGGAAGTGCGCAAATATGCATATTCATGCATAAGTAAATCTAAGTTGCCAACGTAATGTACCACGAAATCATAAATAACATGTTTCAAATATGTAGGTTATATATTAAAAAATATATTTTCTTACCCGATAATGTTCCTTCTTGTAAATTTAAATAAACAAGTCCGAAGTTCACACGCCGGCCATTCAACCCATAGCCCGAAGCGGAGCGCATTCCATGCTAGAGTGAGAACGCACCACGCTGTCTCGCCAGTTCCGTAAATAAATTGTCACCTACATACGACATTAACCGTTTTGCTAATGCAGAAACGAGACGAAGGATATCTTGCTCGCATTCCCGCACACACGTGGAAATAGTATAAATACCTACGTTTACTAATAAAAACTTTTCTTCCACATTGCGATCCAAAACGTGTTTTATTTATCAACAAATCATCATCATCTCTTCCCTTAAGGACTAGTTCCTAAAGGTTAATAATTTGTGATACTTTGGCACTAGTTAACAACGGTTATTTATTGTTTGTAGCTACATACTGTTACATAATAATATAATAATCTTTGATAAACAACCTTTTGATAAATAATCTGAATATATAATAAATAAAAAATCATTATCACCCTTCAACACTATTCTTTCCTTACGGCGCGTGGACTCTAAATGGTGTTTCCATGTTTCGCACACATTTCAGAGAACCCATCATAAAATATTTAATTGCGCAAAACAAAATATGGTTACAAGTTCCTTTCTTTGAGACGTGTGCGGAAGATGGAAACATGTGTGCGGACAATTTTTAACAGATGTGCGGCCGCACATGCGCACACCTTAGAAGGAACGTAGGTCTCTATTAAAATTATCAAAAAGGAACGAGTTAATGAAAAATAAAAAAATATTTAAATTGAATTCAATGCCATTTTTGAAGTAAAACTTATATAGGCGTGGTAGCGCAAATTGGCCTGAACGTCACGAAAAGTGAAACGCTTCCTCTTCTCCGATTCATAATGAAATTTAAGTGAAAATTTAAATAAATAAATATAATGAAATTTAAGTTATGATATACTACCTTAATTAAAAAGTTTTAAGACCGGCCACCGAGTGGCACTGTCAGTCACCCAATCGGGATTTTTTTTGTTAGGTTACCACATCTATCATTGACACTTCCCTCTAAATTTCAGCGTCATAGCTTGACATTTGTAAAAGTTGCGCTGTACTGAGTACATCTACCTTTGTGCGAGTTTTCGATTTTTTACAAGTTTGAAAATGGCATCAACTGTGCATCAACGAGTTTGCATTAATTTTTTTGTGAAAAAACGGATTTTACGGTCCGCAGACCTTGGAAATGTTGAAGAAGTGTTTTTTGGTGGCATGAATGCTTCAGAAGTGGTCGTGAGTCGGTCGAGGATGACAAACGCAGTGGCAGACCGTCGACGTCGAAAACCAATGAAAACATCGATAAAATCAAAGAAATGTTGGCCGAAAACCGCAAATTGACCATCAGAGAGCTGGCAGAGGACTCGAACATCGCTTATGAATCCGCTCAAGACATTTTGGTTAGTGATTTGGACCTCAGACGTGTCGCTGCAAAACTGGTGCCAAAATACCTCAATTTCATGCAAAAAAAGGACCGTGTTGAAATCGCGAAAGACATGATTTCCATGAGTTTTTGACCAAAAACAACACGACTACTATCCAGCAGCCTTCGAATTCACCTGATTTGGCTCCTTGCGACTTTTTCCTGTTCAACCGACTTAAAAAAACCGCTTCGCGGAACGCGTTACAGCACCCGAGAGGATGTCATGAAAAAATCGAAGACGGCTCTGATGGACATACCGAAAATTGAGTACCAGCGGTGTTTCGAAGATTGGATCAAGCGCTGCTGGCGTAAGTGCGTTGCAGTCGATGGGGAGTACTTTGAAGGGGGCCATATCGGTTTTGATGAATGAAATTGTATTTTCGATTTTATGAATAAAGTCCTAAAACTTTTTGATCAAGGTTGTAATGAAATTTAATATGATGAAATTATATCAAATAATAATTAATTAAATTAATTGATTTATTAATCGATTTAATATTAATTAATTTTAATTAAGTCCAGTAAATTTATTAATAATAGTTTATATATAACAGAGGGATAGAGGGATAGGGTGAGAGAAGGAGAGATGGAGAGAGGGATAGAGGAGAGACAAATAGAGAGAGAGAGAGAATAAAAAAAAATTGTGTTTCATAACTAACTTCTTGCAGTCAGAGACTTTCAAATATTCATGATAATTTTAAATTCCACTCTTCAAAAAACTTTTTACACAATGCTTTGAAAATACGGAACAAAGTGTTATTACGTCGTGCTTGTAAAGTTATGGTCATTTAATAAAATATACAGAGGGAATATTCTGCACTTTTATATAATTTGATACGCGAAGTATTGTATTATGAGGAAGTAATAAGGAAAGCCTGGGAAATATTTGAGCGTATTTCAGATGCACATTTGTTTCAAAAAATGTTTTTCATAATTAATGTTGCGTCACTATAAAATATAGTGACGCTATAAAATATAGTGACGCGTATCATTTTATTGCGATATTATTAAAGAAAACTTAAAAAAAACGCAATAAAAGGTGAAATTCGTCATGAGATAAAATGTTTTTGTTTCGCCTCTATATATAAAAATAATGCGAATCAATGTTTTAATATAACATTGATTCGCATATTATAATAATACGAATCGAAGGAGGAAGGCACCTGCTCAGGATCCTGTCCGAAAGGCGTGCAAGATGGATCGGTCATATAATACGACAAGAGGGCCTCTTGCATGCCATAATGGAGGGTATTACCGAGGGGACAAACTCTAGGGGACGCCCACGCCGAGAGTACCTGGAGGACCTGTTGGTGGACGTGCGCTGCTCAACATATACAGATTTAAAAAGAGCCGCACAGGACAGGGGGGAATGGAGGAGAAGAGTTGAAATTGCTGCAAACCAGTCTTAGGACTGCAAGCACGGAGAGGAATAATACCCCATATAACGCAAAAACTGCTTCGGATTGCGCTTAAACATCGTCAAACACTGCTTTGAAGTGGTCTCACGGTTGCGCTTGTTGTCCGGAGTGAGCAAACGCGGCACCCATCGCGCCGACAGCTTTCTCATGCCCAATATTTCATGCAGGATATGACCCACGCAATCTTTTGAGATGCCTACTGTCTCAGCTATTTTGCGCACCTTCAATCGGCGGTCTGCCAATACGAGATCGTAGATTTTTGTCACGTTATCCTCCGTGATAGCCGTTTTCGGGGCACATGGGCGTGGCTCATCAAAAACCGACGTGCGACCACGTTGAAACTCGTTAAACCAATTTTTGACGGTCGCTATCAAAGGAGAAGAGTCACCGTACACAGCATCCAAGCGCTCTTTGATTTTGCTGCGCGATTTCCCTTTCAAAAACAAGAATCGAATCACCGACCGATATTGCTCTTTTTCCATTTTTTTTTCAAATCCGCGTACACGCTCGCTTCCACACGCGGTCAAAACAAAACTGCGCGTCCGATTCGGCTGAAATTTTGACAGTAGCTGTCAACGAGAATGTACTACGCGATAAAAAATTGTTCTTGCGATAGTAGTGCCATCGGGCGGTGAGGCTAAGTACTTATCGGACCGCCCTGATTTCATCTATCCAGCGTACCTTCGGTCTTTTTCTGGGCCTCTTTATGCCTCTTGGGTACCATTGGATTATTTCGGATATCCATATAATGTACTTTTATATAAAGATATCCCTTGTTATTTAGTATGATTAACATCCATCGTCGCTGGGCCTCCCAGTCGAGGATCCCCTCGCCATTCAAAGGCAAATACAATTGGAAAACGAATCTGAGTTTTTTTATTGAGTGAGCCGTTACACACCAGCAAACTCACCGGCCACACCGCTATACTGAATCCGATAGCACACCGAAGTGAAACGATCGGTGCACACCGGCATTTTAAAAATTTGTTTTCCCGGATAAAAGGCCGAGAAAGGGCACCTGTCATTCAAGAGCAGTAGCATAGCATGGGGTTCGAACCGACGACTTTGTGCGCCTCGCCTCATTCACAATGTAGATTGTCATCCATCAAACTGATAGACCACGGCCGCCGACAACCCCGTCCACCCATCACTTATTGAAAACTCAATGAGTATGCCACCCCACTATACACTCGTATGTCGTTTCCACGCGTAAATAACATATGCACCCTTCTTTTTTAATACGCAATATATAGGCGCACCCACAATAGAGTAATTTGTGCAATCACTGTATATGTCAAAAATGCAATTATAAGAGGGTCACTGAAATAAATTGAATTTATGGTCAAGTATCAAATTAAAAATACGCATTGTACTGTGTTTAATATTTTCAGTGCCTCTTTATGGGCCCTCAACAAAGCCATCACAAAACGTATAAAAGCATTTTAAATGTGGTGCTGCAGAAGAATGTTGAAGATTTTCTGGATTGACAAAGCAGACGCATGAAAAAAGAAAACAAAAAAATTAATTAAAGCATTCAAAATGTGGTACTACAGAATAATGTTAAAGATTTCCTGGGTCGACTAAGTCAGACGTATGAAAAAAGATTAAAAAAAACGAATCAAAGCCTTCGAAATGTGGTACTACAGAATAATGTTAAAGATTTCCTGGGTTGACAAAGTCAGGCGTATGAAAAAAATTTAAAAAAAAACGAATTAAAGCATTCGAAATGTGGTACTACAGAACAATGTTAAAGATTTCCTGGGTCGACAAAGTCAGACGTATGAAAAAAGATTAAAAAAAAACGAATCAAAGCATTCGAAATGTGGTACTACAGAATAATGTTAAAGATTTCCTGGGTCGACAAAGTCAGACGTATGAAAAAAGATTAAAAAAAACTATTCAAAGCATTCGAAATGTGGTACTACAGAATAATGTTAAAGATTTCCTGGGTCGACAAAGTCAGACGTATGAAAAAAGATTAAAAAAAACGATTCAAAGCATTCGAAATGTGGTACTACATAATAATGTTAAAGATTTCCTGGGTCGACAAAGTCAGACGTATGAAAAAAGATTAAAAAAAACGATTCAAAGCATTCAAAATGTGGTACTACAGAATAATGTTAAAGATTTCCTGGATCGACAAAGTCAGACGTATGAAAAAAGATTAAAAAAAACGATTCAAAGCATTCAAAATGTGGTACTACAGAATAATGTTAAAGATTTCCTGGGTCGACAAAGTCAGACGTATGAAAAAAGATTAAAAAAAACTATTCAAAGCATTCGAAATGTGGTACTACAGAATAATGTTAAAGATTTTCTGGGTCGACAAAGTCAGACGTATGAAAAAAGATTAAAAAATACGAATCAAAGCATCCGAAATGTGGTACTACAGAATAATGTTAAAGATTTCCTAGGTCGACAAAGTCAGACGTATGAAAAAAGATTAAAAAAAACGAATCAAAGCATTCGAAATGTGGTACTACAGAATAATGTTAAAGATTTCCTAGGTCGACAAAGTCAGACGTATGAAAAAAGATTAAAAAAAACGAATCAAAGCATTCAAAATGTGGTACTGCAGAATAATGTTAAAGATTTCCTGGGTCGACAAAGTCAGACGTATGATAAAAGATTTAAAAAAAACGAATCAAAGCGTTCGAAATGTGTTACTGCAGAATAATGTTAATGATTTCCTGGGTCGACAAAGTCAAGACGTATGAAAAAAGATTTTTAAAAAAAACGAATCTAAGCATTCGAAATGTGGCAGAATAATGTTAAAGATTTCCTGGGTCGACAAAGTCAGACGTATGAAAAAAAAATAAAAAAAGAATTAAAGCATTCGAAATGTGGTACTACAGAACAATGTTTAAGATTTCCTGGGTCGACAAAGTCAGACGTATAAAAAAAGATTTTAAAAAAGTACTCTCTTGCATGAATAAAAAAACATTGGAATACTTGGAGTAATTTATGAAAGAAAACAAATATGAAACTATCCAATTGTCATATTGCAGGGAAATATACAACGAGCACGAAGTGTACGAAGGAGAAGAAATTCCTGGCTGAAGCACCTGTGGCGGTCGCACACGCGGTCAATGACCGATGAAACGACCTTTGCATTCCTTAGCAATGCAAAATAAACAAATACGAAGTCCACGCGCCGGTCATTCAACTCATAGCCGACGCGGAGCACATTCCATGCTAGAGCGAGAACGCACCACACCTGTCGGGCCAGTTCCGTAAATAAATTATCACCTACATACGACATTAATCGTTTAGCGAATGCAGAAACGAGACGAAGGATATCTTGCGCACATTCCCGCACACACACGGGAATAGTATAAATACCTACGTTACCAATAAAATTTCTCTTTCCGCATTGCGATCGAAAACGTGTTTTATTTATCAACAAATCTAAAAACCATCAAAGACTAAAAACCATCTTGTCTGCACTAAGAATAAAAACATTTAAATGATGTATAGAGATGAATCTATGGTATAATGAGGAATGTTGCCTAGGAATAAAGTGAGCACTTAACTCAGCCTTCAAAGGTGGTCATAAGCCCACAAAATACCAATTAAAATAGATACCGTCTCCTGTATATCCAAAACAGAGAACTATGTTACTAAAGAGTCATCCAGGCTAAAAAAAAAAAAAAATTTAAAAAAAAATGCTGTAAGGAAGCTGCTGATGGATCTCCAGGTAGATCTGATGTCAGAATCCAATATTTACAGTTCGCGAAGTAACTGAAAACCTAAAATAAACATATATAACCCCTCGCTAAAACCAAACAAAAAATCATATATATATATATATATTATATATATATATATATATATATATATATATATATATATATATATATATATATATATATATATATATATATATATATATATATATATATATATATATATATATATATATATATATATATATATATATATATATATATATATATATATATATATATATATATATATATATGCTACATGCTACATTTTCTCAAGTATAGTAAATTTAATCTATAATTTACAAATATTTTTTTTCCTCGTCACGTGTTCAATACTGAGCGTCATAATCATCTATTATGTCTAGAGCTAGGTACACTAAATATCTCCCTCCACCTTTCCCGTTCCTGAGCGATGCTTAATCCAGTGTTTAAAGAGGATCCTGTTCATTATTTTATTTAGTCCGTCTATCTTTATAATATAATATGATTTAATTATAGAAACTATTCCCCAAGCAGAATCTTCCCAAGGATGCTCGTATTCGGGATTAAAACACACTTTTATTGACAGATTAAAAATAGTTTGAATTAAAAATCCCCAGGATGCTAACCAATCCCCAGGATTAAAACTGAAGAAGCAGAATGAAACAGAAAAATAATATTTTTTGAAAATATACGAGTAGTAGGTACGAGTAATAAGTACGAGTACTTATTCTTGAAATATTCAGTACCTATACCAATTTTTGAAAATATTCAGTACCTATACTTTTTGAAAATATTCAGTATCTATACTTTTTGAAAATATTCAGTATTTTTTTTAAATAAGAGTAAAGAGGAAGTTTCAATTTTTTTGTCTCTTTCTGAAATATAAACTGCAGCTCTACAAGAATTTTATGTTGGATCCATTTGCATAAATAAATATGCATGAATCTTGGAATGTCTCTATTCATAATAGTTTCGAAGAAACCATTGATTATGGCAGGAGGAAGATATAGCAGTTATTAAATAACCTTCTGTGGGAGTTTTATATCTACAGTGAAACCCCGTTTTTACATTTTTAAAAGACTGATAAAAAAAATGTAATTGGAGGGAATACGTAGATTCGGGGCTAGAAAAAAAAATGTAAAATTGTAAATTATTTTTTATTTAGATAATCACGCAAATCGGAAAACTTTTTTCAATCGATTCACAATTTTTTTATTATCGTAGCCAAAGTTGTAATGGGTATCCCCAAATCACGCGCGAATGAAACACGTGAACCAACGTGTTTATTCACTTTTTTTCGAGAATTTTCCTTTTCTTTTGAATCGATAATATTTTTTTTTGCTGAGACATTATTTGAAGGGATTCAACGAAAAATTAAAAGAAATGAAAAAATTGTAAATTGACACACGACAATTGACAATTGAAATTTTATGTACACGACCGACACGTTTAACCCTTACAGGCTTAGTGGTACACATTATGAACCACCTTTTTTTGACGCTGTACTGCACAGTGGTATACGCAATGTACCACTTATTAAACCTCTCTCTATTGCTGTACGAACGCTTAGATCATGTGCCACTTTGTATAATATAATACTTATGACTCATATCCGCACAGCTGCAGGTCTGGTCCTGTTCAAATTCATTTAGCTTCTAATATTATTGTTGGTGGACGTGCGCTGCTCAACATATACAGACTTAAAAAGAGCCGCACAGGACAGGGGGGAATGGAGGAGAAGAGTTCAAATTGCTGCAAATCAGTCTTAGGACTGCAACCACGGAAGGAATTATTGACAGTTAGTTGTTCTTGGTGTACCGACTTGTGCGTATAAAAGAAAACGTTATATATTTGTATTCAATTTTAATAAAAAGTTGTTGTGTTGTGATAAAATTGACTTCAGTAATTGTGGTAAATTTATATTTAGGTTATAAATTTATTTAACTTGGATGGATTTCGGCATTATTTGGTGGTACATTAGAAGTACCAGTGGAAATATGGACTAGTGGTACATAAGTTGTACCACCTCACCAGGAGTTCCTTGACCTACCGAGGAAGTGGAAATATGTTTATTTAGTTTTTGTAAGTATAATTTTTCAAACACATTAAAAAAAATAATGAGAAACTTGACTTTTTATTTTTTGTGCAGCCTGATTAAAAATAAGCGAAGTTTACCTGTGCCTGTAAGGGTTAAAACACAAGGATAGATTGACCAAATACATATACAGTCTACCTGCCTCTGATTCGCTAAATTTTCTACCAATTGCATTGTATTACACGACTCGTGTAACCTTGACCACGAGCGCTGCAGGTGCACACGTGTCTATAAATAGAAACAACATATTTCTGCTTCCTAATATTCATTTCAAATATTTTAAATCGTCGCGCATTTAATTAAATATGTTTATAAATTGATTTGCATTTAAAATTTTTCACACGTAAATTGCGGGAAATAAAAACGTAAAAGCGAGTACTAAATCTACTAAAATAAAACGGCATTGGAAAAATTGAACGCAAATAGCGGGAATATGTGAATTCTGGGCACATAAAAACGGGGTTTCACTGTGTATACTTTTGTGATCTATGATTGTAACTGACGTGAATAAGCAGAAAGGTTTATTATTTGATGGTGGTATTCCGACCCTGGTTTTTATATGGTGGAAAATATTTGCAATGTTTTATCAGTCATATAGAATTTTTTAAATATTTTCAACATTGATTTGCGATTTGTAAATTATCTCTCCGTATTTCGTCAGTAGCATTGCGCTATATTTTTTTTATCGTTTATATATTATGAATATTGAAAAAATTTTATCGTTTGTATATTATGAATATTGAAAAATTTTTATCGTTTATATATTATGAATATTGAAAGTTTTTTAGGAATCATAATTTTATTTTGAAGTTTTTGGAAGTTACTATGGAGAAGTTTTATTTTGTAGTTACTATGGAATTTTCAATAGTTTTTAGTGTCTTTTGCATTTTTCTACTATTTCATGTATTACCATGCATGGAACTCTTGTGTTATCCATAATATCCACGTGGTCTTACCAGTGTCTTCTGCATAATTCTACTATTTCATATATTACCACGTATGGAGCTTTTATGTTATCCATAATATCCACATGGTCTCGCCAGTGTCTTTTGCATTTTTCTACTATTTCATGTATTACCACATATGGAACTCTTATTATATCCATAATATCCTCATGGTCTTACCAGTATCTTCTACATAATTTTAATATTTCATGTACTATCACGTATGGAGCTTTTATGTTATCCATAATATCCACATGGTCTCGCCAGTGTCTTTTGCATTTTTCTACTATTTCATGTATTACCACATATGGAACTCTTATTATATCCATAATATCCACATGGTCTTACCAGTGTCTTCTACATAATTCTACTATTTCATGTATTACCACGTATGGAGCTTTTATGTTATCCATAATATCCACATGGTCTCGCCAGTGTCTTTTGCATTTTTCTACTATTTCACGTATTACCACGTATGGAACTCTTATGTTATCCATAATATCCACATGGTCTTACCAGTGTCTTCTACATAATTCTACTATTTCATGTACTACCACGTATGGAGCTTTTATGTTATCCATAATATCCACATGGTCTCGCCAGTGTCTTTTGCATTTTTCTACTATTTCACGTATTACCACGTATGGAACTCTTATGTTATCCATAATATCCACATGGTCTTACCAGTGTCTTCTGCATAATTTTACTTTTTCATGTATTACCACGTATGGAGCTTTTAGGTTATCCATAATATCCACATGGTCTCGCCAGTGTCTTTTGCATTTTTCTACTATTTCACGTATTACCACGTATGGAGCTTTTATGTTATCCATAATATCCACATGGTCTCGCCAGTGTCTTCTGCATAATTCTACTATTTCATGTATTACCACGTATGGAGCTCTTATGTTATCCATAATATCCACATAGTATTACCAGTGGCTTCTGCATAATTCTACTATTTCATGTATTACCACGTATGGAGCTCTTATGTTATCCATAATATCCACATAGTATTACCAGTGGCCTCTGCATAATTCTACTATTTCATGTATTACCACGTATGGAGCTCTTATGTTATCCATAATATCCACATAGTATTACCAGTGGCTTCTGCATAATTCTACTATTTCATGTATTACCACGTATGGAGCTTTTATGTTATCCATAATATCCACATGGTCTCGCCAGTGTCTTTTGCATTTTTCTACTATTTCACGTATTACCACGTATGGAACTCTTATTTTATCCATAATATCCACATGGTCTTACCAGTGTCTTCTGCATAATTCTACTATTTCTTGTATTACCACGTATGGAGCTTTTAGGTTATCCATAATATCCACATGGTCTCGCCAGTGTCTTTTGCATTTTTCTACTATTTCACGTATTACCACGTATGGAACTCTTATGTTATCCATAATATCCACATGGTCTCGCCAGTGTCTTCTGCATAATTCTACCATTTCATGTATTACCACGTATGGAACTCTTATGTTATCCATAATATCCACATGGTCTTACCCGTCTCTTCTGCATAATTCTATTATTTCATGTATTACCACGTATGGAGCTTTTATGTTATCCATAATATCCACATGGTCTCGCCAGTGTCTTCTGCATAATTCTACTATTTCATGTATTACCACGTATGGAGCTCTTATGTTATCCATAATATCCACGTGGTCTCGCCAGTGCCTTCTGCATTTTATACTAAATTTCACAATATCTTCTACTCTACATATTTATCCAATGTAAGAGATTTTAACTGTCTTTGAATTATTTCTCTACAATTGCTCTGAGCATTGCATTGGTCCCGAGTATATTCTCTATCATTTCTATTTAAGTCATGATTGACCTTACACATGCTTCGTAATTTTGACTTTGCTTTCTACGAAAGCTTAGTTTTATTTTATTGTTACTTTACTTTATGCAGTCGAACGTAGCACTGGTTTGCACGAAAAATACTTGTTTGTTTCGATAACTTCGCTAGTGTTGTTCTTGCTATGATAAGCGAGCCAAAATATCTGAAATTGTCAACAGTTTTAACCCTTCCCTTACGGTGATAAAAATAATACGCGTGTTACGGTGTTGGGTAGTGAGTACGCAATCAAAAATTAGCGATTTTAAATCGGAAAAATAAGAACATTCATAGATAATCCTCTTAATTAATTATAATTAAAGTTAAAAATTATAATAATTGAGATTTATTTGCTGAAAACATTAAAAAACCATCTGGCACCGCTCACGGAACGGGCGTACGTCCAACCTATTTGCCAGCTTAGAAGCTACTAGCGGCGCGGAATACAGTCGCATACCCCGGCGCTTACGCATATGCTTGCGGCGTTGAGACAATTCAGCTCCTCGCAATTCAATCTAGTATGCAAGAGTAAGATGCGAATATAGTGTCGCGCTTCCCGCATACTATTCACCTATCGTCAAGACGAGGCACTCGCAGCGTTTAAATGCGAATTTGTTTTCGATCTTTACAAAACACCACGATGTAGTCGATAAATTCTGATTATTATTAATATTATTTTTTAAATCAATGCGTTAATATATTATGGAGGAAAACCTAAAATCTTAACCTTGTATTTATAATATTTATAGAGATATTGATGGTTATTAGAAGCAACGTGTAGAAGATACCCAACACAGGGAAGGAAAGGTTAAACAAGTCGTTCCCAACAGCAAATAAAAGCGTTGTTTTATAGACAAACTTCTTCTGACTGGCATATACTCGGTCGTTTTTTAATTTATTACAACTGATTTCATTGTTCCACAACAAAGATTGTATACAACTCACCTGGAATAATATAAAGAACTTTAAAAGTGTTATATGATATAATATAATAATGAACTATAAAAGTGTTAATCTCTCCTTTGTCAAGATAATGTTGAGAAAATTTGATTGACGCATACTCGTATGATAAAGCTTTCTGAACTGAAACATGAATTCCTACTCGTAGATAGTCAGCCAACAAGTCTACGGTATTTGAACATAGTAATAAAGCATGACAAGGAAAAGGGAATGCAGGTGGCGCTCGACTTTCGCACATAATTGGTTCCTCAAAAGTAAAGGGATGTGAAAAAAACATCGAAAATTGTATTTCAAAATATTTATTTGTCAATAATAATATTTATTTATCAATAATATATTAAAAATATTTATTTATCAATATACATAATTAAGTTAACGAGGCGTGTTTATGGTAAGTGCTTTCAGGTGTTTTCTTTATAAACTTGTCAACAGTTAGTTGAATACCACCCTTTTTTTCTTTTCTTGATAAAGAGTTCTCTAACATGCTGTGTCTTTCTCAATCGCCCTACGTACTTGAGATATACGTTCTCCATTGGGAGCACATTCTTCCATGATAGTCACAAATTAGTCAAGATACATGAAGGCTTCATTCATATTTTTTATTGTCAAAGTCTCGACGATTTTATCAGCTTCTTCTTCCTTACTTTCATTGTGTATTTCATTTAACTGTTGTTACTCAATTAAGTATTCATTCGACAGAGGTACTGAGTGATATTCAATCGACTCATTAACATCTTCGTTGTTGACGTCCAAGTTTAGTTCATTCATTAGGCTAACTATTTTATCTGTGTTAGTTTCCGGAGTTTCTTCAGAATTTATAAAATCACTGCTAATCTGTGGGCATAATTGTTTCCAGGAACCTTTCATTGTTGACTATTTTATTTCAGCCCACGAGTCTCCAATATTGCTTATTGCGTTCCATATATTATAGTTCTTCCAAAAAAGTAGGAGCGACCGCATGGAAGCGAACAATTTAAAAATTATCGACAAAAATCTTAAAAAAATTGAATTTTAAAAAATGTGCGAAATAGTGAAAGTATTGTAGAATGTGCGAAAGTTGAGGGCCGCCTATATAGTATTTACCATATATGGTTATTGAAATGTTTGTATTTAAACCCCGGTTATGTTATTATTATAGGTTTCCAAACCCCGGTTATGTTATTATTATAGATTTCCAAACCCCGGTAGTTCGGCGTTAGCCAAACTGGAAAGAAAGGGATAATAGGGATTGTTACTCACGGTTGGTGAAGTTCGATGATGGCGCGGATGACGGGATTCAGAGGTCTCGGCTGAGGTTGAGTCCTTCTGGAGAGTGGTCGCGGCCGGTGAAGTAATTCGTCCCAGGTTTCTTCCGATGCAGCGTATTGGGCGCTAGCCGAGAACCCATCCGCACTGTGGTCGTTGATGGGCCAGGCCGTCGGCGGCGGCTGGCCCGGTTCGAGATGTCTCCCCGCTCGTGGTCTATATGCAAGTGAACGAGCGGGCTACGCTTTGCCGTCACGGTAATATCGATAGTTGGTGACAATAATACAATCTAAAGTAGGTGAGAATAACACCACACCGCGCGACGGGGCCAGTCGCGGCGGCAGGGCGGCCCAACATGACGGGGCCGGCAGCAACGATAGGGGGGCCCAACAAGACGATACTTCGCGTCACGCCTCGGCGTGATCAACCGGTTATGTTATTATTATAGATTTCCAAACCCCGGTTATGTTATTATTATAGATTTCCGAACCCCGGTTATGTTACAATATTATTATAAATAAAATTTAATAAATTTAAACGTGTACCTGTAAATATACACCGAGGATCTCGTGGATTCAGAAAGTTCGTAATGATGACATCTTGAAATGAATTGATAAAGTTTTAAAAGTATTATCCACTGTCAAGAAGAAAAAGTTATGAGAGAAAGATAAGGTCATACGATTGATATTACAGGGAGTATTTCAAGGCAAAAAGCGATTAAAAGTTGCAACTTCTAGTTGATGGATTTGCAGATTAGTTTTATGCCATTACTTTTGATGTATTTAGAGATGCCTAAAAAACAGAGATTAGTGTACCGATATTTGTATTTAAAATTCATTCAATATCACGGACCCACCGAGATTCAAATTTCGAATTACTTTCGGAGAGAATCCAAGTATTCCTCTCTCTCTCGCTCTCTTGTATTCAAAATTCGATTCTCGTATTTTTTCTTTGACGACAACCGTCGTATGGGTTTTGGCCTATTTATACTATGACTAGTTGCAACCCGTGAAATATTCACGGAAGTAAAACAAATTCTACATTTATCAAAATATGTTTTCATAAATATAGAATTTGTTTATATATCATTTATACATCGTCCCCTTTTACACTGGTTCAAAAATTGTAAGCTTGGTATTTAAAATTCGTTCAGTATCACGGACCCACCGAGATTCAAATTTCGAATTACTTTCGGAGAGAATCCAAGTATTCCTCTCTCGCTGTCTTGTATTTAAAATTCAATTCTCGTATTCTTTCTTTGACGACAACCGTCGTATGGGTTTTGGCCTATTTGGTATTCATAAATATAGAATTTGTTTATATATCATTTATACATCGTCCCCTTTTACACTGGTTCAAAAATTGTTAGCTAGGTATTTAAAATTCGTTCAGTATCACGGACCCACCGAGATTCAAATTACTTTCGGAGAGAATCCAAGTATTCCTCTCTCTCTCGCTCTCTTGTATTTAAAATTCAATTCTCGTATTCTTCCTTTGACGACAACAATCATATGAGTTTTGGCCTATTTATATTATGATTTAACCCAACCACGAGTAGTTTCAAGTCACATATTTCTTAAATCTTTGAAAAGACTATAGTTTCACTTTGTGATGCCATGTTTTATGTAAAAGGAAAAATAAGTAAATAAAAAACTTATTTTATATTTTTGTGTTCACCACAGGTTTATTTTTGGGCTTACTACCGGTTTCGAATACCACCGTCTTCATATTCGTCATTGTACTGGTCCTTATGCGATTTAGGGTTACCTGTAATTTCCAAAGGACTTGAAAAACCAAATGGATTTAAAATATATTTCACCTCTTCTATATCACACATCTTCTCATAAAGGTCGTACGATATCTGTGACTTTTTACATTTCTTTCCTTCAAAATATCACACACTTAATCTAAACGTACTTTCTGTGATTTTATTCTACCACACCTCACACTTACATTTGAACTGTATATTAATGTTGTTACTATTTCCTCATTCATTCATTATACGTGCCCAAATCAGTTCAAAAAAATGTTATTAACCTTTCTTGACACATAAGGTTTAAGTTCACATGCATCCCTTATCACTATAAATGGAGCAAAGTCCTATTTATAAAAAATATATCAAATGAAATAACCAAAAATATTCCAAGTCACATAAAGCCAGCTTTTTACACTAACTTTAATCTCCGGAAACTCTTATTTAATGGGAAAGGCAAAAATGGAATACTTAACAACAGCGGTGTGTATAAACTTTTATGTGCTGACTGTGATAATTTCTATATAGGAAAGACAGGAAGATCTTTTGAAAAGAGATTTCGTGAACACCAATCTGCTTTAACAAATCCTCTAATTTATTCTGAAATGGCTAATCATTGTCACCGTGAGAATCATACTTTTTCTATCGATGATGCCAAATTCTTACATATTAGCGGCAACGAAAATAGATTGGACAGATTGGAGGCCCTAGAAATTTCTAAGTCAGTATACCGATCAGAGCATCTTTTGAATAGTTATTTCCCCAAAATCTCCCCGCTCTTGGCCGAAATTATACCTAGCCTTCCTCTCACCCCTCCCGCCTTCAACCGTTGAAGTGTCTATATCGGTGCCAGTCCGAACAGCATTTAGTCTTGTTTGCGCTCCCCTGAAGATGAGGTGAAAGCCTTGAAACCGGTAGGGTTATACCGTCATAAAAAAAAAGTGGAATAAACAGTGTTTGTTAAAAATAAATTACCTTATCACTTCATTCCTATTTTTTGTCATTGATCCTTCTGCTTCAGTCAAAAATGCAACCTATATATTCGGATGTATTGTGTGAATTGTTTCAAGTTACCTGTATGTATTTAAAATGCAACTTGTGTACTCGGATGGATTGTGTAAATTGTTTCAAGCTACCTGTATGCATTTAAAATGCAACCTATGTAACATATTGTGTGAATTGTTTCAAGTTACCTGTATGTATTTATAATGCAACCTATGTATTGGGTGAATTGTTTCAAGTTACCTGTATGTATTTAAAATGCAACCTATGTATTGGGTGAATTGTTTCAAGTTACCTGTATGCATTTAAAATGCAACCTATGTAAAATATTGTGTGAATTGTTTCAAGTTACCTGTATGTATTTAAAATGCAACCTATGTATTGGATGAATTGTTTCAAGTTACCTGTATGTATTTAAAATGCGCCTATGTATTGGGTGAATTGTTTCAAGTTACATGTATGTATTTAAAATGCAACCTATGTATTGGGTGAATTGTTTCAAGTTACCTGTATGTATTTAAAATGCAACCTATGTATTCGGATGTATTGTTTGAATTGTTTCAAGTTACCTGTATATATTTAAAATGCAACCTATGTATTGAGTGAATTGTTTCAAGTTACCTGTATTTATTTAAAATAATTAATTCCAGGTATTCACCGGTGCAGCAACATGCTTCTACGCCTTTATTGGATTCGACATAATCGCAACGACTGGAGAGGAAGCGACCAACCCTAAAAAGAGTATACCCATGGCAATAGTCACAAGTCTGATGATCATATTGGTGGCGTATGTTACAACGTCGATGGTTTTAACGCTAGTTGGTGAGTCCTTCATTGAAATAATAAATTATTCCTTTTCAGAGGCTGAAAGTGTTAAAGGACAAGTAAATACGATATTAACACTTGCCACCCTGTGATGGATAACGAGTGACCAGGACTTATATTTTATTTGATTATTCGATGGTTTAATACGTAATGAAATTATTTTTATGGCTTATTAGAAAAAATAACCTAGCAGATTTTGCATAATTTCAATTTAAAACATACATTTTTTATTGGACGCTTAGCGTCCAGCACCGTGGCTGGCGGATTTTTTTAGCACAGTAAGGCAAGTGTTAAGGTGAACAACAAAATATTTTCTTTCATGTGGTACTATAATACGACGGCGTCCGTGGCCTCCCAGCCTGGAGGTTGCGGATTGAAATCCCGCTGGGACTTAGATTATTTCAAAAAATATTCCAGTCTGGTTTTCACTTTAGTCCTCTTTCGCATCTTTCTGGTTAGTTGGAAAAGATTGCTACATAAAAATAAGCCCCCTAGATTGTACTGTATGCAACGAAAGTGTAATATAATATAATATTAAAAGGATAACTTATGCGACGCTGTTTAGAAAGTAAACTTTCATCAAGAGCGCTCTAACTAGGAATTCGAAACCACTGTTATTTATGGATAAAAAGAATGAACTTGAATGTAAGGAAAGAAAGGAGAAGCTGCTGCCATTAGACTAGGTATTTCCTCATGTCTGCAGTTGTTCTAAAAACATCATTGATTAGTATATCGGACGTATGCGTCACGTAAGAAAGGAGTAGCTGCTGTCATTAAACTAGGCATTTCCTCATGTCTGCAGTTGTTCTAAAAACATCATTGATTAGTATATCGGACGTATGCGTCACGTGAGAAAGGAGTAGCTGCTGTCATTAGACTAGGTATTTCCTCATGTCTGCAGTTGTTCTAAAATCATCATTGATTAGTATATCGGACGTATACGTTACGTAAGAAAGGAGTAGCTGCTGTCATTAGACTAGGTATTTCCTCATGTCTGCAGTAGTTCTAAAAACATCATTGATTAGTATATCGGACGTATGCTATGCGTCACGTAAAATATGATGTATATTTAAATAGATGTACATTTTCTTGTTTATTTGACATTTTTGAGATGGTTGTTTGATATTTTGGGTGTTAACATAAGTTGTGCCCGTTTTTTTTTTCAATTTAAAAATGAGCACCAAAAGTAAAACAAAATGGTAAAGGTTATACGTCATTCGAAAGAAAATTTTCTGCTCTACAAGATATTGTGTTTGCTTTTACGTTACATATTGTATATTATTTTATTTGATTACAAGTCTTCAAAATGGAATGTCAAGTAGACGAAAGTGAGCATTTTCGACACCTCCTTCTGTTCGCGTTCAATCGAGGGGATAAAGCTGCCAAAGCTTCTCGCGATATTTGCAAAGTGTACGGTGAAAATGCTATGAATGAAAGGGCAGCTCGTCGATGGTTTTTGCGTTTCAAAGACGGTAATTTCGACCTGAAAGACATGGAGCGTTCCGGACGACCAGTGGACTTCGATGAGGACCGCTTAAACCATATTATTCATGAAGATCCCCTTCAAACATTTTTCATCACCAGTAATGATGCGGTAAAGGAACCTTTGCTTGTGGCCATGCGTAGCTCGATGACGCGCGAGCAAACCAGCAGAAATTGTCGAACGTTGATTTTTGTTGTTTTCACTCAAAACATGTGGAACCCAAGCGCGAACTTCTGGACTTTTCCCATTGATTTAAGATGGCGGTATAGAGTCATGTGACTACAATTCATCTGCTCAGCTAATTATATGGTGGTTTGAAGGAGATCTTCATAAATAGGATGGTTTAAGCGGACCTCATCGAAGTCCAGTGCAGGTGTCGAAAATGCTCACTTTCGTCTATTTGACATTCCATTTTGAAGGATTTTAATCAAATAAAATAATATATGTAACGTAAAAACAAACACAAAATCTTGGAGAGCAGAAAATTTTCTTTCGAATGACGTACAACCTTATCCATTTTATTTTACTTTTGGTGCTCATTTTTAAATTGAAATAAAACGGACACAACTTATGTAACACCCAATACTTGCTGTGTACCGACCGTAATGAAATGTTCCTTATGCGCGGCCTTCGCGAGAGCTAGTATCAAAAGTCGGCTGGCCCATGCATGCGAAAACGTGCGAGATATGTAATATCTCGCAAACCATGACGGCATGCACGGGCGAAAATAGGCGCTTACGATGAGCGATTGGCCGCACATAAGGGACGCAAAAGTCAAAAAATATATTCTCAGTGTCCCTCCAGTCTACTGTATTTTACTTACGTTCAACTTCTACTTGCTAAAGACGAATCTCTTCACCCTGCTACTTTTCACCGGAAAAGCATAGAGTGGCAGTCATTCACCTATTCTACAGTCTTTGTACGGTGCTGTACAAAGTGGTCCTTCGAGCCGGATCTACTGCATTACTGTGCCGTACAATTAATGAGGCCTATTATTGAGACCGAAGATATTTGTTGTCTCCCGGACACGTTCTTCGTTATGTCCGAATTACGAATCTAATATAATTTATTAGAATGAAATTCAATTTACGTTTATTGTATTATATAAACTGTGCATCATAGTATTCTGTTGAATATTTATTGTATTATATAACACTTTCGTTGTAAAGTATGCAGTACAATATGGTTGGTATATTGTATCATAGTATTCTGTTGAATATTTAAATACAAAAACAACCATATTGTACTGTTGAATATTTAAATACAAAAACAACCATATTGTACTGTATACAATATCATAGTATTCTGTTGAATATTTATTGTATTATATAACACTTTCGTTGTATGCAGTACAATATGGTTGGTATATTGTATGCAGTACAATATGGTTGGTATATTTATTGTATTATATAACACTTTCGTTGTATGCAGTACAATATGGTTGGTATATTATATGCAGTACAATATGGTTGGTATATTTATTGTATTATATAACACTTTCGTTGTGTGCAGTACAATATGCTTGGTATATTTATTGTATTATATAACACTTTCGTTGTATGCAGTACAATATGGTTGGTATGCAGTACAATATGGTTGGTACATGGTTGGTATATTTATTGTATTATATAACATTTTCGTTGTATGCAGTACAATATGGTTGGTATATTGCCATGTAGCAATCTCTAAGATTTAAGTTTCTAAACAAGCTTTATGTAAAAACCGGATTGAAACCCGTTTTATTAACATCTGGGAAGCAACAAGTACGAACCATAACCGTTATATCAGCTAGACCACGGAGTTCTTCTAAGGTTATTGAGAGCAAAACTGGTTAATCATGATGTCATTTTTATCCCAAAATTAGAATGTGCCAGCGACATTTGGTCGTGACAAAATTAGAATGTGCCAGCGACATTTGGTCGTGACAAAATTAGAATGTGCCAGCGACATTTGGTCGTGACAAAATTAGAATGTGCCAGCGACATTTGGTCGTGACAAAATTAGAATGTGCCAGCGACATTTGGTCGTGACAAAATTAGAATGTGCCAGCGACATTTGGTCGTGACAAAATTCGAATGTGCCAGCGACATTTGGTCGTGACAAAATTAGAATGTGCCAGCGACATTTGGTCGTGACAAACTTAGAATGTGCCAGCGACATTTGGTCGTGACAAAATTAGAATGTGCCAGCGACATTTGGTCGTGACAAAATTAGAATGTGCCAGCGACATTTGGTCGTGACAAAATTAGAATGTGCCAGCGACATTTGATCGTGACAAAATTAGAATATGCCAGCGACATTTGGTCGTGACAAAATTAGAATGTGCCAGCGACATTTGGTCGTGACAAAATTAGAATGTGCCAGCGACATTTGGTCGTGACAAAATTACAATGTGCCAGCGACATTTGGTCGTGACAAAATTAGAATGTGCCAGCGACATTTGGTCGTGACAAAATTAGAATGTGCCAGCGATATTTGGTCGTGACAAAATTAGAATGTGTCAGCGACATTTGGTCGTGACAAAATTAGAATGTGCCAGCGACATTTGGTCGTGACAAAATTAGAATGTGCCAGCGACATTTGGTCGTGACAAAATTAGAATGTGCCAGCGACATTTGGTCGTGACAAAATTAGAATGTGCCAGCAACATTTGGTCGTGACAAAATTAGAATGTGCCAGCGACATTTGGTCGTGACAAAATTAGAATGTGCCAGCAACATTTGGTCGTGACAAAATTAGAATGTGCCAGCGACATTTGGTCGTGACAAAAAAGTGAAGAAGGTAAGATAAAAGCAATAGAAATGGAAGAATGCGGATTGCAAGATGACAATGTAAAAAGAATTGCGATGATTTGGTCACGTAGAAAGAATGAATTATGAAAAGTTGAATAAAATAATCGATTAAAGTTGTATAAAAAATATGAAAATCTTGAAAACACCTAGCATAATGAAACAAAATAAATTAAGAAAGAGTAAAAGAGGAAGTATTTATATTAGGAGAGAATGCATGACGAAGTGTATTGACGATCTCCGTAGTCTAGTTTGTAAAACGCTCGACTTCTTCCCGGGGATTTCGGGTTCAATTTCCGATAGTACAAACAAAATTTAAAAAAGTCTCAGACTTATAAAAAAGTTCGTCTGGTAATAGTACTCGTACTTACTAAACGTTGTTGCCTCTTCACGCGCGATAGTGTTGCCATTACATGCAATGACGAACCGTAAGTTATGTGCCTACTCCAGTATTTCTAAACCCGTAGGTTCGAGTACTGAGGCCGAAAACAATATTATCTTCCAGCCGTGCTCTTCAATGTGTCCGAGTTGCCAATTCAGATATGTTTATGTGTGCCACATGAAAGAAGAATTATTTAAAAGAGGCAGAAGCGAAATATAATGAAGTAGAAATTTGTTCTCTCTGCCTACACCAATAAGGGATATGGCGAGATGATGGTGGAATTTCAATATCTCAAAAGCAACATTAAGAATTTTACATAAATATCTCAAAAAACGACCTTCATGGTCTATCAGGTAAGACGCTTAACTTCGACCCAGGAGTTTCGGTTTCAATTCGCGATGATAAAAGGACTCAATCACTGGAGTATGGACGAACCGCAAGTTCCATGCCTTCCCCAATGGATGTATGCCCGAAGACTTGATTACTGAGGCCGAAGACAGTATTGTCTATCTGCCACGATCTTTTATTTGTCAAAATCTGGACAATCACAAAATGCCGCAGCTATTTCCGAATTGAACAACCACAAAATGCCGCAGCTATTTCCGGATGTTTAAAGAACACTATCTGGAAAAACAAGTGTATGAACATCCAAAGCAAGGTGAGAATATACAAGACCTGTGTCCATCCCATAATGACATACAGCATAGAGTCCAGAGCCGACACTGTCAGAACCAAAAATCTCTTTCGAACCAGCGAAATGAAGGTACTCAGGAGTATCGCTGGCAAACCCCTTCGTGATAGAGTACGAAACACAGAAATTCGAAGGATGTGCGATGTTGAAGATATTGTCAGATGGGGACGACAGAGAAGAAGCTTCTGGAACGAACATGTATCCAGAATGGCGGAACCGAGAGCCGTAAGAATGCCCAGGGACAGTATCCCCCCAGCGAACAGACCTCCAGGACGACCTCCCAAAAGATGGAAAGACAGCTGGCAGTCGACGTCAAGAGAGAAACGATGATGCAGGACCATAACAGGCCAACAGGCCTAAAATAAGAGGAAGAAGAAGACAGTAAATCAAAAGGCACCATGCGAACGAAGAAGGTCAATCGATTTTATATTTATAGAGTATAGATAATTAAAAAATATTCATAATAATATTTTGGAACGAAATTGAAATCTTTATTGAAGAGGTACTCGTATTTCTCTATCTACAAAATGTTTTTTTTTTTTTGTTATTCTAAGATTTTGTTTAAAAAGAAATAAAATCATATTTAATTTTTTTAAGGAGGCTTATCTCATTGACATTGTGTTCATTTCTTTACATTTAATAACCCGAGAGTTTCGTGTTGACAGACCCAATCGAAACCCATTATAAATTATCTAATAATGAAGTATTTTGTCATACAGTGCCTTACGACCAAGTGGATCAAGACTCGGCGCTGGTCGAGATGTTCGGGCAGGTGGGCGCCTACAAATGCAAGTACTTCGTGGCTGTGGGCGCCGTAGCTGGCCTCACTGTCTCCATGTTTGGATCCATGTTCCCCATGCCTAGGATCGTTTACGCCATGGCGCAGGATGGCCTCATCTTCAGGTAACATGCATCAATTGCTATTCAAACCTAGAATTTATCTTGCAGCTTCATGTTTCTCATATCCAGACTCTTCCTTGTTTCTCCTTGCCTTATCGTATACACCATAGCGCGTGACGTTCTTATCTTCATATATCCTGTTCGTGTTGCTCTCTAGACTTAGAATTTATCTTGCAGCTTCATGTTTCTCATATCCAGACCCTTCCTTGTTTCTCCTTGCCTTATCGTATACACCATAGCGCGTGACGTTCTTATCTTCATATATCCTGTTCGTGTTGCTCTCTAGACTTAGAATTTATCTTGCAGCTTCATGTTTCTCATATCCAGACCCTTCCTTTTTTCTCCTTGCCTTATCGTATACACCATAGCGCGTGACGTTCTTATCTTCATATATCCTGTTCGTGTTGCTCTCTAGACTTAGAATTTATCTTGCAGCTTCATGTTTCTCATATCCAGACCCTTCCTTGTTTCTCCTTGCCTTATCGTATACACCATAGCGCGTGACGTTCTTATCTTCAGATATCCTGCTTGTGTTGCTCTCTAGACTTAGAATTTACCTCACAACTTCATGTTCTTCATGTACAGGACCTTCCTTGTCTCTCTGTGCCATAGCATGTACGAATACACTACAGCGCAGGACGGTCTGATCTTCATACAACCTGCAAACGTTGCTCTTCCGCCTCAGAATTTACCTAGCATCTCCATATTTCTCATGTTCAGGACCTTTCTTGTATGCGGTATTTAAGAGTTTTAAACCGTGTGGTTTGGCTTATGACGCCAACTTTTCGAAAACGTTTCAGTTTTTATTTTCAGGAATTGTTTGAAATCAACTTCGCCGTAATTAGATACACGCTGGATACCGACTAGCCTATAGCAGAGCCTCTCCCGTAACGTAAGCTCATAGGTACATTCTGATTAGCGACTTTAACGTAAGCGCATAGATCCATCCTACCATTAGAGAGATAACGCGTGGTTTTCACAATGGTTGAAGTTATTGTTTCATTTCATTTGGTTGTTGTTTCGATTTAACTATGGGGCACTTTGTTGATTTGAGGTAAAATCTCTCATGTCTTTTAATATTGTTTGGAATTTTATACATTTTTATTGCCTTTTTGATTAATTGGGCGTAATAACTCTTTGGTTTGCTGAATATTGGTTCAAGTGAGAAACGGTGACCTTTCTCAATGAAGTTTTCGATCCAAATTGATTTTTCGGGAGCAACGAGTCTGCAGGCTCTCTTATTGTCGGCAATTATATTGTTCACCGTTCTTCTTCTGGTTCTTCTTCAGCCATCTCTCCACTGCTGGATGTAGGCCTCTTCTAAAACCTTCCACGCTTCCCTGTCTTGGACTTTTCTCGTCCATTTTTTTTTATTATTTTTTTTAACCTGGCGAGTTTATTGCCATGTGACAATCTCTTCCAACCAACCATAAAGATGTTTTTATAGGTCCTAAGTGTTAACCAGACTGGAATCTTATTTTTAAAAAAATCTGGGTTCCAGCGGGGATCGAACCCGCAGCCTCCGGATTTTTTTATCATCAACATTTTCTACCGGCGACAGGGATAATGTCGTCAGCCCACCTCTTCTGGGGTCATCCCATTGGTCTTCTCATATCCCACGGCCTCCGTTTCAGTACTCCTCGGCCTCCATTTCACCGTTTATTTATTTATTTATTTAACATTTTTATTGCAATACAATCTAGCGGGCTTATTGCCAGGTGGCAATCTCTTCCAAACAACCAGACAACCGTTCTTGCCATTGGTAATATATAAAAGTTTTCGTATTTCTACCAATATAATTTGTAGACACCGCTTAACTCTTAAGGGTCGCAGTCTTTGGGGGATGTTATCAAGTATCTTAGCTTTGACTTAATACCAACGATTGTTCAACTTTTATATTTTCCTAAAATTTGAGCCCTTCTATCCGGAACGTAACACTTCGTATATGGAAGAAAGGCTACACCAAGCGTCCTGTCTTTTTCCTGATCCGCTTTTTTATCGAACGCACAACATCTCCATTTGTCCACAATACAGTGTTAAAAACAAATCTAACTCATTATTCCATATTCCTTACTTCACTCACTGGATGTTTCTTGTAATATATCTAGTCAATACGGTATTAAAAACAAATCTAACTCATTATTCCATATTCCTTACTTCACTCACTGGATATTTCTTGTAATATATCTAGTCAATACGGTGTTAAAAACAAATCTAACTCATTATTCCATATTCCTTACTTCACTCACTGGATATTTCTTGTAATATATCTAGTCAATACGGTATTAAAAACAAATCTAACTCATTATTCCATATTCCTTACTTCACTCACTGGATATTTCTTGTAATATATCTAGTCAATACGGTATTAAAAACAAATCTAACTCATTATTCCATATTCCTTACTTCACTCACTGGATATTTCTTGTAATATATCTAGTCAATACGGTATTAAAAACAAATCTAACTCATTATTCCATATTCCTTACTTCACTCACTGGATATTTCTTGTAATATATCTAGTCAGAAAAGGTTTTAATTACCTATGAATTTGATTTGTCTTCGGTCTCATCGGTCTATTTATCAAAACTGCCTAAAACGTCACATTCCAAAATGTCTATGAGCGAGAGGACACAAGTAGATTATCATACATTTTCTTTTGGATATGTTTTATGCAGATCATATAATGTCACCATTGGTTTCTCCGGTCTATTTCCTTGTGTAAAAAATATACAATTCTAATGCAAATGGAGGACGTAATAGGTTCAGAAAAGCATGGTTGAATCAAGTGAATACTATTTTAAAATAATTGTTAGTATCAGATAAACTGTATGAGCAGTATAAAAAGATAGATGAATATAAAGGAGGCGAGAAATGAGTAAAGCAATAATTGTTAGTATCAGATAAACTGTATGAGCAGTATAAAAAGATAGATGAATATAAAGGAGGCGAGAAATGAGTATAGCAATAATTGTTAATATCAGATAAACTGTATGAGCAGTATACAAAGATAGATGAATATAAAGGAGGCGAGAAATGAGTATAGCAATAATTGTTAGTATCAGATAAACTGTATGAGCAGTATAAAAAGATAGATGAATATAAAGGAGGCGAGAAATGAGTATAGCAATAATTGTTAGTATCAGATAAACTGTATGAGCAGTATAAAAAGATAGATGAATATAAAGGAGGCGAGAAATGAGTATAGCAATAATTGTTAGTATCAGATAAACTGTATGAGCAGTATAAAAAGATAGATGAATATAAAGGAGGCGAAAAATGAGTATAGCAATAATTGTTAATATCAGATAAACTGTATGAGCAGTATACAAAGATAGATGAATATAAAGGAGGCGAGAAATGAGTATAGCAATAATTGTTAGTATCAGATAAACTGTATGAGCAGTATAAAAAGATAGATGAATATAAAGGAGGCGAGAAATGAGTATATCAATAATTGTTAGTATCAGATAAACTGTATGAGCAGTATAAAAAGATAGATGAATATAAAGGAGGCGAGAAATGAGTATAGCAATAATTGTTAGTATCAGATAAACTGTATGAGCAGTATAAAAAGATAGATGAATATAAAGGAGGCGAGAAATGAGTAAAGCAATAATTGTTAGTATCAGATAAACTGTATGAGCAGTATACAAAGATAGATGAATATAAAGGAGGCGAGAAATGAGTATAGCAATAATTGTTAGTATCAGATAAACTGTATGAGCAGTATAAAAAGATATATGAATATAAAGGAGGCGAGAAATGAGTAAAGCAATAATTGTTAGTATCAGATAAACTGTATGAGCAGTATACAAAGATAGATGAATATAAAGGAGGCGAGAAATGAGTATAGCAATAATTGTTAGTATCAGATAAACTGTATGAGCAGTATAAAAAGATAGATGAATATAAAGGAGGCGAGAAATGAGTATAGCAATAATTGTTAGTATCAGATAAACTGTATGAGCAGTATAAAAAGATAGATGAATATAAAGGAGGCGAGAAATGAGTATAGCAATAATTGTTAGTATCAGATAAACTGTATGAGCAGTATAAAAAGATAGATGAATATAAAGGAGGCGAGAAATGAGTATAGCAATAATTGTTAGTATCAGATAAACTGTATGAGCAGTATAAAAAGATAGATGAATATAAAGGAGGCGAAAAATGAGTATAGCAATAATTGTTAATATCAGATAAACTGTATGAGCAGTATACAAAGATAGATGAATATAAAGGAGGCGAGAAATGAGTATAGCAATAATTGTTAGTATCAGATAAACTGTATGAGCAGTATAAAAAGATAGATGAATATAAAGGAGGCGAGAAATGAGTATATCAATAATTGTTAGTATCAGATAAACTGTATGAGCAGTATAAAAAGATAGATGAATATAAAGGAGGCGAGAAATGAGTACAGCAATAATTGTTAGTATCAGATAAACTGTATGAGCAGTATAAAAAGATAGATGAATATAAAGGAGGCGAGAAATGAGTAAAGCAATAATTGTTAGTATCAGATAAACTGTATGAGCAGTATAAAAAGATAGATGAATATAAAGGAGGCGAGAAATGAGTAAAGCAATAATTGTTAGTATCAGATAAACTGTATGAGCAGTATAAAAAGATAGATGAATATAAAGGAGGCGAGAAATGAGTATAGCAATAATTGTTAGTATCAGATAAACTGTATGAGCAGTATAAAAAGATAGATGAATATAAAGGAGGCGAGAAATGAGTATAGCAATAATTGTTAGTATCAGATAAACTGTATGAGCAGTATAAAAAGATAGATGAATATAAAGGAGGCGAGAAATGAGTACAGCAATAATTGTTAGTATCAGATAAACTGTATGAGCAGTATAAAAAGATAGATGAATATAAAGGAGGCGAGAAATGAGTAAAGCAATAATTGTTAGTATCAGATAAACTGTATGAGCAGTATAAAAAGATAGATGAATATAAAGGAGGCGAGAAATGAGTAAAGCAATAATTGTTAGTATCAGATAAACTGTATGAGCAGTATAAAAAGATAGATGAATATAAAGGAGGCGAGAAATGAGTATAGCAATAATTGTTAGTATCAGATAAACTGTATGAGCAGTATAAAAAGATAGATGAATATAAAGGAGGCGAGAAATGAGTATAGCAATAATTGTTAGTATCAGATAAACTGTATGAGCAGTATAAAAAGATAGATGAATATAAAGGAGGCGAGAAATGAGTATAGCAATAATTGTTAGTATCAGATAAACTGTATGAGCAGTATAAAAAGATAGATGAATATAAAGGAGGCGAGAAATGAGTAAAGCAATAATTGTTAGTATCAGATAAACTGTATGAGCAGTATAAAAAGATAGATGAATATAAAGGAGGCGAGAAATGAGTATAGCAATAATTGTTAGTATCAGATAAACTGTATGAGCAGTATAAAAAGATAGATGAATATAAAGGAGGCGAGAAATGAGTATAGCAATAATTGTTAGTATCAGATAAACTGTATGAGCAGTATAAAAAGATAGATGAATATAAAGGAGGCGAGAAATGAGTATAGCAATAATTGTTAGTATCAGATAAACTGTATGAGCAGTATAAAAAGATAGATGAATATAAAGGAGGCGAGAAATGAGTATAGCAATAATTGTTAGTATCAGATAAACTGTATGAGCAGTATAAAAAGATAGATGAATATAAAGGAGGCGAGAAATGAGTAAAGCAATAATTGTTAGTATCAGATAAACTGTATGAGCAGTATAAAAAGATAGATGAATATAAAGGAGGCGAGAAATGAGTATAGCAATAATTGTTAGTATCAGATAAACTGTATGAGCAGTATAAAAAGATAGATGAATATAAAGGAGGCGAGAAATGAGTATAGCAATAATTGTTAGTATCAGATAAACTGTATGAGCAGTATAAAAAGATAGATGAATATAAAGGAGGCGAGAAATGAGTATAGCAATAATTGTTAGTATCAGATAAACTGTATGAGCAGTATAAAAAGATAGATGAATATAAAGGAGGCGAGAAATGAGTAAAGCAATAATTGTTAGTATCAGATAAACTGTATGAGCAGTATAAAAAGATAGATGAATATAAAGGAGGCGAGAAATGAGTAAAGCAATAATTGTTAGTATCAGATAAACTGTATGAGCAGTATACAAAGATAGATGAATATAAAGGAGGCGAGAAATGAGTATAGCAATAATTGTTAGTATCAGATAAACTGTATGAGCAGTATAAAAAGATAGATGAATATAAAGGAGGCGAGAAATGAGTATAGCAATAATTGTTAGTATCAGATAAACTGTATGAGCAGTATAAAAAGATAGATGAATATAAAGGAGGCGAGAAATGAGTATAGCAATAATTGTTAGTATCAGATAAACTGTATGAGCAGTATAAAAAGATAGATGAATATAAAGGAGGCGAGAAATGAGTATAGCAATAATTGTTAGTATCAGATAAACTGTATGAGCAGTATAAAAAGATAGATGAATATAAAGGAGGCGAAAAATGAGTATAGCAATAATTGTTAATATCAGATAAACTGTATGAGCAGTATACAAAGATAGATGAATATAAAGGAGGCGAGAAATGAGTATAGCAATAATTGTTAGTATCAGATAAACTGTATGAGCAGTATAAAAAGATAGATGAATATAAAGGAGGCGAGAAATGAGTATATCAATAATTGTTAGTATCAGATAAACTGTATGAGCAGTATAAAAAGATAGATGAATATAAAGGAGGCGAGAAATGAGTACAGCAATAATTGTTAGTATCAGATAAACTGTATGAGCAGTATAAAAAGATAGATGAATATAAAGGAGGCGAGAAATGAGTTAAGCAATAATTGTTAGTATCAGATAAACTGTATGAGCAGTATAAAAAGATAGATGAATATAAAGGAGGCGAGAAATGAGTAAAGCAATAATTGTTAGTATCAGATAAACTGTATGAGCAGTATAAAAAGATAGATGAATATAAAGGAGGCGAGAAATGAGTATAGCAATAATTGTTAGTATCAGATAAACTGTATGAGCAGTATAAAAAGATAGATGAATATAAAGGAGGCGAGAAATGAGTATAGCAATAATTGTTAGTATCAGATAAACTGTATGAGCAGTATAAAAAGATAGATGAATATAAAGGAGGCGAGAAATGAGTACAGCAATAATTGTTAGTATCAGATAAACTGTATGAGCAGTATAAAAAGATAGATGAATATAAAGGAGGCGAGAAATGAGTAAAGCAATAATTGTTAGTATCAGATAAACTGTATGAGCAGTATAAAAAGATAGATGAATATAAAGGAGGCGAGAAATGAGTAAAGCAATAATTGTTAGTATCAGATAAACTGTATGAGCAGTATAAAAAGATAGATGAATATAAAGGAGGCGAGAAATGAGTATAGCAATAATTGTTAGTATCAGATAAACTGTATGAGCAGTATAAAAAGATAGATGAATATAAAGGAGGCGAGAAATGAGTATAGCAATAATTGTTAGTATCAGATAAACTGTATGAGCAGTATAAAAAGATAGATGAATATAAAGGAGGCGAGAAATGAGTATAGCAATAATTGTTAGTATCAGATAAACTGTATGAGCAGTATAAAAAGATAGATGAATATAAAGGAGGCGAGAAATGAGTAAAGCAATAATTGTTAGTATCAGATAAACTGTATGAGCAGTATAAAAAGATAGATGAATATAAAGGAGGCGAGAAATGAGTATAGCAATAATTGTTAGTATCAGATAAACTGTATGAGCAGTATAAAAAGATAGATGAATATAAAGGAGGCGAGAAATGAGTATAGCAATAATTGTTAGTATCAGATAAACTGTATGAGCAGTATAAAAAGATAGATGAATATAAAGGAGGCGAGAAATGAGTATAGCAATAATTGTTAGTATCAGATAAACTGTATGAGCAGTATAAAAAGATAGATGAATATAAAGGAGGCGAGAAATGAGTATAGCAATAATTGTTAGTATCAGATAAACTGTATGAGCAGTATAAAAAGATAGATGAATATAAAGGAGGCGAGAAATGAGTATAGCAATAATTGTTAGTATCAGATAAACTGTATGAGCAGTATAAAAAGATAGATGAATATAAAGGAGGCGAGAAATGAGTATAGCAATAATTGTTAGTATCAGATAAACTGTATGAGCAGTATAAAAAGATAGATGAATATAAAGGAGGCGAGAAATGAGTATCGCGATAAAAAAATCAAGTGCTTCTTTATACTCTGCCTTCTTTGACAAGCAAACGGTATGATATGGTGTGTGTATACATTTGGATCTACATTATATTGGGTGTTAAAATAAGTTGTGTCCGTTTTTTTTTCAAATGAAGAGGACACAACAAAAAAAATTACAACAAATTAGTCAATCATGTATTCTCCTTCATTATTTTACAACAAATTAGTCAATAATGTATTCTCCTTCATTTATTTATAACTTTTTGCCAACGTTCTACAAGTTTTTCAATGCCTCTGCGATAAAAACCGTCCGGTCTTGACTCGAGGAATTCGTCCAACCATTGTCCGCAATTCGACGTCGTTATTGAAAGAAAACCCATCGACAAGCTGTCCTTTCATTTATAGCATCTTCACCGTACAATTCGCAAATATCGCGAGCAGCTTTGGCAGCTTTACTCTTTCGATTGAACGTGAACAGAAGGATGTGTCAAAAAATGATCAATTTCGTCTACTTGACATTCTATTTTGAAGGCTTGTAATCAAATAAAATAAGATATGTAACGTAAAAGCAAACACAATATCTTGTAGAGCAGAAAATTATCTTTCGAATGACGTATAACATTGACCATTTTGTTTTACTTTTGGTGCTCATTTTTAAATTGAAAAAAAAAACTGACACAACTTATGTTAACACTTAATACATAAATAAACTCCAAAGCTCACTGTAACTACATTTTGAATTTATTGAATCTGCAAGCGCCGAGAGCTAAAAGCTTTGTGTCACACATGGCGTATTTCACGGCTGCAGGGTGCACGTGTATGTCAAATGCCAGTCGTCAAAGGGATCTCCACGTTAGTTTTTGCTCTCATATTTATCTCACTGAAAATGTAAAGCACAAGTGAAACGCTTTGTCCTTAGTATACTCGTATATATTATATTTGTACGTATTCTAGGTGTGTTCTGTTGGATAGCGTTTGTACCTTTTCAATGTACATTTTCAAACAAGGCTTTTCGCTTGTTTCTGCCTATTCCTGTACCATATTTAACTTTATATTTCCTGAGTACTTATGTCGGAGAAAATTATATCGTGTGAAAATCTAATATAGTTCAGATATGAACCGTTGATAAAGATTCCTTTATTTTCCTATTCGTGCTTTTTGAATACATACATCTAGGGCAGGGGTTCCCAACCTTTTTGTACTCTAGAGCACATTCTAAAATATCGGTAGGGGGGGGGGGGGGGGCACCACCTATTTTTAATCGACAAACTCCTTCCATAACTTCTCATTTTCCCATAATTTATTTTCTTATATTCATAATTTATTAATAAATAATAAACAAAAATGTTTCAAAATAATAAAATTATTATTCAAATTGCATACACACAGAGAAATGTATTTACAAAACGTTAACAAAGTAAACAAAAAACACAAATACAAAGAAAACATTTTATAAAAAAATATAATATCAATATGTCAATGTGATCTTTGGCATTGCATATCATTGGCCAGTGCCTCATACTCATAATTAGGAGAGTATGACGATAGCAGATAATCCTGTTAGCAAAAAATCATAAAGATGCTCATCGGTGAGTCGAGATCTATATCTTGATTTTATTCAGTTCATGTTTGAAAACATTGGCCAGCGCCTCATACTCATAATTAGGAGAGTATGACGATAGCAGATAATCCTGTTAGCAAAAAATCATAAAGATGCTCATCGGTGAGTCGAGATCTATATCTTGATTTTATTCAGTTCATGTTTGAAAACATTGGCCAGCGCCTCATACTCATAATTAGGAGAGTATGACGATAGCAGATAATCCTGTTAGCAAACAATCATAAAGATGCTCATCGGTGAGTCGAGATCTATATCTTGATTTTATTCAGTTCATGTTTGAAAACATTGGCCAGCGCCTCATACTCATAATTAGGAGAGTATGACGATAGCAGATAATCCTGTTAGCAAACAATCATAAAGATGCTCATCGGTGAGTCGAGATCTATATCTTGATTTTATTCAGTTCATGTTTGAAAACAAATTGTAGCATAAATATGTCGAACCGTAAAATGATTCAATTTTATATGCCGCTTTTTTCAAAAATGGGAACTTTTCTCTGTCCACTGTATTCCAAAGTCCTCTGATATTAAGGATTTTAGCAAAATATCATTCTTAAGGTCCAACATTTCTAACTCTAGTTCTTCTGTCTTACCTTGAACAAAATCTGCAATACATGCGGCCATTTCCATTACATTTATTTGGCAAGTAAAAGGATTGATACAGAAGGAAACAATTGGCTCGATATGTGTAAACTGCAAAAATCTCTCTTCAAACTGTTTTTTCAACACTTGAAGATGCTTAATAAATAATGACCCATTTAATTCATTGTTACCTAGCATTTTCTTCATATGTGGGAAATGCACGAGAAAATTCATCGTTCATCGGCTCAGTTCGTGGCGTTCGTTCACTTCGGGTTTTCTGGGTGTATAAGGAGTGATGTGCAAATAGCACTCCCCGTTCCAGGCTAGCGTGAAGAGTGCAGTCTGGCTCGCCGCTAGACAAGTTGCGACAAGTACTGTCAGCGAAGGAACCACTCATACATACAATATCGCAAACATACGAACGTATTTAATAAACCTAGACACTCAAAAAAATTAAAACTCTAACAAATAAATAAAAATAATTCACATTTTTAATTAATGTTTATGAAAAAATTCTGTCTCTGTCGAATAGTGGCGGGCACATACGAATCGTTCCGCGGGCGCCATGGTGCCTGCGGGCACGGGGTTGGGAATAATTTTGGCGAACACTTTTTGTTGAGAATTGATTTCTTTGATAAACTGTGTAGGCGTATCTAAGCCTCTTTGCAATGAAGTATGATTTACATTGATGTTGTTGTTATAATGTTAAATACAGAATTTTATTTTTTTCATTGTTATTTGATATAATGGAAGTAAACATTTATCTATATTTTTTTCTTTCTTTTCTCTCTTTTTGCAGGTGGTCAATCGGGGATTGTGCGTACGAATTCTTTAAAAACTGCTTAACTATTTCAATGTTGTTTCAACTATTTCATTTCCCATTTGTCATTTTGTAAAATTGGGACTCCTTTGAATTTTTTTTTTTTTTTCGTTCTTGCTGACAGTTAACCTGAGGTGGTTATGTGGGTTTATTTTGTTTTCTGCCATACGTTTTTGTTTTTTTTATTTAATCTTTAATCTAGATATGCGGGGGTGTGGGATGGAAGCCCCCCGATGCCCTTGCGGTCGGGCTCGCCGTACATTGGTGGGGTGTATCTCGACCGGGGGAATGTTTGTGGGATGAGCCCGGACCTTTTAATGTCTTCCCTCTTGAATGTATTTTTTTGTCATCTATTTATTTTCTGCATTTTTTTTTATCTTCTTGTTCTACGTGTTCAAGGCTGTGAGCTGAAAAACATCTGGTGTCCCCGTGGCTGGGCTCGCCCTATATTGGTGGGGTGTATCTTGGTCGGAGGGATGTTATTAGATGATTCCAGACCTTTTGATAGCTTCTGTGTTTTTAATGTATTATCTTATTAATGTGTTCTTGAAATGTGTCTTAATGTATTATGTACATACTATGTTGCTATCAATAAACCTGTATTTATTTATTTAATGTAAAATAAACAAATAAATATTTTGAATGTCAGGTGGGTCGACTTTTTATCCTTCATATATGCTATTAACTATTAAACTAAGTGGGATATTTAATAGTTCCTATTATTTAAATGAGTTTAAATGGAAGGTTATTAATTATGGCATTAAGGTTGTATTTTCTTAATGATACACCAAAACATATGATTTATGTTGTTTATAGTTAAGGCATTAACGTTGTGGAGGTTTAAAGACATTATAATTTATTTTTATCAAACACTGTTTATTCCACTTTTTTGTAACGGTTTAACCCGACTCTTGTTGTTTGTGCTCCCCTGAAGATGAGGAGAAAGCCTTGAAACCGGTAGGGTAATATCGTTACAAAAAAGTGGAATAAACAGTGTTTGATAAAAATAAATTAGATATGATTTACTTGAACTGGGCAGTATTAATATTAGCTATGGTAGGGGTCCAAAATCATATTAAAGAATCAACTTTGATATATGGGGGGTGAAACGCGGGCGAGGAATAAGACTGAAAAAAACCGATTCATTGTTGTAGAAATACGTGCACTTAGAAGAATACATACATTTATGATAGAATATGGAATAAAGTGATTCGGGATGAGTGTGAACTTTAGCTGGTATGGTGAAAAAGATGAAAATGTGCACTCTGAGATGATTTGAATGAATCAAGACTAATATAATGAAATTAAAGTGGAAATGAGAGAAGACATCGTGGTTAGAGGAAACCTAAGGAAAGTATGAGTATGGTAGGAGCAATGTATAATGATATTTTGAAAGACGGAAATATAAAAAGTCAGACAAATCGTATAGCTGTATGATTGTAGAAGAGTTGATAGATTTGTGTCACGATAGGAAAGTCTGGCGTTCTCTCCTTTTTTTGCCATTCTCGTTAGTGAGACGACGTGGTAGTACGTAAGTGTGTACGATTAATTCAAAATAAACATTTTAAATTAAAATAAATACGTGTAGGTGTATTGGTAACATCATACTTTGAACAAATGCTGGAATTTACACATACTACTATATATTTAAAGGCAATGGAAAATAAATTACATCAAAGAGAGAAGCTGTCAAATTGTCTGAGTTCATCTCATAACATCCTCATCAGATATTTCTCAGCCCACACCCTTGTAAATGTTTCATAAAAATATTAAAATCATTAACCATATAAAGAGGACAAAGCACTCTCAGCAGGGTGAATCTAGAAAAAAATAATACAGTGTTCAATAAAAAAAATTTTTTTTTCTTTGTACAGAACCCTATCACAAGTGTTTCCTGCAACTGGGACCCCCGTACTGGCCACCTTCAGCACCGGCTTTGCTGCCGCCCTGGTGGCACTCTTCATCCGGCTGGAGGTGCTGGTCGAAATGATGAGCATAGGTAACTCCATAGACTAACAAATATATCATATCACTTTAGAATCCATCACAAAATAGTCACCCATAAAATCTCTCTCATTTCAGTTATGTCAGCAGAGGTCTTTAAAAATATGATACGATACACCCTCTTTTAGACCCAAGGTCTTTAAAAAAACTATACGACCCCTATCAAATAATATTGTCAGCCATCCTGTTAATGTAAGATGCCTGTCTGAGTACTAATTTGTTGTGTACAAACTGTTACAATTCGGGCGAACCGGTTGATAAAATTTAAAATCTCACACCGAACCGGTTGATAAATTTTAAAAAGTAAATAATTTAAAAGTAATGATATGACGACTTCCGTGGCTTAGTTGATAAGACGTTTGTTCCACAACCCAGAGGTTGTTACACATTGACGATAAAGAAAGAAAAAAAAGAGATATCGTTTGGTGTGTGACTAAGCTCAACGAATCCTCGTTTTAACTACCTCTTCGAAACTGAGTTCTTGACAGCGGGTTCTAATGATAACCACATATGTCTCAAAACTCAACAAAAAGTAGGCTAGATGTATCTGGTTTGATTCCAAGGTTTGAGGAACTGTTTAGTGATAAACAGGCTTACTCATTACACTTATTGGTTAAAGGTTTTAAGAGTGACATGGAAAAAAATATATACATTAAGGGAGCAGTGAAACGAAAAAAGTTGAAAATTAATGTTTCATTATTTAGTGAGTGCCATAGACCAAGCTCTTGACCGAGCAACGTACAAACGAGTGAGTTTTTAGAATATTTGTAAATTAGTGTTTCTATCTCCTGGTTCGAGGTCCTCTTAAAGAGGGAAGTTGCGGTAGTACACGTAGATTCAACTGGTGTCATATTTTATCTGTAGTATAGTTTCATTGCCAAAGAAAAGACAATTTAAGAGTGGTGAAACCTTTGGCGCTATTTGGTTATTTATTGGTATTTTATTCTGTTTCGACTTTATGACGACCTCTGCGGCCCAGTTGGTGAGACGTCTGTCTTTCAACCCAAAAAGATTCCTATCTCGTTTTCTCTCAAAACCCAATAAACATTTTTATTTATTAGTTTAACACTTTTATTGTAAACACAATCTGGTGGGCTTATTGTCAGGTCGTCATCTCTTCCTACCAACCGGACAAAAGTAAATGAAGCAAGTTAGAAACATTCAAATGACTATCCATCCACACGAAAATCATACGTGAGCATATGCTCACAAATCCCATAAAGACGAACAATCACCCAAATCAGTCCTTTTCATATAAAGTGAGATATCATCAATCAAAGGAAAAGGAAAGGATGGGATGGCGGTGAGGAAAGGAAAAAAAATCAGGAGTGAAACACGTTATTTTACTGACTAGAAATTAAGAGTTTTTTCAGTCACTTCTTAAAGCATGCCGAGGACGGAGAGAGTCTAACATAGGTTTGTAACTGATTCCAGAGTCTCACTGCATGGACAGTAAAGGACGACGTAAAAAAAGAACAATGAACTAGAAAGTTGAATAAACAATCTATGTTTGTGCGTAGCGCTAGTCTATGACCGGAAAGGCGCTGAAAATATTCGGCGAGATAAGAGGGGGCGACGGGACAGTAAAGGATATTATACAATGGAGACAGTTTGTGGTGAATTTGGTGTCTATATCTAACAATCAACCAGTTCAATGACTTCTGGTATGAAGTTATATATTTCTGTTTAGTTGGAAGTAATTGGCATATGGCAATAAGTCCACCTGGTTGAAGTTTACACAACTAAAGTGTAACACAATATGCATGTCCAATATTTCAAAATATTTTTTTTGTACAACTTTTATAACGTATGTCATGTCACGTATATGTACATGTTTTCACGTAACAAGCCGGAATAAGGTAGAAAAACCTCGAGATGTGAGATAGCAACACGTGTCGCGGGAAAGAATCTAATAAATGAAATAAAAAAATCATTTAATAATAAATATCCAACTAACGAGTTCCACAAACTTAAAGCTGAAACATTTGATAAATTAATTAATTAATCAGTATATCATAAAAGGAAAAAAATAAGTAAAAAAAAAACTTATTTCTGTGTTCACAGTTTTAAAATAATTTTTTTATTTTACTTATTTTTTCCTTTTATGTAAAAAATGGTACCACAAAGTGAAACTATAGTATTTTCGAAGATTCATGAAATAATCAGTTTATCATTTCTCAAAGACTCTTTGCCTGTAACGGTTTATTTTCAATAACTAAGGCCTCGGCCACACAGGTAGGTTGATGCTTAGAGCTATGTTGCGAGTTAGGCGACATATCCTAGCGAACCAACGTACCGCATACTATCGCAGTGGCCACACTGCACGCTTCGCGCCACGTTGCATGACGATTAGTCATCGAGTGAACCTCCTAGCGAACAGACGTGTTGGTTAATTTACAAGATGGCGGAAGTTTTAATGACAGCTGTGTATAAAAGGGAGCCTTTGTGGAACCCATCGAGCAAATTATAGAAAAATGTACCTGTATTAAAATCACTTTGGAATGAAGTTGCACAGAAAGTAAATAAAGATGGTAAGTTTTGAGAGTGACATCGTGTGTTGACTCAACCGCTCCCAACTGTCAAATGAATTTATGCGTAGCACTTTGGTGTGGCCAGGCATGAAGTCGCATATGAGTCACGTAAAACCTAGCTTAGCACCTAACGAATCACTTTGGTGTGGCCTCAACCTAAGTCCGAAGAGACCCAAAAACATTGAAAAACTGATGGAGCTCAGCAGTGTGTCTGGCGTGTCTGAGGAGCTCAGCAGTGTGTCTGGCGTGTCTGAGGAGCTCAGCAGTGTGTCTGGCGTGTCTGAGAAAGAGAGAACGTCCTAGGTTTAATTCGTAGGATTCACTTATAGACTGGTTATATTTTTAAAGCACATAACTTCTAAATCTGTGATTTTGTGTTCCTCATTAACAATAAAAATAAAACGACAATTTATTTAGAGAGCAGACTTCTCAAGTGCGCTCTAGCTCGCAATTTGAACTCATTATTATTGACAGATTAAAAATAAAACAAAAATTAAGTTGAGTGTTAAGATAAGAAGGTGGTGGCTGCAGCTATTACAATTGAAACTTTCCCCGCATCTGTATACGTTTAGAAAAACATATTTGGTTGTAAAACTACAGAAAGACGAACTACGACGGTCATCTAGAAAGTAAGGTTACAACATTTATGTAGGGTCGAAAAATGCTTGCATTTAATTGAAATTCACAGGATACTTCACAAATATATTAAACTATTTTTCAACGTAATTGCCGTCGAGATCGAGCCATTTCTGTAGTCGGGGCACCAGCTTTTGTATACCAGTGTCATAGACCTCCGCCGCCAGCTCTTTCAGCCACTTCTTCACAGCTTCCTCGACCTCCTGATCGTTGGAAAATTGTCGGGGTGTAGTGACACACCCACGTCTCATCCCCCGTCACGATAGAGTCCAGAAAAGCTTCTCCCTCCTGTGCAAAACGATACAAAAATTCACGCGCGGTGGTCACGCTATTTTGACGGTGCTCCGGTGTGAGCATTCTGGGCACCCATCTCGCACACAACTTCTCGTAACCAAGTTTTTCCAACACAATATCACCGAAAAGAGTTCGAGAAATGTCAGGAAATTCTTCGTGAAGGTCGTCAAGTGTCACACGACGGTCATTTCACACTTGTTCTTCAATTTTTTGCACAAAGTTCGTCAGAAATCACTGGCTTGCCTCGTTGTGAGTATCAGTACGGCCTTCTCTGAACAACCTAACCCACTTCGTGATATGTTGTCGACTCATCACATCACTACCATAAACTTCCACGAGCTTCCGATGGATATTCGAGGCGCTATTCTTCTGCAAAGTCAAAAAACGGATGACCGCGTGGATCTCACACGGATGGGAGGTGGCATGACGACCTCTCCATCGGAAGAATTTACTGTGACTGAACAAAATGGCCGACTAACACGCGGGACCAAACAAACTGACCATTAGGATCTCCCCTACACGCCAGGGGTGCCAACTTCGAACCAAAAAAATCCCCCGGTCTCAGGAGCCCTTGCAACCTTACTCTCTCTAGATGACCCTCCTATAAAGAAACATTTGTAGATCTTCCCATATGTAAAAGTAACACGTTCTACTTTGGGCGTAATGTTGTGTTTGTTTAGTGTTTGTATTCAATCATAAATTTTGATAAGTCAACCCGAAACCGGTTATCTTCAAGTGGGCTCTATAGCTGCTCACGCCACCCAATAATCTAGCACTTTAAGGTTTAAAAAGTGTTAACTGAAATGACGTCATGATAATTAGTTTTTTTTTTTATAATTAATTAAAGCATCTGATTTAGGTTTTATATAACATTTAGCACTAGGGCCTATAAAACAGTTTCCTGGTTGGTTGGAAGAGATTGCCACATAGCAATAAACTCGCCAGGTTAAAAAAAAAGATCAATAGAAAATAGATTTCATATCAATATTACTTTTTTTACGTCGTTCTTGACTGTCCATGCACTGAGAGGTCTTAAGTGAAAACTAGACTAAAATATATTTTTTAAATAAATGTCTTTTGATACCTTACTTTTTGTACCTTCTGAGTTGTTAAATATGAATCGCGAGACCGTTATATTATAGATCAATTAATGGTATATGATTCTACTGTATAAACTACAGCAGTAGAATAAATCTGTCGATATCTTTGATACTTGATTCTCCTTCTATCGAAATTTCATGATTGATCAAGCAACATTGTGTGTTTTCTGAATCGCAACAGCTTATACGTGATAACCAATATTTGCAAACTTGATTTTTCTTTATATCGTAATTTCAATATTAATCTAGTAAAATTGTGTGGCTTCTGAATCGCAATAGCTTATACACAATTTCCAATATATACGAGGCATATCCAGAAACTAAGTGTACTGAATTTTTGTAGGTTACAATTTTTTTTATTTAAACAAAAAAATTACGTGGTTACCGTAGTACATATGTAAGCTATTTTTCGACATAGTCGCCATTCCTCTCAATGCAGGTGGTGAAGCGGGGTATCAACTTTTTGATGCCTTCCTCGAAGTAGTTTCCCGCCAACCCCTCCGTCCACTTCTCCACCTCCTCCTTTACCTCCTCGTCGGTTGAAAACCTTTTTCCACCCATGTGCAACTTCAGGGAGGTAAAGAGATAGTAATCTGAAGGTGCTAGGTCAGGGGAATGCGCGGGATGGTTCAGGACATCCCATTTAAACGAGACGAACAGTTCCTTCGTGGCGTTGGCCGTGTGTGGTCTTGCATTGTCGTGCAGCAGGCAGACTCCCTTTGTCAGCATGCCTCTCCTCTTGTTCTGAATCGCCCTCCGCAATTTTTTTAGGGTCTCACAGTATCTTGCAGAGTTGATGGTCTCCCCTTGAGGCATATATTCAATTAAAATTACGCCTTGACAGTCCCAAAACACGGATGCCATGATTTTCTTGGCTGAAATTGTGGTTTTGAACTTTTGGCGGAGGGTGAAGAGGTGTGACGCCACTGTTGAGACTGCCTTTTGGTTTCAGGCGTGTAGTGTGCAACCCAAGTTTCATCTCCAGTAACGATGGAGCGGAGAAATTCATCTCCATGGAGTTTGCAGCGCCTCAAAAACTCTTGCCCGGCATTATTTATTTCGCACTTGGCGGGAGATTGGATTGACATTTTTCACGAAACGTGTTGTCGCGTCGACACTTCTCAACGTACTGACCTCGAACCGGTCTCGTTGCGGAGGGGAAGGGTCAGGCTACACGGAAGTGTAGCCAACATGTCGAAAATAAAATCCATCCGGTCGTGAGAGCCTCAGTACACTTACTTTCTGGATACGCATAGTATATTACCCTGTGGACAAAAGAATAAATCAAATTAAATGTTATTTAAACGGCTTTATTCATGGTCAAGTTAGTAAGTGCTCCAAACAGGAAGATGGGGGTTCAATTCCGTATGGAAGCCAAATTATTTTTCAAAAAATTATTCCTGTCTTATTCTCACTCAATTCATCTTTGAAATTGTTATTTTGATTGGAAGAGATTGCAACGTGGCAATTACACTATTAGGTAGTACTGTATCGTAAACAATGAAAGTTTAATACTCCATCCACAGAATAGTTTGAAAAGCTTCGTCCACAAATGACATTTTAATTTATGGACGTTTATACGCGAAAATTACCTTAGTAAAATTTTAATGGTTTTGAAATATTTGAGGAAACATAATATCGCTGTGTATGCAATATGAAAAAAAGGAATTTAACCATGAAATATACATTTTACAAGCTTGACATTTTGACAATTAAAAGTTTGACAGGAACGTTGTGTGCTCATGATAAGGTATTGCTAACTTAGCAAGGAAAAAAAATGAAATTATATGAATATGTGACTCAATAGGCTGAGAACAATGCTTAAATTCAACTGGTGTTAGGAAACAGACGATATTTGTGGCCTAGCTGATGTATGTTTCCCGGTCTGGTATTCAATTCCCGTTGGTACCTAGATTTGAAAAAAAATCGTGTTCCAGTCTGGTTGGGAGAAATTGCTACGTGTTAATTAATTATTAATGGCTAAGTTGTAATGTGTACAGTGAAAGTGTTACCTATTTGTAATACAATAAATATGAAAGTAGAAACACATGTCGACAGAATTTTTATAATTAAGTGATTTATTATTTTATATTCTAATATGAAGAACCACAAACTTAAAACCGACTTTTATTATAAATAATATAATTTGATTTTTTGAATTTTCGAAAAGACTATAGTTTCACTTTGTGGTGCCATGTTTTATGTAAAAGGAAAAATAAGTAAATAATTTTTTTTTTTTTTTGTGTTCACTGGTTTATTTTTGGGTTTACTACCGGTTTCGAAGACCACCGTCTTCATCGTCAGGTGGAGATAAACTTAATTGTTACAAATATATTTCCTGTACAAGTGTAAACAATATAAGAGGAATGACTCTCTAATAATATAAGAGGAGTGAGTAAATATACAGTGCAAATATGAGTGGAAGACCAAAGAAAGTATGGCAGGATAAAGTGTATGTTTTTTTTATTATTTTTGCATCAATACACATTTGTCCAACTAATTAAATATTCGGATATTTCAACATCTGCTAAAATGTTTGTATATTTAGCGGAATGCTTCTTATCTGAATAGATGATGATAGTAGTTGTTGGTAAATAAATAAAATACGTCAATTAGCAATGCGGAAGGAGAGAGTGAATGAATGTTTTATTTATCGGTATGTGGGTATTTATACATTTCAGAATGGGCGCGGGAGTGCGCCCGCGATATATTTTTATCTCGCTTCTGTGCGTGCAGAAATGGTCGATTGAAGTATTGCAGACATCGTAAATAGTATTGTGGGTAAACAATTTGTTTACGGAACCGGCGAGACAGCGTGATGCGTTCTTTTTCTACTGTGGAATGTATCGTAAATAGTATTGTGGGTAAACAATTTGTTTACGGAACCGGCGCGATGTCCGGCCGCGTCAATGTTTTGGTATGTGACCTTTGGACATATCCAAAGGTCGTTTCGTCGGTCGTTGACCGTATGTGTTGACAATATTCAGCGACGACCGTGGTTCCCACATATACAACATTATTTTAGTACCAACTTTGATGTCTGGAAGTGAAACGTGGACATGAAATAAGACTGGAAATGTATGCACTTAGAATAATACGTGGGGTGATAGTGTATGACAGAATACAGAATTAAATGATAAGGGATGAATGTGAACTTAAGGCTGATGTGTCGAGTAGGATAAATAGGAGCACTCAGGCATGGTTTGGACACGTGAAACGAATAAATGAAGATATATTAACAAAACAAATATACAGTACAAACGTGAATGAAAGGTGTGGAAGAGTATAAGATTTTAGAAAGTATGGTTGAATCAATTGTATGATATTTAAAAAAGAAAATATAAAAAGCCACAGAAATTGTAGAAGTTGTATCAGAAAGTGTATGCCTGCAGAAAATGCGAATGATAGCGCTCTTTCATCTCTGCTTTCTCCGACAGACAAACGGTGTGATAGTTTTTATGTACGTGTATTATATTGTTCGTTTTCTTTTGTAACTTTTTAATTTTTCTGCATGACTGCTTGCATTTTTCATATGCTATGTTATTTTTATTCAAACGACCGAAAATATATTTGTGACTTTTTAAGTGAAAACCGTACTAAAACCCTTTATAAATAACAGCATCGTACCCGCAACGTCCCAGTTGGAAGACAGACAAAAGCCACGGAGGTCGTGTTGAGTTTCCACCCTGTTTATAACCCTTTCATTTGAATTTATTCAGAATAAAGACATGGTGGTGGTGTTTACAGGGACGTTGCTCGCCTACACCTTAGTGTCGACGTGCGTGCTGATCTTGCGGTACCAGCCGCATTCCACAACGCTGATCGAGCTCCTGCCGCAGAGTCTGCGAACTCCCATCATGGGCACTCCTGTCAGGGAGACCAACGTGGACTCCACCGGCCTTAGCGTGCACAAAGGGGTATAAACATAATTAGTACTCTATGGCACCCGCGATAAATGCGTGACTTGTTGAGAGACTCCTTAACGAAAGTTTGACTTGTTGAGAGACTCCTTAACGAAACTTTGACTTGTTGAGAGACTCCTTAACAAAAGTATGACTTGTTCAGATACTCATTAACAAAGGTTTGACTTGTTGAGACTCCTTAACGAAAGTATGACTTGTTGAGAGACTCCTTAATGAAAATATGACTTGTTGAGATATTCCTTAACAAAGGTTTGACTTTTTGAGACTCCTTAACGAAAGTATGACTTGTTGAGAGACTCCTTAACGACAGTTTGACTTGTTGAGAGACTCATTAACGGAGGTTTGACTTGTTGAGAGACTCCTCAACGACAGTTTGACTAGTTGAGAGACTCATTAACGAAAGTTTCTAATCGTCCCGAAGCGGATACTTCGAGTTCCCCATACTATTTTCCAAGATAAAATGAATAAATTTATTTATATTTTTTAATTTTTACATTGAAATATTATATATACAATACAAAACACTCCCCCTGTCTTACGCCCGTTAGAAGTTAGATAGGTTTTACAAAACAAAAATATTAAAAAATATATTAATTAAATACATAACTAAGAGAATAAAATCACTCATATTGCATATTATTTTCTTAAATATACGATAGATTTTAACCATTAAAATTATATTTTTTTTAATTATAATTCTGAATTTATAGCGTGCATTAATACATAGTAAATATTTTACAAAGTTTAAACAGTAACGAGACTAATATAGCACTATAATAAAAAGAAGTACACACATACTACCATATATAGGAGCACACAGTAGGCCAAGGTCCAGGGCTGTATCCTGCACATGGATTTTTTTTCTCAAAAAATAACAAAGTACTCATGAAGAAATCAGTTTAGAAAAAGTAAAAATAAAAATTGACTCGTTTAATTCAGTCACTTGGAAGGACGTAATAATCCTCACAATAATATGAATCAAAGATGTTGAGGTGCATGGCGACGCGGTAACGCGCTGCTGGACTTCTGTGCGGAAGGTCATCGGTTCGAGCCCCGCGTTGCGCTACTCCCCTCGAACGACACAGGCACTTTTTCCGCCTAGTGTTTGAGGGTATTAAGGATACCTATGACTTTGGTCATATCTATTCTTTAAAAAAAAGCCTCAATTAAAAATAAAATATCAATAAATGTTGTAGAAAATGAGAGAATAAAACTGTTAACGCACATTAATATACGTATTAACATTTTAAAATCTAGAAATGTAAAAATTAAAATTAGAAAAGAAACTGAAAAAAAGTAAATCAATGCATTCATTTTTTTAAATACTAAAAGTATAATTAAAAAAGAACCGATTAATTAATACAAATATACATAAAGTATATTCAAATATCCACGGCGTTTCAGTTTAACTGACAGAAATATATTCCGATTTAGAGCAACTCCAACTTAAAACAAATGAAAACCCATCATAATCACAGAAAAATATTCCGATTTAGAGCAACTCCAACTTAAAACAAATGAAACCATCATAATTACAGAAAAGTATTCCGATTTAGAGCAACTCTCACTTAAAACAAATTAAAACCCATCATAATCACAGAAAAGTATTCCGATTTAGAGCAACTCTCACTTAAAACAAATTAAAACCCATCATAATCACAGAAAAGTATTCCGATTTAGAGCAACTCTCACTTAAAACAAATTAAAACCCATCATAATCACAGAAAAATATTCCGATTTAGAGCAACTCCAACTTAAAACAAATGAAAATCCATCATAATCACAGAAAAATATTCCGATTTAGAGCAACCCCAACTTAAAACAAATGAAAATCCATCATAATCACAGAGAAATATTCCGATTTAGAGCAACTCCAATTTAAAACAAATGAAAATCCATCATAATCACAGAAAAATATTCCAATTTAGAGCAACTCCAACTTAGAACAAATGAAAACCCATCATAATCACAGAAAAATATTCCGATTTAGAGCAACTCCAACTTAAAACAAATGAAAACCCATCATAATCACATAAAAATATTCTAATTTAGAGCAACTCCAACTTAAAACAAATGAAAATCCATCATAATCACAGAAAAATATTCCGATTTAGAGCAACTCCAACTTAAGACAAATTAAAACCCATAATAATCACATTACACCAAAAAATAACAGTAAAAGCAGAAACATTCAATTAACAAAAAACCATTCATTGATTTGTGAATACAAAAAGCACTATACACAAATCTCACTAAATCAACAGAAATCAAGGGAACTCACTGCATGTGAAATCTTTTCCATAACATAATTTTGATCCAATCTAAGTTTTCATCTCGCATTGACGTTTTCTTTTACTGAAACGTAAAAAATAAAATAAAAATAAATATAGGTGTATTAACAGCAACATAGTATGTACATAATATATTTAAATAACACTTCAAAAAACACATAAATTGCAGATAATACATTAAAGACAGAAGCTATCAAAAGATCTGGGCTCGTCTAATAACATCCTCTCTGCCAAGATTTTTTATTTTTATTTATTATTACACATGACAAGAAATATACATAATTGGCGAAAAAACAACAGGTAATTTAATTTGGACATACGTTATTTTAATGGATCTGGGTTTGTCGCCTTTCATTTGTTGTATCCCCAGTAAACTAGGTTTTTGCCTGTATCTCCCTGAGGATACACCCCACCAATATAGGGCGAGCTCAGCAACGGGGACACCAAATGTTTTTCAGCCCACACCCTTGCACATGTAGAATAAGAAGAAGAAGAAAAAAACAGAAAATAAATAGATGGCAGAAAAATAAACAAATCCACAAATATCACCTCAGATTAATTCAAACAAACAAATAAAGCTTCCTTGACAACAACACAATGTGTACATATATCATATATAGTATAGTTAATTCATTCCGAGTATCGCACATGCATCTCAAAGCAAACTGTAGAAAACACATTTAAGAGAGAAGACATTAAAAGGTCAGGGATCATCCCACAAACATTCCCCCGGCCGAGATACACCCCACTGATGTGGAGCGAGCCCGACCGCAAGGACATCGGGGGACTTTCAGCCCACACCCCCGTATATCTAGATTAAAAAAAAAAATAAAAAAAATAAAAAAAATAAAAAAAAAAAAATATATATATATATATATATATATATATATATATATATATATATATATATATATATATATATATATATATATATATATATATATATATATATATATATATATATATATATATATATATATATATATATATATATATATATATATATATATATATATATATATATATATATATATATATATATATATATATATATATATATATATATATATATATATATATATATATATATATATATATACAGGCGAACCTCGACTTTCGCACATTCGACTTTCGCACAATTCGCTATTTCGCACATTTTTGAAAAATAGTTTTTTAATTATTTTTTTCCCGAAATAATGCAAAAATGTTTTGTTTCCCTGTTGCACCATGAAACGCTTATGAGCCCAGTCCGCACTGTGAAAAGTGTTATGTCCTGTTAGCACATATGTTCGCACATATGCATTAACATACGAGAGCGAGCGAATCAAACGCATGCATTTGAATTTACTAATTTGTACACACTCCCGTCTGATCTCGACAGGTTCAGTCTTGCGTTAGCATACGCACAGATGAATTGTTCTGCGAGTTTTGTTTCAAATATTACGTACCCGTTTTAACATAATTTATTTTGGGAGAAGTTGTACAGTAGTAATATTAAATATGTAAATTATTTTGTTTAAAAAATAAAAAAATAAAAAAAGTTTTAACATGAGTGAGAAACGAAAAAATTGTGAAGTAAATATAGCTAAAAAAAAACCAAGAACCCATAAACTTCATACAATCGAAACGAAGATGGATATAATAAAACGATCTGAAAATGGAGAGTCGTTTGCTTCAATTGGCCGATCGTATGATATAAACAGGTCTACGATATGTTCGATATTAAAGAATAAAAATAAAATTAAGGAATATGTAAAAAATTGTGGAAATATATCATCAAAAATTGTTTCCAAAAAGCACGGCATAGTAATTGATGAAATGGAGAAATCTTTGATGTATTGGATTAGTGACCAAAATCAAAAAGACGTACCTCTGAGTACTTCGGAGATTCAAGCTAGGGCTATTAGCTTGCATAATGATTGGAAGGCTAGACTAAAAAATGATTCTGACACGGTGTTTCATGCAAGTAACGGCTGGTTTTCAAATTTTAAAACAAGGTATTCTTTACGCAATATTAAATTCACCGGAGAATCAGCCGATGCGGATAAAGATGCTGCAAAAGACTTTATTCCGTCACTGTCCAAAATTATTGAAGATGGAGAATATACCTCTAGTCAAATATTCAATGTAGATGAGACTGGTTTATTTTGGAAGAAGATGCCTAATCGTACATTCTTATCAAAGGATGAATCAGTTGCGCCTGGCCATAAACCTTCTAAAAACCGATTGACATTGCTTCTTGGTGGAAATTTAGCTGGTGATTTAAAATTGAAGCCATTGTTAGTTTATCAAGCAGAAAATCCTAGAGCATTGAAAGGGAAAGATAAAAAATTGCTTCCAGTCATTTGGAAATCCAATAAAAAAGCCTGGGTTACCGCTTTAATATTTAAAGATTGGTTTACTTCACATTTTGTACCAGCAGTAAAACATTATTGTGAAGTTAATAATTTACCATTTAAAGCATTATTAATCTTAGATAATGCTCCAGGACACCCAAAATCTCTACAAAATTTATACCCAGAAATCAATGTAGTTTTTCTTCCCCCCAATACTACGTGTCTCATACAACCCATGGACCAAACGGTGATAGCTACGTTTAAACGATATTATATGCGGTCGATCATGAATCAGGCCATCAAGGCAACTGAAATGGAAGGTGGGCCCACATTAATAGATTTCTGGAAAAATTATAACATATGGAATGCAATAAATAATATTGGAGATGCATGGGCTGAAATAAAAGAGTCAACAATGAAAGGTTCGTGGAAGCAACTATGCCCACAGATGATGAGTGATTTTCAAAATTTTGATGATACCCCAGAAACCATAACTCTTGAAATAGTTCACCTGATGAATGAACTAAGCCTTGAAGTCAATAGCGAAGATGTTAATGAATTGATAGAATCACATTCTGAACCATTGTCAAATGAATTTCTTATGGATCGTCACGAGAATGAAAATTCTAGTTCATACGTACAAAACGAAAGTGAGGAAGAAGAACCAGAAGAAGTACCCAATACCTTAACATTAAAAAACTTGAACGAAGCTTTAACACATATTGAGAAATTTTTTAATATTATAGAAGAATGTGACCCAAATGGAGAACGCATATCTAAAGTGCGTAGGGAGATCCATAATAGCACTGCGTGTTACAGAACTCTCTATGAAGAAAAGAAAAAAAATAATAAAATACAAAAAACTCTTGACAATTTCGTTAAAAAAATATAATTTCAATTTAATATGTACTGAGTAATTTTTGACAAATAAAATTTTTGAAGTATATACAATCTTTGGTGTTTTTTTTTCTTCCCTCTACTTTCGAACATTTAACTTTCGCACACATTTTCAGGAACCAATTATGTGCGAAAGTCGAGGTTCGCCTGTATATATATATATATATATATGGCAGAAAACAAACAACAAAACGTGTTTGTTTTCTACCAACCGTTTTTTATTTCAGTAATTTGTTAGTATATCTTCAGTTATAGTGTGGAAATAACTGTTGTAATAATGTCTTTTTTTTTCACCTTTCTTTGTCTCATCTACTTTGAGGTCACCTAGTTTATCGATCATGAATTATTGAGTTCTTTACACGTAGACCCTTCATTTCTCTCTTTACTCTTGACAGGCACATGAAAGAGGCATTCCCGTTTATATCCATTTCTAAAGGTTAATATATCATCATCGTATCAACTCATCATATGGTCATACCATATTAGATAATTATACCACCCTTCTACGTTATTGGCTACACCCGGAAACTTCTGCAGATTTATTTATTTTTAATGAGAATCTTCATTTCCGTGATATACATAGTAACTTCAATTAATCATTTTTTCTCATATACCATATGTGCACGTCAATACTGATTGCCTGATAGTTTTCTGTCAGACTTGGCCATTGGTTCTGATAATCTCTACATCCGTGGTCTAACAATTTGTATCCACACTAATGGACGCCGGTTCGATTTCTGGTTGATTATCTTCTAGATTCGTTTACTATTTCACATCCAATTTCAGGATTTTCTGTAGCTTACATGCTTCTTACAATGAATTATTGTATCACTACTAAGCAAAACAAAAAAATGCTGTATAAAGCTAATAAAAAGCTGGAACAGATTAAACCTTTCGATCGTCTTAGAACTTTGATCCCCTTGCCATCGGAATTTTGGGTTTGATTCTTCAAGACTATGTGATTGCTGAAATACTTAAGCTTACACACTATGAATCAATACACGCACAAACATATTTCTATTCACGGAATGATTGAAAGTCTTCTCGATCAAAAAAGTAGTATATCGTCGATAACTCTACGTTGGAAAAAAGTACCTTGTGGAAAAAAAGCGTTTAACTCGTAAAAAAGTTCTTTGCAAACTACACAAGTCACGCATTTATCACGGTAGTCAGTCTCACAATTAATTTAAATACGTATTCAACAACTTAACTACACAAGTCACGCTTCTATCACGGTAGTCAGTCTCACAATTAATTTACAATAGATATTCAACAGCTAAACTACTCAAATCACGCTTCTCTCACGGAAGTCTGTCTCACAGTTAATTTAAATAGATATTCAACAACTAAACTACATAAGTCACGCTTGTATCACGGTAGTCACTCTCACAATTAATTTAAATACGTATTCTACAACCAAACTACATTAGTCACGCTTTAATCACGCTAGTCACTCTCACAATTAATTTAAATAGGTATTCAACAACTAAACTACATAAGTCACGCTTCTATCACGGTAGTCACTCTCACAATTAATTTAAATACGTATTCTACAACCAAATTACACAAGTCACGCTTTTATCACGCTAGTCACTCTCACAATTAATTTAAATAGGTATTCAACAACTAAACTACATAAGTCACGCTTCTATCACGGTAGTCAGTCTCAATTAATTTAAATGCGTATTCTACAACCAAACTACACAAGTCACGCTTTTATCACGGTAGTCACTCTCACAATTAATTTAAATAGGTATTCAACAACTTAACTAAACAAGTCACGCTTCTATCACGGTAGTCAGTCTCACAATTAATTTAAATGCATATTGAACAACTACACGTGTCACGCTTCTATCTCGGTAAATAAATAAATAAAAACAAATAGTCAGTCTCGCAATTAATTTAAATACGTATTCAACAACTAAATTACACAAGTCACGCTTGTATCACGGTAGGCAGTCTCACAATTAATTTAAATACGTATTCAACAACTAAACTACACAAGTCACGCCTATATCACGGTAAATAAATAAATAAAAACAAATAGTCAGTCTCACAATTAATTTAAATACGTATTCAACAATTAAATTACACAAGTCACGCTTGCATCACGGTAGTCAGTCACACAATTAATTTAAATACGTATTCAACAACTAAACTACACAAGTCACGCTTATATCACGGTAAATAAATAAAAACAAATAGTCAGTCTCACAATTAATTTAAATACGTATTCAACAACTAAACTACACAAGTCACGCTTGTATCACGGTAGTCAGTCTCACAGTTAATTTAAATACGTATTCAACAACTAAAATGGATTAAAAACAATTGATATTTATTATTTGAAAAAAAAACAGCTGGTTTGGATCGCTCTATTGACTATGGTAATTACTCGATGGCTTATGAGCTTTTCCAGTTCAGATCAATGGTGCCAATCTTTCGAGACAGTCCCGCTACAAAATCTTGAAATGTTATCACACAAGCCAGCCGAAATATTCACGCAAACTTTAATTTGGGATACATTAAATATATGTATTGTATAATATATAACGTAACTTTCATTTAAAGAATTTCAATTGTTTATTTAAATCTATGTGAGAATAAATAATTTCCTTTTTATCATCGATGCATTAAATTTTTTAATATATTTTATTTGTTTTGAAATGTTAATCTATTTCTTAAAAAAAAAATTTAATGAAATTTTATTGAAAAATTCTGTTTAATTTTTATTCCAAAAGAAGTGCAAAACATATTTGGTTTTATTATAAACTTATAAGTTTTAAAAATATTTAATATTATTTGATTTTAACAAACTGCCACATTTTTGCTAATTTGTAACAAGATGTATTAATTTGTCATTATTGTTAGTTTTAGGGACCACGCTTCATTTTCTCAAGTATAGTGTCGTACATGTACTCGTACATATACGTGTATACCATTTCGCCTTGAATTATTTCACAAAAAATGTTGTTACCACTCTCCGTTACATGAAGAGTGTATAATTAAAAAAACAATGAAGGAAAAATCTATGATTATATTTCTTTAGAGAAGTGACAAACGATGTAATTTCTATAAAATAATTTAATTTGAAATTTGTGTCGTGTACTCTATAATGAAAATAAAAGACACTGGCATTTAAATTGAAAAAAAAAATAAAACAAAAGATGAAAATTATTGAATTGAAAAAAAGCTCGTGACGTTTCGGAGAAACTACTTTAAGTTACTTAAATCGATAAAAAAAAATTTACTGAGTGTATAAAGTTCGATATTATTCCGCTAAAGATATAAAAATTTTAACGGATATTTTTTTCCACTTTCTTCATTATAAATCTCCTTTTCTTAGATCTATTAAAAAATTAATTTCTGTGGCATAATTCATGTATTTTACTCCGTTCTTTCAGTTTATATACATATTAGGTGTTAACATAAGTTGTGTACGTTTTTTTTTTTCAATTAAAAAATGAGCACCAAAAGTAAAACAAATTGGTAAATGTTATACGTCATTCGAAAGAAAATTTTCTGCTTTACAAGATATTGTGTTTGCTTTTACGTCACATATATTATTTTATTTGATTACAAGCCTTCAAAATGGAATGACAAGTAGACGAAAGTGAGCATTTTCGACACCTCCGTCTGTTTGCGTTCAATCGAGGGAATAAAGCTGACAAAGCTACTCGCGATATTTGTAAAGTGTACGGTGAAGATCCTACAAATGAAAGGACAGCTCGTCGATGGGTTTTGCGTTTCAATGACGGTAATTTCGACATGAAAGACATTGAGCGTTCCGGACGACCAGTGGACTTCGATGAAGACCGCTTAAAGCATATTATTCATGAATATCCCATTCAAACCACCGTAGAATTGGCTGAGAAAATGAATTGTAGTCACATGACTGTATACCGCCATCTTTAATCAATGGGAAAAGTCCATTTACCATTTTGTTTTACTTTTGGTGCTCATTTTTAAATTGAAAAAAACGGGCACAATTTATGTTAACGCCCAATATTTATTCAAAACCAAACATTAAAACTTGATTGATTTTTTTATAATCTGCGTTTCTTATTTCTACTGTTTTTTGCAAAGCAAGCGGTTTTTTTTTAAACAATAAAAATTGCAAATTATAGCATTTTTATATATTATTTTTAAATTGATTATAATTCGTCAAAGAATTTAAATAATTTATCATTTATTTTATAATCGATTTTTTTTATTGAAAATTCAGTAAATGTAGTTATTAATGAAGCTTTTCCTTAATTGGTTGCCTATTATATTTTTTTATGTATAAACTAATTTATTTAACCTTTTACCACTAGGTGAAGTTATAATAATAAATTGTCTCTGGAAAAACATTATAGTATTATAAGGAAAATTAATTGGTAAATAAGCGCTTTGTTACCGTATTCGTTAGTACTCTTTTCTTTTGCATGCAATAAATATAACTTTATTAAATAAGCAATTTTGCAAAGCTCTAATCTGTTTTTATGTCATTTGAAATGTCTTTCGCTTGCATTAAATGTATAAAAGAAATAAAATTCTAATTTATCACAATTTCTTTAAGTTTAACACTTTGTATTTAAGAGGATATTTTAGTCAACAAATTAGAAAAAAAATATTTTTTTTTGCTTATTTTTAAAGTTTAGACCTTTAAAAATATGTTCTCAAAAGAAATTTTTAAAATTCTCAATATTTACGAAGTTATAGCTATAAATGAGGCAGCAATAACACCGCATCGGTATGACTTGGACAATAATCTCAAAACTTTAAACGCGTTTTTCTCGAAAACTACTTTTTTCGACCTGGTCGACATAAAATCTCAAGTTTTATCAAACCGATTAACTTCAAATTTGGTGTGAAACTTAAATAAATATTTTTATATCGTCCTTACTTTGGAAAATACAAAACTATTTGGTTACTTTATTAAAAAAAAAATTTGAAAAAAAGGGTAAAAGAATTTCTTTTCAGACAGCAGCCATTTTATATTATTTTTATTTTTTTGGTACCAACTATAACGACATTATTTTTTAAATTGTGCATTCTCAAGTGTTGTGCATTCTCAAGTGTTGTGCATTCTCAAGTCATTAATAAACAGACTGTTAAAAAAACCATCCGAATTTTTTTTTTTAGTTTTATTAAGTCTGAAAAAATTCACGCCTCGAGAGTAGAACACCCCCTTAATATTCAACAAGAAATCACTTTGTTATTCAGCTTATGACTAAAATTTAATTTACTACTAATTAATAACTAATTAATAACTAGTAGAATAATAAAGAAATTTTTTTTATATATTTTAAAATGTAGTCCCACTAATTTAAAGCCAAAACCCTTTGATAACTTATTTGATTGTATTGAGTGTTAACATAAGTTGTGACCGTTTTTTTTTTCCAAATTTAAAAATGAGCACCAAAAGTAAAACAAAATGGTAAAGGTTATATACGTCATTCGAAAGAAAATTTTCTGCTCTACAAGATATTTGGTTTGCTTTTACGTTACATATATTATTTTATTTGATTACAAGCCTTCAAAATGGAATGTCGAGTAGACGAAAGTGAGCTCCTTCTGTTCGCGTTCAATCGAGGGAATGAAGCTGCCAAAGCTGCTCGCGACTTCGATGAGAACCAATTAAACCATATTATTCATGAAAAACGATGCAGTAAAGGAACCTTTGCTTGTGGCCATGGGTAGCTCGATGACGCGCGAGCAAACCAGCAGAAATTGTCGAACATTGATTTTTGTTGTTTTCACTCAAAACATGTGGAACTCAAGCGCCGAACTTTTGGATTTTTCCCATTGGTTTAAGACGGTGGTATACAGTCATGTGACTACAATTCATCTGATCAGTCAATTCTACGGTGGTATGAAGGGGATCTTCATGAATAATATAGTTTAAGTGGTCCTCATCGAAGTCCACTGGTCGTCCGGAACGCTCCATGTCTTTCAGGTCAAAATTACCGTCTTTGAAATGCAAATACCATCGACGAGTTGTCCTTTCATTCGTAGCATCTTCACCGTACACTTCGCAAATATCGCGAACAGCTTTGGCAGCTTTATTCCTTCGATTGAACGCGAACAGAAGGAAATGTCAAAAATGCTCACTTTCGTCTAATCGACATTCCATTTTGAAGGCTTGTAATCAAATAAAATAATATATGTAACGTAAAAGCAAACACAATATCTTGTAGAGCAGAAAATTTTCTTTCGAATAACGTATAACCTTTACCATTTTGTTTTACTTTAAGTGCTCATTTTTAAATTGAAAAAAAAACGGGCACAACTTATGTTAACAGCTAATATATATTTTTGAGATTTAATTTAAGTTTTTCTGTGTGATTATTACCACTGACTCATTATTTCTCTTTTTTCAACAGCTTCAAAATGGTTCATATAACATATGTATATACCATCGCGATACTTTACATTTTCAATAGATGAATATACTTTCTACCCAAGAGTAGACAGATATAATATTATACTTGCTATTCAAGTATACTGTTTTCGTCATACAAGCTCTTCTGTTTCTAATACTTCTCAATTTTCATTCATTTCAAATATCTCCAACTATGTAAATCTTAGAAGAAAAGAGTTATCGTTCTACTCTATGGTATTTGAGAGCCTTTGTAGAGAGTCTACTATTCGAATGGTGTAATATAAATTGTCATTTTATTACTAGTATTAACAGTCTAAAATTTTTAATGTCTTAGAATCAAGATTTTTCAAAAGTGCTTTTTAATTCTTCTTTTTGTGGCGTATTTAGATATTTTCTTTTATGGGATTTGGTCGAATTTTATAAAAAAATATTTTAAGATACAGAAAACCATCCCTTAACAATTTTTATTTATTTAACACTTTTATTGCAAATGCAATCTGGCGGGCTTATTGCCAGGCGGCAATCTCTTCCAGCCAACCAGACAAAAGTAAATGAAGCAAGTTTCGTGGTTGTATAAATCAATCAAATGACTATCCATCCCCAACGAAATCCATAAACCCATACGTGAGCATATGCTCACGAACCCAACAAAGACGGACAATCACCCGAACATTATTTTTCGTATAAAGTGAGATATCATCAATGTTATTTTATCGGACAAATATAAATCAAGTAAGAATTTAACACAAAAAAACATGTCTGAGGACATTTAGCAAAACCAACTAACCTATACCAGCACATAAATCAAGTAAGAATTTAACACAAAAAAACATGTCTGAGGACATTTAGCAAAACCAAATAACCTACACCAGCACATAAATCAAGTAAGAATTTAACACAAAAAAACATGTCTGAGGACATTTAGCGAAACCAACTAACCTATACCAGCACATAAATCAAGTAAGAATTTAACACAAAAAAACATGTCTGAGGGCATTTAGCAAAACCAACTAACCTATACCAGCACATAAATCAGGTAAGAATTTAACACAAAAAAACGTGTCTGAGGACATTAAGCAAAACCAACTAACCTACACCAGCACATAAATCAAGTAAGAATTTAACACAAAAAAACATGTCTGAGGACATTTAGCGAAACCAACTAACCTATACCAGCACATAAATCAAGTAAGAATTTAACACAAAAAAACATGTCTGAGGGCATTTAGCAAAACCAACTAACCTATACCAGCACATAAATCAAGTAAGAATTTAACACAAAAACACATGTCTGAGGACATTTAGCAAAACCAATTAACCTACACCAGCACATAAATCAAGTAAGAATTTAACACAAAAAAACATGTCTGAGGACATTTAGCGAAACCAACTAACCTATACCAGCACATAAATCAAGTAAGAATTTAACACAAAAAAACATGTCTGAGGGCATTTAGCAAAACCAACTAACCTATACCAGCACATATATCAAGTAAGAATTTAACACAAAAACACATGTCTGAGGACATTTAGCAAAACCAATTAACCTACACCAGCACATAAATCAAGTAAGAATTTAACACAAAAAAACATGTCTGAGGGCATTTAGCAAAACCAACTAACCTATACCAGCACATAAATCAAGTAAGAATTTAACACAAAAACACATGTCTGAGGACATTTAGCAAAACCAATTAACCTACACCAGCACATAAATCAAGTAAGAATTTAACACAAAAAAACATGTCTGAGGACATTTAGCGAAACCAACTAACCTATACCAGCACATAAATCAAGTAAGAATTTAACACAAAAAAACATGTCTGAGGGCATTTAGCAAAACCAACTAACCTATACCAGCACATAAATCAAGTAAGAATTTAACACAAAAACACATGTCTGAGGACATTTAGCAAAACCAATTAACCTACACCAGCACATAAATCAAGTAAGAATTTAACACAAAAAAACATGTCTGAGGACATTTAGCGAAACCAACTAACCTATACCAGCACATAAATCAAGTAAGAATTTAACACAAAAAAACATGTCTGAGGGCATTTAGCAAAACCAACTAACCTATACCAGCACATATATCAAGTAAGAATTTAACACAAAAACACATGTCTGAGGACATTTAGCAAAACCAATTAACCTACACCAGCACATAAATCAAGTAAGAATTTAACACAAAAAAACATGTCTGAGGACATTTAGCGAAACCAACTAACCTATACCAGCACATAAATCAAGTAAGAATTTAACACAAAAAAACGTGTCTGAGGACATTAAGCAAAACCAACTAACCTATACCAGCACATACTATAAATCAAGTAAGAACTTAACACAAAAAAACGTGTCTGAGGACATTTAGCAAAACCAACTAACCTATACCAGCACATAAATCAAGTAAGAATTTAACACAAAAAAACGTGTCTGAGGACATTTAGCAAAACCAACTAACCTATTCCAGCACATACTATAAATCAAGTAAGAATTTAACACAAAAAACGTGTCTGAGGACATGTAAAGACATAAAAAAAAACCATGCTACATTTTCTTGAGTATACAAACAAACTTTGGTACTCGTAGATCTTCCACATTCGATTGTAGGTGTTCATATACAATCATAAATTTTGATATGACTTTCAATGAAGGGTTGTCTACAAATGTTTCCTGAAACATTTCTTCGTTCATATATCTTACACTAAGAGGCAGATTAAGTATTCCACGCCACAAGACCAGCAACGGCAAAGGATTTATCACAATACCTCGGGACACGACATTATATAATATTACCAAGGAAACTAAATACAAAAATACACATTTTGGAATCAATTCATTCGCGAAACTTGAACCAGTGTTTAGAGCTTTTAAAAGCGAACTAATATAGCAATATTATTTATAATTAAGACATTAACATTGTGGAAGTTTAAAGACATTGTAATTTGTTTTATTAAACACTGTTTATTCCCTTTTTTGCATAGACAGTGTTTGATAAAACAAATTACTATGGCAATATTAATAACTACCATATATCAGCCTAGCAACTGCATTGAAAACATACCGGAGTCTAGAAACTTGCGTTACAAAATAACATTAACAAAAATTCAAGCGTAACAAAACATTACTTATTGTAAACCTTATTTTACATTTATCTTATAAAACATTTGAATCATCTTTGAGATTTTATTTATAACATTGTTATTCTTACGTTATTATTTATTTATTTTTTCTATAAAAATTGTTTTCTCTATAATGGTATATGTTTTTATTTTAAGATCTATGGAGACACGGTAATCCCCAGCGGACAAGGAATGGTGACACAAGGTTTGGGAGACAGCATCCTCACCACGCACACCCAGAGGGTGATGGTGCGGAAAGTCACCCGAAGGTAAGATCTGTCTGAATAAAGGGATAAAGTCACTCATTCCCTTGACATCACACCATAGCTCTTGATCTAAATTGCAAAGATCACTGGTATTACGCGATGTGAGTTGGATACAGGATACTGCCGGACTTGACCGAAATTACGTTACTGATTTAACCTGACATACATTGTTATATCTAGTTACTACCGCGACATGCCGACGGTTGATGTTAACCCTTCCCTTACGGTGATAAAAATAATACGCGTGCTCCGGTGCTGGGTAGTGAGTACGCAATCAAAAATTAGCGATTTTAAATCGGAAAAATAAGAACATTCATAGATAATCCCCTTAATTAATTATAATTGAAATTAAAAATTATAATAATTGAGATTTATTTGCTGAAAACATTAAAAAACCATCTGAAAACATTAAAAAACGCTCACGGAACGAGCGTACGTCTAACCTATTTGCAAGCCTAGAAGCTACTAGTGGCGCGGAACGTCAGTCGCATACCCCGGCGCTTACGCTTATGCTTGCGATGTTGAGACAATTCAGCTCCTCGCAATTCAGTCGAGGCATACTAGCAAGAGTGAGATGCGAATATAGTGTCGCGCTTCCCGCATACTATTCACCTATCGTCAAGACGAGGCACTCGCAGCCTTTAAATGCGAATTTGTTTTCGATCTTTACAAAACACCTCGATGTAGTCGATAAATTCTGATTATTATTAATATTATTTTTTAAATCAATGCGTAAATATATTATGGAGGAATACCTAAAATCTTAACCTTGTATTTATAATATTTATAGAGATATTGATGGTTATTAGAAGCAACGTGTAGAAGATACCCAACACAGGGAAGGAAAGGTTAAGTGGATATCACGTTGTATATATTCCCATCGTTGTTAGTTTACTATAAAACACGATGTATTCGAATGGAGTGCACACAAATTACGACCAAACGTGTGATTTACATGAAAGTACTTCTGGAAAATAATTTTAATACTAAATGCATTTGGCGACATACTTTGAGATAACTGTTATTGGCTCCCACCTTGATTTTGTCCTTGATGAGTAACTGTAATAATAATGATAAAAGAAAAATTTATATAACGCCGTTTTGAGAGCGAGCTTTCCTCAAGAGCGCTCTAACTCTTGTTTAGAGAGCAAGCTTTCCTCAAGAGCGCACTAACTCTCGTTTAGAGAGCAAGCTTTCCTCAAGAGCACACTAACTCTCGTTTAGAGAGCAGGCTTTCCTCAAGAGCGCTTTAACTCTTGTTTAGAGAGCAAGCTTTCCTCAAGAGTGCACTAACTCTCGTTTAGAGAGCAAGCTTTCCTCAAGAGCACACTAACTCTCGTTTAGAGAGCAGGCTTTCCTCAAGAGCGCTCTAACTCTTGTTTAGAGAGCAAGCTTTCCTCAAGAGTGCACTAACTCTTGTTTAGAGAGCAAGCTTTCCTCAAGAGTGCACTAACTCTTGTTTAGAGAGCAAGCTTTCCTCAAGAGCGCACTAACTCTCGTTTAGAGAGCAAGCTTTCCTCAAGAGCGCACTAACTCTCGTTAAGAAAGCAGGCTTTCCTCAAAAGCGCTCTAACTCTCGTTTAGAGAGCAAGCTTTCCTCAAGAGCGCACTAACTCTTGTTTAGAGAGCAAGCTTTCCTCAAGAGCGTTCTAACTCTCGTTTAGAGAGCAAGCTTTTCTCAATAGCGCTCTAACTCTCGTTTATAGAGCAAGCTTTCCTCAAAAGCGCACTAACTCTCGTTTAGAAAGCAAGTTTTCTTCAAGAGCGCACTTACTCTCGTTTAGAGAGCAAGTTTTCCTCAAGAGCGCACTAACTCTCGTTTAGAGAGCAAGTTTTCCTCAAGAGCGCTATAACTCTCAATGGTTAGCAAAAAAATATGGGTCTATTCTAGTAGTAGTTTTTATGTGTGCTAAACTTATGTGAGTATTTTATTTATTTTATTTTATTTACGACCCAACAGTGTCTTTTATATACAAATGAACAAATGACACTATACAAGTATTGTTGCCTCTTCACGTACGGGGTAGTTTTCCAAATATATGCGTTGACGAACCCCGAGCTCCATTGCCTACCCCGATGGGTCTAAATACAAAGGCTCGATTTACAGGTCCAAAGACAATGTTGTCTCCTGGCCACGCTCGTCAATATAGCTAGTCACAAATGTCTACATGTGGAAGGGTTACCATACCAATGAATTAATGAAGAAAAAGTTCGTAAAAAAAAAAAGAATATTGAAATTTTCTCATATTTTGTAAAATGTTCACATTAAATAATTTCAATCCACTTTTCAATTACAAGTCAATTTTGCAGTATAATGAAAACACTCGCTTTTTCTTGTAAATTAATATTGGCATTTTCTTTAAAATTGCAAATACATCATGTTTGAGGCGTTGCAAGTGCCACTGACAGCTGACAGCTAAATGGCTTACGATAGCAGGCTACGAAGTAGTCGACTGCATTTGCATCAAATATGTTTGAACCGTTTAGCAAAATTATTTACGTCAAATATATTCTACCACGTAATTTTCTGCAAGTCCGGCATTAACCTATGAATAAATAAAAAATGTTTAAATTTATGCCGTAAATTTGTGTCAAAATAGCGATATGCAAAATGCGACTACGGATATGCGTTTATTTGACTATAAAAAGCTCTAATAACAATTGGCAAGTAGAAATTTTTACAATATCATAAAATATTTTACGATCTGTGATTTTTTTGCCATGAAGTAAACTATGGTATGTAACAATTTAATATATCTAAATGGCTGAACATATGTTATAATTATGTAATGAGATTGTTCAAACACTTGTCGAGAATCAATAGAGTAAGCGGTGTTGTCATTAATTTTCATCCACTCGAGCATTTCGAATTGATTAAATATATTTTTTATTAATGTATAAAGGAAATTATAAAATATGCTGTTATTTTTTAAATTGATACAGAGTACGGTTGACTCAATGACAGGCAACAAACCTAGATCCATACAATTTGATAATATTCATTTGAGATCACACTGTTATTTTTTTTATCAAACCCTGTTTATTCTATAATATAACGGTATAACCCTACCGGTTTCAAGGTTTTCACTTCATCATCAGGGGAGCACAAACAAGACGGTCACGCTTACGTCAGTACCAGTTCGAACATAATTTAGTATTTTTTGTGTTCACCTGATGATGAGGTGAAAACCTTGAAACCGGTAGGGTTATACCGTTATATAAAGTGGAAAAAAACGGTGTTTGACTAAAAAAATCACAATGTCTTTAAACCTCCATTGTTAATACCTTAACTTTAAATAATTTATGAGATTGCGTTGTTTTAATCTGTTTTTTTTTATATAAATTATGTATATATATTATTAATACTTTTAAATAATAAAAAAAATGTAAATGAAAAAAAATGTAAATGAAAAAAAATGCAAATGATTATAACCATTTATTTTTATTAAATGCACTAAGAAGTGAAAGTAAGTTAGCAAAACGTATCAGCATTTGCCCAACTACCAAGTTGCATCCTCAATACGTGGCCTAACAGCCTCTCTCACCTTTATTGCAATAAATGTGGACTAATGTTGTGTCTGAAGACGAACCATACTTTTTAGATCTCCGTGACCAGGTTGATAAAACGCATGTCTCCTAAATCGGGTCTTGTTGGCTCGATTATTTATGGTGTCAAAGTTTAAAAAATAAAATTCTGTCTGATATACACTTAAGACCTCGTTAACATACTCGTATATCTGGTTGAGATTGCCTCATGACAATAAATCCGTCAAGTTGAACTGTATACAACGAAAGTGTAATACAAGGTGTGTCAAAAGTCACAAGGGGCTGACACCATATTGCAATCTGTGAGCATAATCCGTTGATTTCAACCAACTAGATTTTATAATTAAAAAGTAATACAATACAGTAATCCGTTGATTTCAACCAACTAGATTTTATAATTAAAAAGTAATACAATACAGTAAGTAATACAAAGAGGGGCTGACACCATATTGCAATCTGTGAGCATAATCCGTTGATTTCAACCAACTAGATTTTATAATTAAAAAATAATACAATACAGTAATCCGTTGATTTCAACCAACTAGATTTTATAATTAAAAAGTAATACAATACAGTAATCCGTTGATTTCAACCAACTAGATTTTATAATTAAAAAGTAATACAATACAGTAATCCGTTGATTTCAACCAACTAGATTTTATAATTAAAAAGTAATACAATACAATCCGTTGATTTCAACCAACTAGATTTTATAATTAAAAAATAATACAATACAGTAATCCGTTGATTTCAACCAACTACATTTTATAATTAAAAAGTAATACAATACAGTAATCCGTTGATTTCAACCAACTAGATTTTATAATTAAAAAGTAATACAATACAGTAAGTAATACAAAAGTCACGAGGGGCTGACACCATATTGCAATCTGTGAGCATAATCCGTTGATTTCAACCAACTAGATTTTCTACAGGAACATGTTCAACTTTTTTTTAAATATGCTAGAGTGACGTTTAAGAGACTCCAGCCTGTTCAGACAGCCGATTTGATATGCTCGAATCTTCTGCAACACTCTCCCTGACACGCCCAACTGTGACTTCGTTCCTAACCAATTGCGATCTGTTTGTTCTTGGAAGATCGCTTACTGAACCCTGTTCTTCAAAACGACTAAACAAACGTCTAATCATTGATTCGCTCGGAGGATAATCTCTCACACCATAGTGGCAACTATCTGGTCTTTGGGTCAGAATTATTGTTCCATGGTTTTTGATATAAAATTTCACAACTTATGTTCGTTGTTCAGTAATGAATTTTATCGTGGTTACGCTCCGAAATCTTCCTTATAAAAATTAAAAGAAAAATAAAAAACAGTTAATAAAACTTCAGATCACTTCGTGGTTTTTGGGCCACCTTGTCGATACAATAGTCGGGTTTATCTAAATTGATTTCGGGCCACCTTGTCGATACAATAGTCGGGTTTATCTAAATTGATTTCACACTATTGATGAAGCATGATGATAAATGTTACGGTACAGATATAAAAAAATAAGACCATTATTAACAGCCACAGTCGAACATTAACCTGTTCCCCGCGGGGAGCACAAACGCCTGTGATCTGACGACAATCCAAGTTTCAAATCACAAATACTTAAAAAGAATGACACAAAACCGGAATAAAAATTGAACTAAAATTTAAAATAATCTTTATTCTAGCGACATCTCTGAAAACCTTGTCAAATAACATATTAGTTTATGAGATATTGTTGAATAAAAAGAGCGCCGAATTTTTTTGGTTTCTCAATATTTCCAGCATTAACGACCTGTCTCGCGGATCGAGTCCTGCGATGAGTCTCTCTTACGTAAATAAACATTACTAAGTCTCTCTTACGTAAATAAACATTACTAGTGCTATATGCATTTGATCGGGTGAGTGTCATGAAGCATTGATTTGATTGTAGCATTCCTTTGTTTATTTTACGTAATGTTAAGTTTATCTCCTTTATTTAATGAGTCTCCTTAAGAGTAATGACTATTATTTATTATCAGAAAATTACTTAAGTGTCATGTTTACTTGGTGTTGTCATCAAATATCAGTGGTTCTAAACAAAATATGTGTTTAAACTTAGAAATTAAAAAACGCTGAAATTGTGCCGCGCACAGGATTCGTGGAATTTTATTTTTAACGCGGTGAACAGGTTAATGCAATTCGTTTGATTATTTGCATTGATAAATAAGATTTTCGATCATAAAATAAACGAAAAACTGTTATATTTATTCTTAAAAATCTAACAATGTTACTTGAACTCGCCAGTATTACATTTATAAATATATATTTCAAAACAAGCAGAGTATTGCCATGTTTACACGAGCTTAGTACTTGTCATTAGTAATTCTAACTCGCACTTGTCACTTGCACTTGTCACTCGCACTTGTATCCACGTGTAAACAGGCATATTAGTACTAAGCATTAGTAAATCTTAATACTACTAGAAGTACCCGATCTGACGTATAGATGGCGGTTGTTGCTTTAAAAATTACTATGGTAGAAAGTACTTAACTTATAAAGCTTAAGTTTCAAGTTTTAAGACGCTACGTTGTTTAGTATTTGTTTGGCAGCCATCAATAGTGAACGCTCTCAGTGAATTTGTAAACATGGAAAAAATTGGTCATCGTTATGTGATACAATACTTTCATTTGAAAGGTCTAAGTCCAACCGATATCAAAGCCGAGCTAGATTCTACTCTGGGGGAGTCTGCTCCTTCGTTTACAACAGTAAAATATTGGGTGACAGAGTTTAAACGAGGCCGTACGAGCTGCCAAGACGAACATCGCAGTGGTCGACCAAATGAGGTGACCACGCCAGAAATGGTAAAGAAAATCCACAAAATGGAATTGGATGACTGTCGAAAGTGCGCGAGCTCGCAGACATGGTAGGCATTTCAAAAAGTGCTGTACATCGCATATTGACTGAAAATTTGGACATGAGAAAGCTGTGCGCAAGATGGGTGCCGCGTTTGTTCACAATGGAACAAAAACAGCGTCGTGAGGATGTTTCAATCGAGTGTTTGGCGATGTTTCACAGCAATCAAGCCGAGTGTTTGCGTCGATTCATAACCATGGATGAAATATGGGTTCATCACTTCACACCTGAGACGAAGGAACAGTCAAAACAATGGACTGAAAGGGGAGAATCGGCTTCAAAAAAGGCGAAGACAGTTCCATCTGCAGGCAAGGTCATGGCGTCAGTTTTTTGGGATGCGCGTTGGATAATTTTCATTGATTATCTTCAAAAAGGAAAAACAATCAACGGCGAGTATTAGGCGAACTTATTGCAGCGTTTGAGTGATGAAATCAAGAAAAAACGGCCGCATTTGGCGAAAATGAAAGTGTTGTTTCATCGAGACAATGCACCAGTTCACACATCCGTTATCGCGGTGGCCAAAATCAATTAATTAAAGTTCGAATTGCTTCTTCGCGCACCCTATTCGCCAGATTTAGCCCTCTCGGACTATTTTCTTTTTTCAAACTTGAAAAAATTGGCTCGGTGGTAAAAGATTTGCCAACAATGACGAGGTGGAATCTGCGGTTTATGGTTATTTTGAGGCGCTCGACGGTTCTCACTATAAACAGGGTATTGAAGCTATTGAACATCGCTGGGAAAAGTGTGTAGAGCTGAAAGAAGACTATTTTGAGAAACATAAATATTTTATCCCAAATTTTTTGTGGTTTCTTTGTTAGGTCGGGTACTTTTGGGATTACCCCCGTAATATGCTTGTTGTCACTAAGCAGCTTAGTGTACAAACGATAAGTACTAAGCTCGTGTAAACATGGCGTCTTGCTTAGATTTAATAAAACGTAAAAAAAATATTAAGCGGGTCATGTCTGTTATTAAATGAAGTTCAAGATATTTTCAGTTAAAATGAATGTTAAATAATACGCTTAGTGTTTTCAAATAAATAAAATTCTTAGACAACTTTGCTGACATTTTCATAAAAAAAAAAATAATTTCTTGCCAAATGGAATGTAATAAGAAGGCTGCTGTTAAGTTTTGAGACAGACAAGTATTGTAAAAACAAATATTTATCATCGAAAATGACTTTATTGTTTTTCAAAATACTCTCCATGAAGATCAATACACTTTTGCATGCGTTTGTACCAATTTTCGAAGCACTTTTTCCACTCCAAATGAGGTAACTTAAAAACATGCGTTTTGAACGTATCAACCGCTTCTTCAGGCGTCGAAAAACGTTGACCTCGCTATTTATTTTTGATGTTCGGGAATAAAAAGAAGTCATTGGGTGCCAAATCAGGGCTGTACGATGGATGACTCATCAATTCGATGTTTTGAGTACTCAAAAAGACACCTGTTTGAGTCGATGTGTGAGAGCTCGCATTGTCGTGGTGGAAAATGATCCGTCTTCTGCGGTTGGTTTTCCTCATTTCTTCGAACACTTCTGGCAAACAGATGGTGGTGTAATATTCAGAATTGACCGTACAACGTTTCAATAAAGGCACTGTTACGACATGGCCATTTATACCGAAGAAACAAGCCACCATTTGCTTCGAAGTGCTTCGTGCGCGAACAACTTTTGTTGGATTTGGCTCGTCTTGAAAAACCCATACAGTCGACTGCTGTTTAGTTTCTGGCTCATATGCATAGATCCATGATTCGTCGCCTGTCACGATCTTATAGACGTATTTTGAAGCACCGCGATCGAATGTTTTCAACATTTCTTTGGACCAATCGACACGAGCCTTTTTTTGAGCGATTGTCAAATTATGCGGTATCCAACGCGAACAAATATTTTTGACAGCTAAATGTTCATGCAATATTGAATGTATGCAAATGGAACTAATGCCCAAACATGCCTCAATCTCACGATAAGTCACATGACGATCTTGCAATATCAGTTCACGCACAGCATCGATGTTTTCCGGCACAACAACCGATTTTGGACGACCTTCACGAAATTTGTCATGGAGCAAACTACGACCACAATTGAATTCGGAAAACCAGCGAAACCCAGTGGCCCGGGATGGTGTTTTATCACCAAAAGTTGAAGCGAGTTGATCGGCACACTGTTGTTGAGTTAGTCTACGTCGAAAATCATAAAAAATCATCGCACGAAAATGTTCACGATTTAATTTCATTTTTGGCTGAGATGAATTTTTCAAGTCATTGTAAACACCAAAAATATCACTCGTAGTACAAAACTTTCTGAGCACGTATGCCATTAAAAACGTCAAACTTTACGACGCTGATGTCAGATTTAACGTGTCTATACTGGTGTTGCCATATCTCAAAACTTAAGTAGCAACCCTCGTATGTCGACTATGAACTGCCAAAAAAAAGTAATTTTAAAAATAGTTTACACAGTTTAGGAGAACGTATAGTATATATTATTTTCTTAAAATATGAAAAATATTTTATTTAAATAATAAAAATAACCTCGTTTCATCGGCATCCTTTCAGCGCGCTTGTTGCACATCTTCTCGTAAAAAATTACTCCGTAGAAACGGCGGAGGAAAACGTCGTGGATCCGAATATCCTTCGACTGTTTTATATTATAAATTGTACTCCTTTTATTTATTTGTTTTCTCAATACAGGCTTAGCCCAATTGCATTGAAAAATACAAAAAATGTCAACATTTAAAAAAAATCAAATTATGCATTACATATGCATATAGTACATACTCGTATATACACACATACATACTCACATATATTAAAAGTCACATAAATACGTTGATGAGTGCTTTCTAACGCGCTTAATATTAGAAGAAAATTTACTTTTGCTTCTGGTAATGTGATATGAAATATGTCAATATCCGAAGCAGTCCCGTTCAGAAGAGTTAAGGCCCTTCCAACAGGCATAGCGGCTGGAAGACCCGTTATCGCGTATGTTATTGAGAACAGTTCTTGCCGGCGCAGTCTAGTGTAATTGTTAGGAACATTTAACGCTAATCTTTGTAATAATGCTAGACAGCTCACTTACAATCGATATTCTGATTATTACTGCTCACTTACAATCAATATTCTGATTATTACTGCTCACTTACAATCAATATTCTGATTATTACTGCTCATTTACAATCAATATTCTGATTATTACTGCTCACTTACAATTGATATTCTGATTATTACTGCTCACTTACAATCGATATTCTGATTATTACTGCTCACTTACAATCGAAAACGTGGATTTTTTTAAATAGTATTTTTTATCATTCACGCTGTCCCCGATCATCTTTGGTTTTTACATTTCAATGTACATATACTCGTATGTTCTTGTAGCTATTTTAAACAAACACACTTGTTAAAAGAATAAATATATTTCAATTTGTTGATAATTATTCAAGTAAAATTTGCAGGAAGAAGACAATAAAGCCATTAACGGTGGTAATTTTTTCAAGTCGCTGGCTCCAAAAAGTTACTAAACTAATGTGGGATGATCATTGAAATTATTTTATTATAAAAATTTAATTAAATGTTTATAAAAAAATTTAATAACTGCAGTTATTAAAAAACTATTTTACATTCAAAGTATTAAAAGACATAGATTTATTTGGTATAAATTACTTGGCTATCTCATCGTCGTTGCCGGGCCTCGTAGTCAAGAATCCCGTCGTCACCCTAACGTCAATCTTGAACCGTTCTTCCATGTCGATCATGTGATCTTCCGTGAGAAAACAGCCCGACCCTAGATGCGCACTCCCTCCCGCAAATGCCACAGACATGTGTACCCTGCTGAACCACCTGGCCATGCTGGCGTATGTTCGCAGCGCACTGACTGTTTCTTACACGTCTAGCCTCACACTTGGTTATACCGTTACCAAAACCGTTGGTTATACCGTAAATTATGTGTTTATACCGTAACAAAAAGTATGAGAAACAGTGTTTAATAAAACAAATTACAATGTCTTTAAACCTCAACTATGTTAACGCCTTAATGGCTGAGATACACCCCACCAATATATAGGATATGCCCAGCCGCGAAAACACCAGGTGTTTTTGAGTTCACACCCTCGCACATGTAGATTAAGAAAAAAAACAGAAAATAAAGAAATGGCAGAAAAAAATTTAAAAGTAAGCCCACAGATTAACTCAAACAAATAAATAAAGGTTCTTCGACAACCACATAGTGTGTATATTAGGGTGTCCCTTATTTGGTAAAAAAAAATATTTTGCGAATTTTTTTGATCTCACCCCCTAAATATTTTCCATTTGGTTTGATTTACTCAAAAACAAAATTTTATCTCAATAGGGTGACGTTGACCCGTGCCGACTTGAGTGCCAAATTTGAATATTGGGAATTATAGGTTTACTAGTTCTAAGTCAGTGTAAAAACTATTGATGAATGTATAATACAATATATAACTTTTTTTTTAATTCAATACGTTTTTGCTCTTTAGAGTGCACTATGGTTTTAAGTATTTTTGTGGATACTTTCTTTTCAGTGTTTCTTTCTTGAAATCTGGGTATTGTCTAGGATGTTCTTGAACACAACGCAACACAAATGGCTTTTGCTCCTCCTCGACTGTCAATAGTTCATGAAAATCTTGCATTAATTTAACACGTCTTTCAGCAGTCATTAACAGCTATTAATTCCTTGACTATCATTTTAGCTTCTTAATATGAAGTGTTGCTCATCCATGTTGAAGGAAACTAGTATCCATCTTCAGGCGAGATAACAGATCTCTGCTCTTAGTTGACACGAAGTCATCTATTGTTTTCTCGGAAATGAAGATAATATCGAATCAGAAAATGTAAATGAACCAATTAAAAAAAGAAGAATGGCAATCAGAATAAAATTAAACTAATCATATGATAGTCCATCAATTTCTCCACAACGAGGAATGTATCTCATTTCCATGTGTAGATTCTCTTGCCATCCATCTAGTTTGATGCATCACCCCAGGAGAGCGTATTTTTAGTTTTTTTTACAGTCTTCTCCCAAAAAAATTACAAAGAGCTCTGCTCTGTGAGTTCACGGCAATAACCTCTTAGTATTGGTTTATTTTATTTACTTTCATAGAAGTCTAATATTCCTTTAATTTCCGACTCATTGAAGAATGAGTCGAAAATCATATTCTTTATGCCACTTTGAAAATTATTTGCATTGACACTTCCAGCTCTCCCTCAAATGTTTAAAAAGTGGTATGTCAGGACTGCCTGTTACATCATGTACTTTGCATTCAAATACACATCGTAAAATAAATTCATACATATGATGACGGCACGGGAATAACAACAACTCTCTATCCAATATTTGTTCAAGTAAGACACATGCCCCGTTAAAACGGCCAGTGTTTGAGGCAGTTGTATCGTTGCAGAGAATTTGTACATTGTCTTCTCTACCCTAATACGTTAATGCATCCCAAACAGCGTTCTCTTGCTCTTTACCAGAAGCATTCTGTAATTTTGGAACGCCGATGAGCTGCTCACTGTCCCCAAATGTATCCACGATTGGAAGTCTTTCTTCTTTTGGGTCCCTGACATTTAATGCGGGCAAAAATTTATCATCCCAATGAACAGTAAGAATTGCAGGGATATTATTCTTGAAAGTGGATTTAATTATTTCAGAACTTTCTCTTCTCTTCATCTGGCTGATTCGATAAATAGAAGATTTATTAATAGATAGCTCTCACCAATGTCGATTTCATCTGAACTTGGAAATGCCTTATCTGAATCTTCAGATGATGGAAAAGGAGGTACACTAGAAGATGTAGATGCTGCACATTGTTGTTTATTTTGCCTTTTTTCTTTTTCTAATTTTCTTTGCCTCGCCCTTTTTTCTTTATCCTCGAGTTTTCGGTCTACTTCTAATAGGTAGCCTTTACGTCCAGGCTCTCTCTCTTTTGAAGTAAAAACTCTCTGTCTTCTTCCAACTTTAATGTTTATAGAGCATTGGCATGTGCAATATCAAATAAATTCCAAACTATTTCTAAACTCACTTCACGGCGCTTAAAAATATCTTCAGATTTTTTTGCATTTTTTGCAATTTTCTCCACTCCGAATGCAAGTTAATAAGTTTTTGTGAACAATGGTGAACAGCTCTTGTTGTAATTCTCGCTTTCTCCCAAAATATCACGCACTCACGAACCACAAGATTAGCACTTACACTGAAACTTAATTTTTCCTCCTGTATGTTATGAAATAAAACTTCCAGCACTTGTCTATTTGTTGGTAACTTGTGCCCTGTTATTTGGTGTTTTATATATCCTATTAAAAACACACGTTCGCTGGCACTGCGTAATTGATGTGACATTATGTTATGGTAGCAAGCCGAAAACACATGCTACACGCTTGATAACAGATAATGAACTGAATGCACTGCACGTGCCATGTATAAGAGGCCTGATTAGCGTGACAAGTTCGGCATGACGTCCAGCTGTCCTTCCACCTTTTCAGCGACCTTCCTGGTAATCTCCTGCTGTTAGGGTTTTTAGTCTTAGCGACTCTTGCCAGTCTTATATCCTCCATGCGGTCCTCATGATCCCTCCAGAAGCGTCTTCTGTTTCTTCCCCACCTCACTATGTCTTCAACACCACAGACAGACCTAATCGTCTCATTTCTGATCCGATCTCTAAGAGAGTTCTGCCTGCGATGGAGTGTAGAGTTATCATTTCTGCCACTCTGAGAAGGTTTTGTGTCCTGTTGGTATCGGCTCTCACTGCTATCCCATGTGTCATGATGGGGCAGACGCATGTCTTATATATCCTGACCTTACTTTCGGTTAGCATGTGTTTCTTTCTCCATACGGTGTCCCGCAGGCAGCCAGCCAAAGCTGTCGCTTTATTAGTTTGTGCTCGTACTTCACTATTATTAGTTTAAAACACATTCACTGTGTATAAAATGTCATACAGAGATGCTGAAAATTCGCGAATTTTTGAAAACCCATAACTTTGTTAAAAATCAAATTCTACTTTCTATTGAAACATCATATACAAGTGTATTCCTTCGTGTCTTCAAAACACATGAAACCGGCGACAAATCCTTATCGGGAGACGTTTATGAGTGCACTCAACATTCAAGGCTATTTTGTATGGACACGGGAGGCGTGTTCGACGCAGTATACGTGTTAATAATTGTAATATTCAAAATCAATTCAAATGTAAGCAAACTAACTAACTTATGTTATGTTATCCTGGTACATACAATGATTAGAATTTAATCGACTCACAAAGTAACCTTCTTTTTACAGTTAATCTTAAACAGGCTGATTTAATTTAAATATATATTTTCTAAAATATAGAAACTTGAATCACGAGTACCTTCACTTTTTATCATCAAGTATGTTCACGAAGAAACTTCAATTCAACACCAATTCATAAACTATTGACACTTGTCACTTATGGTACAAAATAACTGCGATCAAATTAACGTAATAAAACGCTTAATTAACTTATGATACAAAATAACTGCGATCAAATTAACGTAATAAAACGCTTAATTAACTTATGATACAAAATAACTGCGATCAAATAAACGTAATAAAACGCTTAATTAACAGGATTTGTATTTATTTAATATTCGACATTTATTTTAACTGAAACAAAACCAATATTTCACGAAATGCGAATTCATATTTGTTTAGATAAAAATTGACATATTTAATATATAATTTTCAGCGATTACTGATCTTATTGCAAAATAATATATGGAAATTGGCAGACGGCGATTCGTATGGCAAAAAAAATTATAAATAATTTATTAAAAATATATACTTTATGTTTTTGTCTTAATTTGATACAACTAAATAGTATCAAGGTATTGAAAAATCATTATTTGACTTGTGTAAAGTTTGGTCCAAACCAGCCCCTTACCAGGTTCCTACTTTTACGAACAGCTCTCCGGACTCGGACGACACGCTGCCTGGAGAGGATGTAGATGGAGACTATGGAAGGGATGACCAATTCTTGGTTTCCGATCAAACTGAAAATAAGTTCTATGGTAAGTTTTTTTTTATATTTCATTTAATTTCGTACTTCCTAATAGCAATGTCTTAACCGAGACAGGATTTACACAGGTTGTGGCAATCGCAGTCTGAAAAACAAATTTCGTATCCTTAACTGTCACACCGCCCCCTCGTATCTCATCGAAAGTCTTCAACGACTTTCCGATTAACGACTCTCGGTAAGACTTAACTCATTTGAATTTTTATTTTTTATTTAATTTCGTACTTCCTAATAGCAATCTCTTAACCGAGACAGGATTTACACAGGTTGTGGCAATCGCAGTCTGAAAGACGACAAAGTTAGTATCCTTAACTGTCACACCGCCTCCTCATATCTCATCGAAAGTCTTCAACGACTTTCCGATTAACGACTCTCGGTAAGACTTAACTTATTTGATTTTTTAATTTTTTATTTAATTTCGTACTTCCTAATACCAATCTCTTAACCGAGACAGGAGTCACGCAGGTTGTGGCAATTGTAGGTTGAAAGATAACAAAGTTTATATCCTTAATTGTCACACCGCCTCCTCATATCTCATCGAAAGTTTTCAACGACTTTCCGATTAATGATTCTCTTTAAAACTCAACTTATTTGAATTTTTATTTTTCAAGCAGCGGCGGCTGCCTCGAGGTGCGCTGAACACCAACGCACCTCGAGACGCTGAGCGAATATGAAATATCGCTGTCTCACGATTTACTGCATGTCTCTGTCTGCCCTATATGAATTAGCGTTTCCGTCCGGTGCGTATTGGAAATCGCTCCGGTAGTATCGGCAAATTTGGCCGGTCAATTTGAAAGGAATATTTTTTTAAATTTTATTTTAATTTTTTTTTTATTTTCACCTTAATAAAAATACTCGAACAATTTTTCAGTATTCTTATACATATTTAATCTTTACAAATATTTAACATTTTAATCTTTACAAATATTTAACATTTTTCGAAGTCATGTTTGCGAATATATAATTTAATTATTGCTAATTATTTCTCCGGTTCAGCGCACCAACACACCTCCTGACCAGACGCCGCTGTTTCCCAGTGCATTTTTTCTCGTCTTCTTTTACAGACCATGATCAAACCAGCCACCAGCCAATATAAGATATACAAAAAGCGAATAAAAAATTTTTATCTCTCTTCAGTGACATAGCGTGTTTCTCCTGGTTTTGGATCATTCTTGTATTTCCAATCTCTCATTCCTTATCTTGGTCATCGATTAACGTGTTTTATTGTTTCTTTTATAATATTTTAAGGATATTTTCTCTGCATTTATAACACAAATCGACCTCCTTAGACTAGTTGGTAGAACGTTTCTCTCCCAACCCAGAGGTTCCGGATTCGATTCCCAATGGAAACCAGATTTTTTTATAAAGGATTTTAGTCTGGTTTTCAATTAATATTACCAAATGGCAATAAGCTTGTCAGGTTGTACAGTATACAATGAAAGTGCAATACAATACAATACTATAATCATTAAACTTTCACTTAAACTTATTAATTATCCAATACATTAATTGTTTTTTATGTTACATTGCTTATTGTCTGAGTAGCATAAAAGTTCTACGGTTTTACAAAAAAACTCTACAGCCTGCTAGATATGATAAAATAATCCATACAATTTATTACGAATTTCAGTGATTGATATAAAAAACTTCGGGTGCTTATAAAATCCACCAAACTTGATTCAGTGTTCAAATACAATAAATATTGTACGAAATCCTCACAAAAATATTTATTTTGTTCCTTAAATAAACTTTGAATTAGACCAATGTTCGCCAACCTTTTAAAAAGATAATATATTTAAATATGAACTTTAGATCAATATTTTTAAGTCGTAATAAATAGAAAAAATGTGTTGAAAATTTGAAAGAGGGTGATTTTGTGGTGTACTTGTTGATATGTCATTGTACGAATTAGAGAAACCTGTAATGTATGGGGTGTTAACATAAGTTGTGTCCGTTTTTTTCTCAATTTAAAAATGAGCACCAAAAGTAAAACGAAATGGTAAAGGTTATACGTCATTCGAAAGAAAATTTTCTGCTCTACAAGATATTGTGTTTGCTTTTACGTTACATAAATTATTTTATTTGATTACAAGCCTTCAAAATGAAATGTCAAGTAGACGAAAGTGAGCATTTTCGACATCTCCTTTCTGTTCGCGTTCAATCGAGGGAATAAAGCTGCCAAAGCTGATCGCGATATTTGCGAAGTGTACGGTGAAGATGCTATGAATTAAAGGATAGCTCGTCGATGGTTTTTGCGTTTCAAAGACGGTAATTTCGACCTGAAAGACATGAAGCGTTCCGGACGACCAGTGGACTTCGATGAGGACCGCTTAAACCATATTATTCATGAAGATCCCCTTCAAACGTTTTTTATCACCATTTTCAAACCATTTTTCATCACCGGTAATGGTGCGGTAAAGGAATCTTTGCTTGTGGCCATGCGTAGCTCGATGACGCGCGAGAAAACCAGCAGAAATTGTCGAACGTTGATTTTTGTTTTCACTTAAAACATGTGAAACCCAAGCACCGAACTTCTGGACTTTTCCCATTGATTTAAGATGGCGGTATACAGTAATGTGACTACAATTCATCTGATCAGTCAATTCTACGGTGGTTTTAAGTGGATCTTCGTGAATAATATGGTTTAAGCGGTCCTCATCGAAGTCCACTGGAGGTGTCGAAAATGCTCACTTTCGTCTACTTGACATTCGATTTTGAAGGCTTGTAATCATATAAAATAATATATGTAACGTAAAAGCAAACACAATGTCTTGTATAGCAGAAAATTTTCTTTCGAATGACGTATAACCTTTACGATTTCGTTTTACTTTTGGTGCTTATTTTTAAATTGTAAAAAAACGGACACAACTTATGTTAACACCCAATACAAAAGACTTAAAAGTTTTGATATCACTTTGTGGTGTCGTGTTTAGAAATTTTTAATAAAATAAATTAAACACGTTTTTTTATTTTGTTTTGTTACCACTATTTTATTTGAGTTCACTAGCGGTTTCAATGACCTCCGTCAGGTTTATCTTGATATTTACCTGATGAGGAAGACGAAGGTTTTTGAAACCGGTAGTGAACTCAAATAAAACTGGTGAATACAAAATAAAAAATAATGTTTTATTTATTTTATTGAAAAATTATAAACGAAGTTTAGTCTGCCAAAATGATAGTCTTAAATAATACGTAAGTACCAGCTTTGATGTATAGAAGTGAAACGTGGGGATGGAACAAGACTGAAAAAAACTGAATAAATGCTTTAGAAATGCGTGCACTTAGAAGAATACATGGGATGACAATGTATAACAGAATACGGAATGAAGTGATTAGGGTTGAGTGTGAACTTAAGGTGCATGTGTTGAGTAAGAATAATGAAGAAAGACTAACAAAACCAATATGTGTGGAAGGCGTGAATGAGGAAGACCGAGGAAAATATGGTTGGATGAAGTGAATTATATTTTCAATTAAGAGAATGTCAAAAGACAGAGATATCATAGGAGCTATATGAGAATGTGTATAAAAGTAGAAGAAGCGAAAAATGTGTATTGCGGAAGGAAAGTCTGGCACTCTCCCCTTTTAGCCTATCCCATGTCTAGTATGTATGTTATCAAAAAAGTTTAAGGGAAAATCGAATGACTTGTTTCGCGGTTAAGGGCTGTATGTTTTTAATGAACTCAAAACATCCACCAACCGAGATATGAAGTTATCCAATAAATACATCGAATTTTCTAGTATTTTTTATAGCTTCACTTTGAGTTTTATTTTTATAATGTATTACTAACTAACTAATTTGTTTAATTAAAATCAAAATAGTAATTAATACAAGAAGTCTTGTTTGCGCTCCCCTGAAGATGAGGTGTGCACCTTGAAACCGGTAGGGTTATACCGTCACAAAAAAGTGGAATAAACAGTGTTTGATAAAAATAAATTATAATGTATTTAAACCTCCGAAACGTTAATGCCTTAACTATAAACAACATAGTAATGAATATATGTGTATGTTCCTCAAGGTACCCTCCACGGCGGCACGCCCGGCTCATGCATGGGCGCTACCAGTTCTGTCGGCCCAGCCTTGGGCAACCTGACCCGCCGCCTGCAGGCCCTCACCTACCTTTGCCCGGCCATCTTCCCCTGGGTTGACTGCGGACCCGCCACTCAGCAAAGCGGTAATCAAAATTATATAAATTTGCATCACTTCCTCAAAATATCAAACAAGTACCTTATACATGCATATAATTACCATCACGCCGTAGGCAAAGAGGATAGAGCGCATGACTTTATCGTGATACACAGCTTTTACCTCATATACATCCATACACATTCCATACGTTTCACACAAACGCACGCATAGAGAAACACTGGTCTACGAGTTCCTTTCTACTTAAAAAGGCACCCTGAGAAGCCTACACTTTCTTTTTTATCGTTCTTCAGACATTTTTTATCAGAATTTTGCCGTACAGTTTACTTACTACACTTAGCTAACTAATGGCTCTATTACTATTATTATTATTGTTATTACACATGACAAGAAATATACACAATTTGAGAAAAAACAACAGGTAATTTGATTTGGACATATAATTTTAATGGATCTGGGTTTGTTGCCTTTCATTTGTCGTATCCCCAGTAAACTAGGCTTTTGCCTGTATCTCACTGAAAATATTTAGCATGAAAAAATAAATCGATACTTCTTTCCGATTTTTGATTACACAAAAAAGCCCCATTACACGCTCTCATCAACCTGACAAACAGTGACACTCAACTACAACTGGAAACATCTTGCCAAATTCAACTCCTCACACATCATCACTCCAAAAAGACCAAAAATGTTCATCCCACAATATACTGCACACAATCATAAGAATAAAAATTAAAACAAATTTAAAACAACCAAAATTAAAACAACAAGAAGAGACCCACACTCACGAGCTCACATAAATCCTTTCCACTCGTCATTCATCCTGAAAGCCCAAGTACTCAAAATCCTGTTGCAATAACAACCACGCTCCGATCGACTGTCTAAATGGTTTTCCTACCTTTACCTTTATTGAAGTCGGCACGCCATTGTATGTAATGCACGCCATTGTATCTATAACTTTCACACTCTATTCTTCGCCATTACGTTTATAAAACGAAACTATAAATACACTCTTCTAGTTTTTCGATATGTAGTCGAATTTTCAATATTTGTTGAAAAACTTTCAGCCACTCAACCACCACAACCACAAAAAATTATAAATAAAATCAAAAGATATCAGCATAATTAATAAAAACTTTAAGGTAAATTAATCAATGTACACAGATTGCCACCTGGCAATAAGCCCGCCAGGTTGTTTTACAATAGAGTGTTAACACTTGCCTTACTGTGCTAAACAATTCCGCCAGCCACTGTGCTGGACGCTCAGCGTCCAGTGAAAAATGTATGTTTTAAATTAAAATGATGCAAAATCTGCTAGGTTATCTTTTTTAATTAGCTATAAAATTATTTTATTATGTAAGTCCTGGTCACTCACTATCCATCATAGGGTGGCAAGTGTTAAATAAATAAATACAACTTCTACCATTCCCTGAACTAACGTTTCCTTTTTTCAAAATATCATTATGTTGATCCAACCAAACTTTTTTGGTTTTCCTTTACCATCTTCCACTCACATTTGTACTTCATTCCTACCATTTTGGCAGCGTCTGCCGAAAACGGAAAAACCACGTAGGTCCTAGCCTAAAACCACGTGGGGTCTAGCATTAAATTTTAATATTTTTTACCATAAAACCCATATTTTTTATTTAGAGAAAAAAAAATACTAGAAAGCAGAGTTTAAAATTACGCGCCTGGTAATGTTATCACTTTACACAACAATCGACATTGGTATATGTCCTGTGAATAATACGAGGGTCATCCAGAAACTAACAAGGTTACAAGGGCTCCTGAGGCCGGAGTAAATTGTTTGTTTCAAAGTTGGTACACCTGGCGTTAATTAAGATTAGTTAAGTAATAAATTTGTATATAGGTATAGCCTTGACAAATGTTTGTACAATAATTTACTTTGTTTAATAAAAAAAATAAAACATTACAAAAAAAATATTTAAGTAAATGGAATAACCAATACCTTATTCATCGGTGGTTGCCTGGTTGAGTGGCAGGACGTGGTTAAATACCTCGGCCTGCACCTTGACCGGCGACTGACGTGGAAAACCCATTTGAATACCATCAGACAGAAGGGTCACAAGGGCATAGGGGCTATCAGCTCGATATTTCATCGACGCAGCTTCCTTTCACCCAAAAATAAGCTCCTCCTCTATAAAACCCTTATTCGTCCTATCTTGACCTATGCTGCACCCGTTTGGGGTAGTGTGAGCAATACGGATCACCTGAAACTCCAGAGAGTGCAGAACAAGGCATTCAAGATATCTTTTAACACCCATCCCAGAACAAACCTTACCCGACTTCACGCAGAACAGCGAGAAGAAATCCTACAACACCACATCCTCGCTTGGACCGTGAAGTTCTATAAAAGCCAACAAAATCACAGCAATCCCTTAGTCGCTGCCCTGGGGGCTTACGAGAGTAAATCCGATCTACCCTTCCGTTATAAGCACAGGCTCTCGAAGCATTATCTGTTACCTGACTAGTCCACCTACAGTATTAGCTGGGACGACCGAGGTCTGAGTGAATGTGATGGAATACAAGTAGCCTGAACGAGTGGACTTGTTTTTGCTAAATAATTAGTGTAAGAATTGTTATCTAGTCATAAGTAGTATTTAGGTGTTAATTATTTCTAAGAAATCATATATTAAGATTGTAAAAAATAAAAAAAAATGACATGTAGGAAAATAAGATTAAGTAAGTTCATAAATGATAACATATAATTAAGATTAGTTAAGAAATAAATAAGTATATAGGTATAGCCTTGACAAATGTTTGTACAATATTTTACTTTGTTTAATTAAAAAAATAAAACATTACAAAAAAAATATTTCAGTAAATGGAATAACCAATACCTAAGAACGAGAAAATATTGCAGAACGACCCTCCTTAACTTAACAATATAGTATCTACATTATGGCGATAATCTCCGTGGCCTAGTGGGTACGATAATTGGGTTCCGGGTTCGATTTCCCTCTTAACTCTTCCATCATCTGAGAAAATACTATCGAAACAGCATCAATCGCCAATCTTTAATTAGTTATTCATATATTACATTCACTGTCAGGTTGATGAGAGCGTGCAGCGGGGTTTTGTTTCTGTGTAATCAAAAATCGGAAAGAAGTATCGATTTATTTTTCTCATGCTAAATATCCTCAGTGAGATACAGGCAAAAGCCTAGTTTACTGGGGTTACGACAAATGAAAGGCAACAAACCCAGATCCATTAAAATTGTATGTCCAAATCAAATTATCTGTTGTTTTTCTCTAATTGTGTATATTTCTTGTCATTTGTAATAATAAATAAATAAATAAATTGTAATTTATTTTTATCAAACACTGTTTATTCCACTTTTTTATGACGGTATAACCCTACCGGTTTCAAGGTGCACACCTCATCTTCAGGGGAACGCAAACAAGACTAAATGCTGTTCGAACTGGCACCGATATACACGCTTCGACGGTTGGGGGCTGGGGGGGGGGAGGAGGAGGACATTTAGTCTTGTTTGCGCTCCCCTGAAGATGAGGTGTGCACCTTGAAACCGGTAGGGTTATACCGTCATAAAAAAGTGGAATAAACAGTGTTTGATAAAAATAAATTGCAATGTCTTTAAACCTCCACAATGTTAATGCCTTAACTAAAAACAACATATTACATTTAATTATCCTTTCACACTTTTCTATCATTATTATATTGAATTTTGTAACATTACACTTAAGAAATTGTAGTACGGTTCCTGTGACAGTTCACAAATTTGCCCCAATACAACCTTGTAACGACGTTCAGTAATTTTAATTATTTTATCAACTTTAATTTAAGCCTCGATTCTAATAAATAGCAAGTTATTTAGGTAAATACATTACATAAAACTTACAATAATGACAAATTAATACATCTTGTTACAAATTAGCAAAAATGTGGCAGTTTGTTAAAATCAAATAATATGTAGCGACGTTTGTCAAAAGTCACTACGTTAGTCTGCATTGGCAAGGGATGGGGTATTAGATAATTGGATTTTCAATTTTTTATACCTAAATTGAAATGTTCGTAATTAGTTTTAATTCATAGTGGATCTTGGCTTATTTAAAGATAGATACAAATCATACGATACATTAGAAAGTCAGTATAATGATAATTAGGAATTAAAACGACAGTTTAGAGAAAAACAATTTTTCGATTTATAAAAAAAACTATTCGATTGGTAAAAAAAACGATTTTACCCCATCCCTTTGAAACATTGTGTTTAAAACGTCACAGGAACCTTCCTACATTTTCCCAAGTATAATTCGCATGTCTAAAACAATTTACAATTCATCTTCACTCTCCGTCAACATTACCATGTCATCTGCATACAGGAATCTACATACGTTCCCATTTGACATTTAAATTGCGAAAGTTTGTATTCAGGAACAACTTGTTTTCATTCCATCCACGAATTTACTAATTAATTGAGTCTTCAAGACAATAATCAACTCATAGCAGTGTTTTGTTCTCGACAGGAATGTATGTGATGCGCATGGTAGGAATCCTGTATTGCCTCATCGTCTGCTTTGACATCACCGCGGTGTGCGGATCTCCCGGCCGCTCCCCAGCCACGGCCACCATCATGGCACTGCTACTCATTGCGATGCTGGTTGTACTTTTGGCTATCTCCAGGAAGCCGCAGAACAGGTAAGCCAACATTGTCTCGTTAAATATTTCTGAACTTTTTTAGTTTTATTTTGACAGTTTCACAGGAATATACCAAACGATTGTCAGATCCGCACTCCTCTATGGCTCCGAATGCTGGACGATGTATAACTCTTACTCTAGGCAACTAGAAACTGCTGAAATACGCATGCTAAGATGGTCAGCTGGTGTGTCCCTAAGAGACAAAATAAAAAGCTCACGCATTCGGGGAAGTCAAGGTGTTACAGACATCAACAGCAAGATGGAGGAGAGGCGATTGAGATGGTATGGGCACGTTGGACGCAGAGCACCCGATCACATTGTGAACCAGGCAATCTCCATGGATCTTCCTCGAATAAAAACCAGAGGAAGACCAAAGAATTCATGGGTGGTACAAAAAGATAACCTGATGCAGAGGCACGGCCTGGGGGACGTAGTCCGGGACAGAAGAGCATACAACCTGAGGACAAGGAGAGCTGATCCCAACAGTCTTCGCAGACAGTGAGTTGGGATGGAGCCAGGGAGAAGAAAAGTTTCACAGGAAAAGCTCATGTGCAGTGATAGCGTGTTATTAAAACACGCTTTCTAATTGTCCTTCATTAAAACGTCTTCGCCTCCTAAATTAGGAGGCAGTAGGCTTACAAGAACTGAAAGTCATACCAAAGTACATGGTATTGGAGAAATACCTTCCTATTTCTAAAAAATAATAAAAAGGTATCATAGATGTTTTGCAAACTAGTAAAGACGTCTTCGCCTCGCAGATTAGGAGGCAGTAGGCTTATAAGAACTGAAAGCTATACCAAAGTACAGACAGTTCTCGACTTACGACGGGGTTCTGTTCCGCCACCTAGGACGTAAGTCGAAATGGGCGTAAGTCGAATTTCATACAAAAAATTTAAAATAATAGACATAAAAAGTGGGTAGTACGTTAGCAGGTTACTCAGTGATTATAGTATGTAGTGGGGTTTATTTTTCTCACAAACATATCCAGATTTGTTTGTATACAAGTTTGCTTTTTCTTATAACAGGCGAGTGCTTGCTGAATCAGGCGGCATACCTTCGAAGATCTATCTGTGTCTGGGTTCATATTTTCAAATTGTCGTATTCCATTGTTGATTTGGCTAAAAGCTGCAGCCGTGTCTTTAAGCGCAAAGTTTTTAGGTAGTTCATTGTATTCATCTAGTTCTTTTGATTTTTTTTCTATAGCGCTGTCCTCCTCAATCTCAATCAAATCTTGATTTGTGAGCTCTTCATCATCATTTTCTAAAAGTTGAATTATATCTTCACTGTCAACTTCCAGATTAAGTTTTTGAGCAAATTGTACAATGATATTAGTTACTTCTCCTATTTCATTTTCTCTATTAAAATTCATATTATTATTACGTTTTAATAGTTTGTTCCGTATGCCATTCATACATGATATCGTTACATTTGACCATCCTTCTGAGATATTTTTAATTGCTCGAAAGATGTTATAGTTTTTCCAAAATTCTCTCAAAGTCTATTGTTTTTCTATTCCTTTGATTGCTTGGGCAAAAGTAATTCTTAAATTTTGTAATTTATTTTTAACAAACACTGTTTATTCCACTTTTTTGTGACGGTATAACCCTACCGGTTTCAAGGTGCACACCTCATCTTCAGGGGAGCGCAAACAAGACTAAATGCTGTTCGAACTGGCACCGATATAGACACTTCAACGGTTGGAGGCGGGGGGTGAGGAAGGCTAGGGATAATTTCGGCCAAGAGCGGGGAGATTTTGGGGAAATAACTGTTCAACAGATGCTCCGATCGGTATACTGTTGAACAGTTATTTCCCCAAAATCTCCCCGCTCTTGGCCGAAATTATCCCTAGCCTTCCTCACCCCCCCGCCTCCAGCCGTTGAAGTGTCTATATCGGTACCAGTTCGAACAGCATTTAGTCTTGTTTGCGCTCCCCTGAAGATGAGGTGAAAGCCTTGAAACCGGTAGGGTTATACCGTCTCAAAAAAGTGGAATAAACAGTGTTTGTTAAAAATAAATTACAATGTCTTTAAACCTCCACAACGTTAATGCCTTAACTATAAACAACATAATTCTTAAATAATGCAATTTAAAGTTAGCAATACCCCCTTGATCCATCGGCTGTAAAATGCTTGTAGTGTTGGGTGGTAAATAAATAACTTTTATGTTTGGATGGAATTCAACTAAGTTTGGAGGATGACCCGGTGCGTTGTCAATAATCAGCAATATTTTAAAATCTATTTCTTTTTCTTCGCAATATTTTTTTTTTACTTCAGCAATAAAACATTTGTCAAACCAGTCTTGGAAAAGATATTGTGTCATCCGTGCTTTTTTGTTCCAACGATAATTTAGCGGCAAAGTAGACTTATCGATTCCCTCGAAGGCTCTTGGGTTTTTTTGAATTATATATCAAAAGTGGCTTCAATTTAAATCCGGTGACATTTCCATCCAACAGAAGGGTCAAACGGTCATTGAATGCTTTAAATCCGGGCATGCATTTGGCTTCTTGATGTACAATATATATGTTCGTTCTGGCATTGTCTTCCAAAAAAGGGCTGTCTCATCGACGTTGAAAATTTGCTCCTATGAATACTTTTCTTTTTCGATCATCGCTTCCAAATAATTATCTTTAAATTCTTCGGCAGCTTTAAGATCTGCACTCGCTGCCTCTCCACAAATCTTTACATTATGGTAGCTTTCACGTCTTTTGAATCTTTCAAACCGACCGGAGCTTGCATTAAAACTTTGGGTTGCAGTTATCACCGTTCATTTTCTTTAAATCTTCGAAAAGATTACGTGCTTTAGTTTGGATAGTTATGAAATTAAGTGGAACATTCTTTTGTAATAAATCCTCCGTCCAAATCTTCAAACATTTTTCCATTTCATGTATGAGTCCATTTCGTTGTTTAGTAATAATCGTCGATTTTACTGATACCGTTTTTTTTACTGCCTCGAGAATTCGTTTTTTGTCCTTTATTATAGTTGACACGGCACGGTTGAATGGGACAATTTAAGTTCCCGTGATAAGTCCGACACTGTTTTGTCCTTTATTATAGTTGACACGGCACTGTTGAATGGGACGGTTGAATTTAAGTTCCCGTGATAAGTCCGACACTTTTTTGTCCTTTATTATAGTTGACACGGCACTGTTGAATGGGACGGTTGAATTTAAGTTCCCGTGATAAGTCCGACACTTTTTTGTCCTTTATTATAGTTGACACGGCACTGTTGAATGGGACGGTTGAATTTAAGTTCCCGTGATAAGTCCGACACTGTTTTGTCCTTTATTATAGTTGACATGGCACTGTTGAATGGGACGGTTGAATTTAAGTTCCCGTGGTAAGTCCGACACTGTTTGGCCGCACTCATACTGGTTTATTATTTTTTTTTCTTCTCTTAATCAATCGTTTTTCTTTTATTTTTATTTGACATTTTGTGATTGAAAAATCAAACAATTCCATAACTCGAAATACTCGTATAAAGAGAGAGTAATCAACCGTCAATTTGTCAAACATTTCGGGCGCACGGAAGGTGGACGAACTGACGCTGTTTACATAAAGATGATGCAATCGATTGCGTCATATTAGTTAAGGTGCACGCACCAATTACACTAAGGCGCACACATTATTTTATAATTTTGGTCTCCGTCGTAAGTCCGAATGGTCGTAAGTCGATGTGGTCGTAAGTCGAGGTGGTCGTAAGTCGAAAACTGACATAGTATGACAACCATAGCTCCCGGTTTCAAAAATGTATTAAAAAGGCATCATAGATGTTTTGTAAACGTGCCAGATTAGGAGACAGTAGACTTCTAAGAACTGACATGCCAAAGTACATGGTTTTACAGAAATATTTACCTGTTTACAAAAGTTAATAAAAAAGGCATCATATCATAGATGTTTTGTAAACGTGCCAGATTTGGAGACAGTAGACTTATAAGAACTGAAAGCCATGCCAAAGTACATGGTATTACGGAAATATTTTCCTGTTTATAAAAGTTAAGAAAAAAGGCATCATAGATGTTTTGTGAACGTCCCAAATCAGGAGACAGTAGACTTATGAAAACTGAAAGCCATGCCAAAGTACATGGTATTACGGAAATATTTTCTTGTTTATAAAAGTTAATAAAAAAGGCACCATAGATGTTTTGTAAACGTGCCAGATTAGGAGACAGTAGACTTATGAGAACTGAAAGCCATGTCAAAGTACATGGTATTACAGAAATGTTTTCCTGTTTATTAAAGTTTATAAAAAAGGCATCATAGATATTTTTACATGTGCCAGCTTAGGAAACAGTATACTTATAAGAACTGAAAGCCATGCCAAAGTACATTAAATTATAGAAATATTTTCCTGTTTATAATAGTTAATAAAAAAGGCATCATAGATGTTTTGTAAACGTGCCAGCCTAGGAAACAGTACACTTATAAGAACTGAAAGCCATGCCAAAGTACATGAAATTACAGAAATATTTTCCTGTTTATTTAAGTTTATAAAAAAGGCATCATAGATATTTTTACACGTGCCAGCTTAGGAAACAGTATACTTATAAGAACTGAAAGCCATGCCAAAGTACATGAAATTATAGAAATATTTTCTTGTTTATAATAGTTAATAAAAAAGGCATCATAGATGTTTTGTAAACGTGCCAGCTTAGGAAACAGTATACTTATAAGAACTGAAAGCCATGCCAAAGTACATGAAATTACAGAAATATTTTCCTGTTTATAAAATTTTATAAAAAAGGCATCATAGATGTTATGTATAATTTTATTTTACGATCATAAAGTAAAAAGTTAATAGATTTTTTATTTTATTTTAAAAAGTGTATCATTCAAATGCCAACTTTTATTTTCTCTGAATCCTCAGTATGAACATTATTTATTCTCGGAATCGATCTAGACAATTATCAAATGTCACTCATTGTCACCGTGAAAACCACACATTTTCTATCGATGATGCCAAATTCTTACATATCAGTAGTAACGAAAATAAATTGGACAGATTAGAGGCCCTAGAAATTTCTAAGTCAGTACACCGATCCGAACATCTGGTGAACAGTTATTTTCCAAAAATCTCTCCGCTCTTGGCCGAAATTGTCCCATACCTTCCTCACCCCTCAGCCCTCAACCGTTGAAAGGTGTATATCGGTACCAGTTCAAACAGCATATAGTCTTGTTTGTGCTCCCCTGAAGATGAGGTGAAAGCCTTGAAACCGGTAGGGTTATACCGTCACAAAAACGTGGAATAAAAAGTGTTTGATAAAAATGAATTACAATGTCTTTAAACCTCCACAGCGTTAATGCCTTAACTACAAATAACAATTATCGATATATATATGTTTTAATATTTTTAGACCTGGTGTCCATTAAAATGGACATAGAGTTCATATGCTCTTTGTAAACAACTTTGTGGTATATTTATGTTCCCAATGATAACAAATAAAGTAAAGGATACTATATAACGTTTTGGGCGCCATCTATCTAAACGAATACAACACCGTGTTGTTTTTTGCATAAATAATACACTCACAAGTAAAATATTTTTTTATGTCTTACAATTATTTCTAGTTTGAAATTGTTCAATTATTCATCTAAAATATTTTTTAATGTTATGTTTCTATCAAGTAATTTTACAAATCATAAACAGATTTTCAAAATTATTTTTATTCTGTCCCTGTCTAATGATTACATAAATCTCAATTGTAATTCTATAATTTTATTGACGTGCATATGCCTATCCTGTGTGTCGCGACAGTTATTCGCTCCGTACCCGATAATTCAGTCAACTGACACGAAATATGTTATTGTATAGATAATACAGGGTGATCCGAGTAATTTTAGCAAGTAAAATACACTTATACTAAAGAAAATGTAGCATGGTCCCTGTGACGTTTCAGAAATACAACCTTGTAATGACGTTCAGTAATTTTAATTATTTTATCAACATTAATATAAGCCTCGATTCTAATAAATATCAAGTTATTTAGGTAAATACATTACATAAAACTAACAATAATGACAAATTAATACATCTTGTTACAAATTAGCGAAAATGTGGCAGTTTGTTAAAATCAAATAATATTTGGTGACGTTCGTCAAAAGTCACTACGTTAGTCCGCATTGGCTATGGATGGGGTATACGATAGTTGGATTTTCGATTTTTTTTATACATAAAATTAAATGTTCGTAATTAGTATTAATTCATAGTGGATCTTGGCCTATTTAAAGATAGATACAAATCATACAATACATTAGAAAGTCAGCATAATAAAAATTAGGAATTAAAACGTCAGTTTAGAGAAAAACAATTTTTCGATTTATAAAAAAACGATTCGATTTATAAAAAAAAAACGATTTTATCTCATCCCTTTGAGACATAACATTTCAAACGTCACAGGGACCATGCTACATTTTCTTGTGTTTAGTATTTAATTTAGTCTTTTACTTATTTTAATCGATATATACTTTCCATTTTGCTATTGTTACACCAAAATATGTGTCCTGTTAATTTTTTGTTGGGAATATCGGGAATCGAACACAAAACCCCTGTATCGGACGTGTAGTGAGACGTGTGCAGTCACCTTTGTATGTTGTATATTGAAAAAGACAATGATGTGTAGATCTGTATATGAACTAATGTAAACCCTTTGTATATGTTCTTATAAATGTAATGTATGTAGAATTTATGTTTGTTTGACTCCGATCGCGTTCGCGACCGCAATGGAAATAAGTGACTTGCGGGGCGATGCGTTGGAGTAGGTCGGGGCCCGGTCGGCATAAGCACCGCTCAAAACCCCGAAAATTGTTGTATTTTGCGGGTAATGAGCGCTTGTGATGACCGACTGACCATTAATATAGAGGGCCCCCTGTTTGCGAAATTATATTCTCAGTACTACCAACTATAGTGTGTTTTACTTGAGACCCGCTACCTACTTCGACCTGCCTGAGAGGAATCTCTCCTCCCCGCTACCTTCTTCTTCTTCTGGATCTTCGCTTAGGAATTCGCAACCTCGATTCTCTGAGTGCGACGCGGCAACCAACGTGCCTACGATACAGTTAATTTGTACCCTGTCCGGTACAACCCCAATGTCGTAAGACAGTCGTGATATCAAGGGTACCACTCTTATACAATATCTTGCCATTAAGAAAACACGCTGAAAGGGATGGAAAATATTTAAAATTGTGGTTTATATAAATGGACTTTTTTTAAACACTTGTGCTTAAATTTAAACCCGTCAAAAATATCTTTATTTTTTATTCATTATTATTACAAGAAATATGGACACACAATTTTAAATGATCTGGGTTCGTTGCCTTTCATTTCTCGTATCCCCAGTAAACTAGGTTTTTGCCTGTATCTCACTGAGGATATTTAGCATGAAAAAATAAATCGATACTTCTTTCCGATTTTTGATTACACAAAAACAAAACCCCGTTGCACGTTCTCATCAACCTGACAAACAGTGACACTCAATTACAACTATATCGATTGCAACATTTCATTTAAAAGACTCTCAATCAGTTGCATAGGACAATGTGATGTTTGGTGAAGAAAGGGTAACTAATTCCTTCGGTATCCAGAAGTAACTTTAGACAGAGCACTGATGTAAAGGTATCATCGAACAGCCCTCCAAGCAATGACTAGCAACTGGCTTAACACCCTTCACAAGTTAGCTGAGACTATCTGGGAATGAAACATGCCTAATTTGGTCCCAGTAGCTTTTGTATACTTCGTGGCAGAGTATTTTATCTAAGCTTTATTGATACCCAGCTCCATGATGCAGGTATTCAGTGGCACTCTGAAATACCTATCGTATTTGCCCCCACCGCTGTTCAGGCGCTAGTAGTGCGAGATGAGACGCAATTGTGTTCTTGATTAGCACATACTTGACCAATCGTCTATCTAACATGGATTGGTGATTAGTGTGCCATTCGTGATTGAAATTTATTTTCAAAATGTGGATTTTGTCATCGTAACACTGCGATTATTTCGCATAGATCGTTCAACCAGAAGAGTCATTTTACAATAGTGTGCGTAACAGTTTACAAAAACTAGTCGCTTTATTTTTAATAGCAAAAAATATATAAAAATCTTCTCCCTGGCTCCATCCCAACTCATTGTCTGCGAAGACTGTTGAGGTCAGCTCTCCTCGTCCTAAGGTTGTATGTTCTTCTGTCCCGGACTACGTCCCCCAGGCCGTGCCCTCTGCATCAGGTTATCTTTTTGCACCACCCATGAATTCTTTGACCTTCCTCTGGTTGTTATTCGAGGAAGATCCATGGAGATTGCCTGGTTCACAATGTGATCGGGTGCTCTGCGTCCAACGTGCCCATACCATCTCAATCCATCCGCCTCTCCTCCATCTTGCTGTTGATGTCTGTAACACCTAGGCTTCCACGAATGCATGAGCTCCTTATTTTGTCTCTTAGGAACACACCAGCTGACCATCTTAGCATGTGCATTTCAGCAGTTTCTAGTTGCCTAGAGTAAGAGTTATACATCGTCCAGCATTCGGAGCCATAGAGGAGTGCGGGTCTGACAATCGTTTGGTATACTTTATCTTTTAACTTTACTGGCATTTTCGGATCACATAGAACTCCCGTCATTGATCTAAACTTCATCCATCCCACACTAATTATATATGTTACATCTGCTGCACATCCTCTATCGCTATGGATGAGTGACCCGAGATACTTAAAGGAGTCACATTTTGGTAATGTTTCTCCATCCATTTGCATTACGGCCTTAGCAAAAAATATATAAAAATAATATTTTATATTCTGAAATGAACACACACGTTTTGTAAATTAAAAATGTTGTCAGCTTAAATTGTAATAATAATAAAAATAAAATGAAAGTAAGTTTATTTAACATATTAATTGTTTAGGCATGGCAGATTCTACCTATAGGAAACATTAAATATAGTAACTATAATGAAATTTTTCATGATTAATAATAAATATAAGTACAAGTATTATAAAGTAAAACTGTTCGTCAAAAGAATACTTTCTGAGTAAAATATATATTTTTAATTTTTCAGACGGGTAAACACAATTACGTGCGTAATGGACCCCTTCCATATAAGGGCGACCTTACTTCCAATTTAGTAACAACAAAAATGCTATTTTTTTATCATGAAATCTTATCGAAATGTTCTTAAAAGATAAATAAATATATCTAAAAAAAAACAACAATGAAAAAAATTATTCGTTCACTGAAAAACAAAATCTTAAAAATCGTCGAATTTTCAGCCCATGAAATGAAAATACCCCCTTAACGTGTTCCTCGTGGGAAGCACAAACGCCTGTGATCTGATCTGTAGCATTCCTTTGTGCATTTTACGTAATGTTTAGTTTATCTCCTTTATTTAACGAGTCTCCTTAAGAGTAATGACTATTATTTATTATCACAAAAATTACTTGAATGTCATGTTTACTTGGTGGTGTAATCAAATATCAGTGGTTCTAAACAAAATACGCGTTTAAACTTAGAAATTAAAAAAAACGCCGAAATTGTGCCGCGCACAGGATTCGTGGAATTTGTTTTTTAACGCGGTGTACAGATTAAATAATAAACGATTAAATAAATTCAGTACACTCACCCTTTACAAAGCTTTCCATAGTACTTCCATTTGACGTCATTGGAGAGCTTTTATATTGTCTGAAATGCACTGCACCACGAGAGCTTTCGATTCTCGACTCCCCTCAGTAATAATATGTCAGGCGTTCAAATGTTGTTCCAATATACCTTTACAAATGTGGCATATTCTATTGATAGATGCAAATCTAGGAAACGTTGACTCGCTATTATTATATAAATAATATAACGTCGTTTCCTTGCTTGAATAAACAGAGGACAATGCCCGGACTTTCCTTTCTCGACACACATATTTCCTTTATTCCACATCCATAAACATTTTTATGCAACTCCTACATTTTTTTTACATACATAACATCACGCCATTTTCCTGTCGGGGTAAGCAGAGAGGACAGAATGTCATATTTTTCTAGCTTGACACAAATCTTCAGTCTTTTCTATATCCATACACCTTCTCATACAACCTCTACGATTTATCTAGCTTTCTACGTTTCTTTCTTTCAGAATATCATTCACTTTATCCAACCATACTTTCTTTGGTTTTCCTCTCACGCCCCTTTCACTGACATTGGCGCTGTGTATCTGTTTTTTTATTAGTATATCTTCGTTCATTCGTTCTACACGCCCAAACTATCTCAACGTACTCTGCTTCACCTTACTTAAGACATCAACCTTAAGTTTCTTAAGATTTATTTTACTTATTGTATTTCTTTCTGTTAAGTTTATTTTTTAGGATATGTATCCTAGAGGGAAGAGATGATGATGATTTGTTGATAAATAAAACACGTTTTGGATCGCAATGCGGAAGAAAAGTTTTTATTAGTAAACGTAGGTATTTATACTATTTCCGCGTGTGTGCGGGAATGCGAGCACGATATCCTTCGTCTCGTTTCTGCATTAGCGAAACGATTAATGTTGTATGTAGGTATCATTCAAATACGGAACTGGCGAGACAGCCGTGGTGCGTTCTCGCTCCGGCGTGTAATGCGGTCCGTTCCGGGCCGCGGGTTGAATTGCCGGCGTGTGAACTCTGGACTTGAATGGCCGGCGTGTGAACTTTGGACTTGTTTATTTAAATTTGTCGAGGAATGCAAGGGTCATTTCATCGGTCATTGACCGTATGTATGAACGCCCACAGTATTCCGAGTGGGCGACCGCCACAATTTAATGCGGGACACAAGTGATACATGGTTTGCTCTTATATAGGGCAAGACAAACTTGTAACAATACTGTACATAATATATTCAGAGCATTGTGACACAGAGTATTGTCAATATGGTGAATACAAAATGTACCCACATATCAACACTTTCATACAAAATATCATACACTTGATCCAATCATAATTTCCTTGTTCCACTCACATTTACACTATACATTTTTTTTGTTAGTCTTTCTTTGTTCATTCGTTCCATACGCCCAAACTATATCAGAGTGGTCTTACTCAACACATCAGCCTTCAATTCACATTCATCCTTAATCACTTCGTTCCGTATTCTGTCATACATTACCGCCCCATGTATTCTGCTAAGTGCACGCATTTCTACACCATTGATTCGGTTCCTTTCAATCTTTTACCACGTACACATTCCTCTCCCATTCATCACTTTATTCCGTATTCTGTCATATATTATCACCCCATGTATTCTGCTAAGTGCACGCATTTCTACACCATTTATTCGGTTCTTTTTAGACTGGTTTCACTCCTACACATAAAATACTGTTGTTTGATAATTATCCATAATGAATTTATGAAAGTATATCTGTGCTGGTAACCTGTTAGCAGTTTCAAATACAAATGAGGCAGTGACCCTCACGTTGTAAAAGGTTTGCTTTGTAACACTTAAGGGCAGTGTAAACTGCGACTCGCCTATTCTGCCATCTCTACACTCGTAAAACTAGGTAATATTGGAGAATATACTGCCTTAATAGTGTCGTGCAAGCGCAGACTATAGTAGTTCATCTCCGGTTCTAGCGACTTTATAGAAGAACTTTTTTTTTTAAGATTTCCTGTCAATTTAAACTTTTATGGTGTATCGTAAACATCACTCGCGTATTGTTTTCTCAGGTGATGGGAGAGTTAAGGAGATATCGAATGACGTGAAGCGACTGGAAATAAAGTCAATGATGATAAACAAAACCAGGAAACAAAATCAAACCCTGAAACATATATACTCGAACCGGACAATATCAATATTTGTTAAAATGATGGTGTACAACAATATTTAAGTACTAATTTTGATGTATGGGAGTGAAACGTGGATGTGAAGAAAGACTCCGAGGAGTTAAATAAATACTGTAGAAATACATAACAAATACTGTAGAAATAAGTGTTTTGAAAATAGCAAAAGTAGCGTTACTAAAATCACTGTAACTCAATGACACAATGTCGGAATGTCATGAAAGTTTAACACGTAACTTCTAAAGGTTGGGACTTACTGAGAATGGTATAGATTTGTTATTAGAGGCGCCACCTGTTGGATAGTTCCGGGACTTATTGATCGATGTGTTACACAGAAAAATACATGGGTTGACACTGTATGACAAAATATGAAATTAAGTGATAAGGTATGATGCGAACTTAAGTCTGATGTGTTGAATAAGATGAAAAGAAACACTGAGATGATTCCAATCAGGTGAAAAAGAATTCCAATCAGGTGACTGACAGTGCCACACGATGGCCGGTCCTAAAACTTTTTGATCAAGGTAGTATATAGGGTCTTTCAAATTGAGCGATTTTTTTAATTCTAGGATAAAACACAGATGGCGTCGCAAACTTGCCTGGGTCTTGTGACATTTAAGAAGTGTAATTATAAGATTTATAAAAATGGAGTCGTATACAATACAACAACGCGTTCAAATGGAGAATTTTTGTATCTAAGTATAAATAGGCCAAAACCCATACGATGGTTGTCGTCAAAGAAAGAATACGAGAATCGAATTTTGAATACAAGAGAGCGAGAGAGGAATACTTGGATTCTCTCCGAAAGTAGTTCGAAATTTGAATCTCGGTGAGTCCGTGATACTGAACGAATTTTAAATACATAGCTAACAGTTTTTGAACCGGTGTAAAAGGGGACGATGTATAAATGATATATGTACAATATATATAAACAAATTCTACATTTATGAATATATATTTTCATAAATGTAGAATTTGTTTTACTTCCGTGAATATTTCACGGGTTGCAACTAGTCTATTGTAATCTCTGGAAACGGTGATGTTAATTGGCCACCAAGATCATGTGATCTGACACCGTTGGACTATTTTCTCTGGGGATACGTGAAAATCCAGGTGTATAAGAATGACCCCCGATCAATTCCTGAGCTGAAGGGCGAAATTATTCGCGTTATTGGTGAGTTAGAACCGCAATTATGCCAAAATATCATCGAAAATTTTGACACAAGAGTGGACATCTGTGGAGCTGCAAGAGGTGGACATTTGGCGGATATTGTGTTTAAATGGCATACATTATACTTCAATGTCGAATAAAAATTGACCTGAATTATCCGAGCATTGCACAGCAGCCACCCATCTGTGATACAGTTCTTTGTACCGGTGCCGTACAATAAACAATGTGGATGAGAAGGGACACCCCTGTCATAGCCCCAAATTCCCACCAAACATCTTTGATGCCATACCATTTAATTGAACATATCTCTTACATTTACGACGTGCATACCCTTAACATGTTTTTTAAACAGCTTATTGTAAAAAAAATCCAAGAATATCAATAATTATGTCAATAAAAATAATCCATGCCTAATGTATCATATAATTGTCGTTGCTGCCCCTCGTAGTCAAGGCATTTCGACGTCAATTCATTTGAAAAGCGAAGCTGTGCCGTTTTTTTTTTTGTTTCTTTTTTCCTTTGATAGAGTGAGCTGTTGCACGCCAGCAAACTCACCAGTATTTTCTTTTTATCATTTTGAAAAAACATATATGACGAAAGTCACAGCTGTCCTTATACCCTCGAATACTAGGCGGAAAAAATGCCTTTGCCATTCGAGGGCAGTAGCACAACGTAGGGTTCGAACCTGCGACCTTCCGCAAGGAAGTCCAGTGCGTTACCTCACGACCATGCACCTCAACCTCGCCTTCTTGTGTAGATCTCGCTTAATGGGGACTTATTTGTCTCCCATAACAGATGGGGTGATGAACCATCTGATTGTTAACCTAGAGGTTCAATTAATATTGTCTCTTGATCACATTTTTCAATATCTTCGAAAAACTTTTACATTGTCATGTTTATAAATTTTGAAGCTTTATTTTATTTGTCTTATTTTCAGGAGCGCTGTTCTCTACATGACGCCTGGATTACCATTCGTCCCAGCGATTGCTGTGACAGTCAACATCTATCTTATCTTCAAGTTGTCCATTTTGACTTTGGTGCGCTTCACTGTGTGGATGACACTTGGTAAGTATCATTATAATTGCTGTGACAGTCAACATCTATCTTATCTTCAAGTTGTCCATTTTGACTTTGGTGCGCTTCACTGTGTGGATGACACTTGGTAAGTATCATTATAATTGATGTGCAGTCAACATCTATCTTATCTTCAAATTGTCCATTTTTACTATGGTGCGCTTCACTGTATGGATGACACTTGGTAAGTATCATTATAATTGCTGTGACAGTCAACATCTATCTTATCTTCAAATTGTCCATTTTGACTTTGGTGCGCTTCACTGTGTGGATGACACTTGGTAAGTATCATTATAATTGCTGTGACAGTCAACATCTATCTTATCTTCAAGTTGTCCATTTTGACTTTGGTGCGCTTCACTGTGTGGATGACACTTGGTAAGTATCATTATAATTGATGTGCAGTCAACATCTATCTTATCTTCAAATTGTCCATTTTTACTTTGGTGCGCTTCACTGTGTGGATGACACTTGGTAAGTATCATTATAATTGATGTGCAGTCAACATCTATCTTATCTTCAAATTGTCCATTTTTACTTTGGTGCGCTTCACTGTATGGATGACACTTGGTAAGTATCATTATAATTGCTGTGACAGTCAACATCTATCTTATCTTCAAATTGTCCATTTTGACTTTGGTGCGCTTCACTGTGTGGATGACACTTGGTAAGTATCATTATAATTGCTGTGACAGTCAACATCTATCTTATCTTCAAGTTGTCCATTTTGACTTTGGTGCGCTTCACTGTGTGGATGACACTTGGTAAGTATCATTATAATTGTGTGCAGTCAACATCTATCTTATCTTCAAATTGTCCATTTTTATTTTGGTGCGCTTCACTGTGTGGATGACACTTGGTAAGTATCATTATAATTGCTGTGACAGTCAACATCTATCTTATCTTCAAGTTGTCCATTTTGACTTTGGTGCGCTTCACTGTGTGGATGACACTTGGTAAGAATCATTATAATTGCTGTGACAGTCAACATCTATCTTATCTTCAAGTTGTCCATTTTGACTTTGGTGCGCTTCACTGTGTGGATGACACTTGGTAAGTATCATTATAATTGCTGTGCAGTCAACATCTATCTTATCTTCAAATTGTCCATTTTGACTTTGGTGCGCTTCACTGTGTGGATGACACTTGGTAAGTATCATTATAATTGCTGTGCAGTCAACATCTATCTTATCTTCAAATTGTCCATTTTTACTTTGGTGCGCTTCAATGTGTGGATGACACTTGGTAAGTATCATTTTAATTGCTGTGACAGTCAACATCTATCTTATCTTCAAGTTGTCCATTTTGGCTTTGGTGCGCTTCACTGTGTGGATGACACTTGGTAAGTATCATTATAATTGCTGTGACAGTCAACATCTATCTTATCTTCAAATTGTCCATTTTGACTTTGGTGCGCTTCACTGTATGGATGACACTTGGTAAGTATCATTATAATTGCTGTGACAGTCAACATCTATCTTATCTTCAAATTGTCCATTTTTACTTTGGTGCGCTTCACTGTATGGATGACACTTGGTAAGTATCATTATAATTGCTGTGACAGTCAACATCTATCTTATCTTCAAATTGTCCATTTTGACTTTGGTGCGCTTCACTGTGTGGATGACACTTGGTAAGTATCATTATAATTGCTGTGACAGTCAACATCTATTTTATCTTCAAATTGTCCATTTTGACTTTGGTGCGCTTCACTGTATGGATGACACTTGGTAAGTATCATTATAATTGCTGTGACAGTCAACATCTATCTTATCTTCAAGTTGTCCATTTTGACTTTGGTGCGCTTCACTGTATGGATGACACTTGGTAAGTATCATTATAATTGCTGTGACAGTCAACATCTATCTTATCTTCAAATTGTCCATTTTGACTTTGGTGCGCTTCACTGTGTGGATGACACTTGGTAAGTATCATTATAATTGCTGTGACAGTCAACATCTATCTTATCTTCAAATTGTCCATTTTGACTTTGGTGCGCTTCACTGTGTGGATGACACTTGGTAAGTATCATTATAATTGATTTATCGTTGCCCGCTTCCGTGACCTATTTAGCAAGGCACTTACCTTCATCTAGCAATTTCCATTTTTTTTTCCCGACAATACCCAAAAAACAGACTCTAACTTCTTTGAGTGTTACTCACCACTCAATGATTGTCTGAACTCGATCCAACAGTGGCTTAACTTTATTTTTACATTGTACATATCAAATTATGAAGTTGGCTACACAGCCTTTAACCCCCATCTGCGGGGAATGACTGTATTACCAAGAGACCCACAAATCGGTGACTATGTTATAAACTTGGGTTGTTTCTTGTTGGCCGATATGCGGCGACTAATAAAATACATATAAATTATTATTATTAAATGGAAACTTGGAGATGGCGATAACTTTGCTGATGACTATGGAGACTGGGTGTATTCCACACTTCACCGTCTTTTGCAGGATCACACTTCGATGACTCGACGAAGCACTAGGCACCACTGATTTCTGTCTTTAGCGTTATCTTCCAACAATTCGAAATCTACGTTACAAGTCTTTATGTATATTTTATAGACTTCCTTGTAAGTGCTGTCCATCGTGGGATTTTTTTTAATATGCCATTTGGTATAGTCTAGTATCTTCACTTTAAGACGCGCTACAGCTGATTACATACCGGTATAATTATGGACTTCTTCATTGGTAAACTCTTTACTCTGCAGACGAGGGTTGAAAGAACTGCATGGTGTGTCGGAGAACGCTATTACTGACTGCATACTCTGAAGATACGGGTCTAGTAGTACATAAACTGAAATAATTCTTCATCAGTTTTAATTATTTACTTTAGTACACCAAACCCTTGCCACTAACGGGGGCTAAGTTTTTCTAAAACACCGTGGGTGGCGAGACTTAGAGCTCAGAGAAAAATGAGGATTTTGTCAACAAAAATTAATATTTAGTTATATATTGAAAAGGTTAAATTGTTGTTTGTTTTATAACTTCTAAATATCATTTGTTAATTAGATTCCGCTCTATTTATTAATGGTTTTCTGTACTTTTTTTGTGGATTATGGTTCAGAATTTGATATGGAATATTGCCTCATACTTAGTTCAATTTCTGATTGTTTTCCCCGTTAGCTGCGTTTTTGCTTATTACGGCAGTATAACCCTATCGGTTTCAAGTTTTTTTACATCATCAGGAGAGCACAATTTGTGTTTATGTTTCCCCTGACGACCTCCGTGTCCTAGTTGATAAGACACCTATCTCCCGACCCGACGATTGCGGGTTCAAATCCCGATGGGACCCAGATATTTAAAAAAAGAAAGATTCCAGTCTCCATTCCAATAAAAGTATCTTTAATATATTTCTGGTTGGTTGGAAGAGATTGCCACTTAGCAATAAGCCCGCCAGGTTGTACTGTATACGACGAAAGTGTAATACGGGGAATACAATGATGAAGTGAAAAACGGGGAATACAATGATGAAGTGAAAAACTTAAAACTGGTAGGATTATACCCTTGTGTTAAATGGAATAAACAATGTTTGACTAAACAAATTACACAGTTGTGTTAAGTGGAATAAACAATGTTTGACTAAACAAATTACACAGTTGTGTTAAGTGGAATAAACAATGTTTGACTAAACAAATTACACAGTTGTGTTAAGTGGAATAAACAATGTTTGACTAAACAAATTACACAGTACGTATTGTATCAAGCAGGTCATTTATGATACTGTTATTGCACAAAGCATGTTTTTTATGACACTTTTATTGTTCAAAGCAAGTTATGTATGACATTTTACTGTTCAAAGCAGATTATTTATATCACTTTCATTGTGCAATGCACTGCCTGGTAGGTTTACTCCTCGTGCCAATCTTAATATTAATGTACTGTATTTTACTTTCATTGTGTACAGTACAACCTGGTGAGCTTATTATCATGTGGCAATCTCTTTCTACCAATTAGAAATACAGTGAAATCTCTATCTATAATTTATGCAGGGACCAATTGAATTATATGTGAGAAAAAATAGTTGCGGGAGTGTATAAAAAAAATTTTGGCATCAATTTTTAATGTACTGAACATTATTTTGATATACTGAACAATGTTTAATGTACTGAACATTATTTTAATATACTGAACAATGTTTAATATACTGAACATTATTTTAATATACTTAACATTATTTTAATATACTGAACATTATTTTAATATGCTGAACATTTAATATACTCGTATTTAATATACTGAACATTTAATATATAAATGTTCAGTATATTAAATATACGCAATAAACAAATATGTAAAAGGAACATTATTTTAATATGCTGAACATTTAATATATTTAATATACTGAACTTTTAATATATAAATGTTCAGTATATTAAATATATGCAATAAACAAAATTATAAAGTTGCATCGAAAACAAATATGTAAAAGGAACATTATTTTAATATGCTGAACATTTATTATATTTAATATACTGAACATTTACTACTAGACGGATACATAAATGTTCAATATATTAAATATATGCAATAAACAAAATTATAAAGTTGCATCGAAAACAAATATGTAAAAGGAACATTATTTTAATATGCTGAACATTTAATACATAAATGTTCAGTATATTAAATATACGCAATAAACAAAATTATAAAGTTGCATCGAAAACAAATATGTAAAAGGAACATTATTTTAATATACTGAACAATGTTTAATATACTGAACATTATTTTAATATACTGAACAATGTTGAATATATTGAACATTATTTTAATATACTCAACATTATTTTAATATACTGAACAATGTTTAATATACTAAACATTATTTTAATATACTGAACAATGTTTAATATACTGAACATTATTTTAATATGCTGAACATTTAATATATTTAATATACTGAACATTTAATATATAAATGTTCAGTATATTAAATATATGCAATAAACAAAATTATAAAGTTGCATCGAAAACAAATATGTAAAAGGAACATTATTTTAATATACTGAACATTTAATACATAAATGTTCAGTATATTAAATATATGCAATAAACAAAATTATAAAGTTGCATCGAAAACAAATATGTAAAAGGAACATTATTTTAATATACTGAACATTTAATACATAAATGTTCAGTATATTAAATATATGCAATTAACAAAATTATAAAGTTGCATCGAAAACAAATATGTAAAAGGGCTATATTTTGTTTTAATTAAAATAATTGAAGTGCATCGCCGCACGGTAACGCACTGGACTTCCTTGCGGAAGGATGTCGATTCAAATCCCGCGCTGTGCTACTCCCCTCGAATGACATGGGCCCTTTTTCCATCTAGTAGTCAAGGGTATAAGGATACCTATAACTTCGGTCATATCTGTTTCAAAAAAGAGAAGAAAAAAAACATGCCGGTGTGTTCCGATAGTCAGGATACCTATAACTTCGGTTCATATATGTTTCAAAAAAAAAACATATGACTTCGTTCACATATATTCTTTATATATTCTTTGAAAAAAAGAAAAAAAATCGTAATTTGTTTTTTGGCGATTTTATTTATTTATTAAAAATTAACAGTCCCTAATAAAAACATTATCAAAGAAACCCGGCACAACTAAAAGCAATATAGGACCTTGAGTCTGATATCGCATGAGTCGAAGATAGTGACAAATATAATTTAGAAAAGAGCGGAAACGAAAATTGAAAATGTGCTGCCGGAAGATCAATTTGGCTTTAGAAGAGGAACAGGCACAAGAGACGCAATTCTGAGTCTGAGACTTATACTGAAAAAGAGAATAAAGAAAGGCAAAGACACATATGATACATAGCTTTTATAGACCTAGAAAAAGCTTTTGATAGGGTATACTGGAGATAGCTTTTTAAAGTGCGAGTAAGATTATACATTTTTTTCGAAAACAAAGGTACAGATGGTGGATCTTATTTTTCAACCTTTCTCAAATTATATTTCCTTCAACCTTACGTCCTCCCGCTGTCCTCTTCGGGATGGGCGGTAGAAGCGGCAGACGTTACCAGGTGACAAGCGCGTAATACCAAGAATTCAAGAGAAAAAACACGTGTATGTCAAATGTTCCACTCGTTATTTACTATAGTTCAGAAAATCTAGGATGGGTCGTGTGGCATTTTAAACGTCATGTCTCAAAGGGATGGGGTAAAATCGTTTTTTTTTACAAATCGAATCGGTTTTTTATAAATCGAAAAATTGTTTTTCTCTAAACTTACATTTTAATTCCTAATTTTCATTATGCTGACTTTCTAATGTATCGTATGATTTGTATCCATTTTTAAATATGCCAAGATCCACTATGAATCAATACTATACTTCGGAAATTCTAGGATCAGTCCTGTGACAGCTCACAAATTTGCCCCAATACAACCTTGTAACGATGTTCAGTAATTTTAATTATTTTATCAACTTTAATATAAGCCTCAATTCTAATAAATAGCAAGTTATTTAGGTAAAAACATTACATAAGGTTGTATTGGGGCAAATTTGTGAGCTGTCACAGGACTCGTCCTAGAATTTCCGAACTATAATTACGAACATTTCATTTTAGGTAAAAAAAAATCGAAAATTCAACTATCGAATACCCCATCCCTAGCCAATGCAGACTAACGTAGTGACTTTTGACAAACGTCACCAAATATAGTATTATTTGATTTTAACAAACTGCCACATTTTTGCTAATTTGTAACAAGATGTATTAATTTGTCATTATTGTTAGTTTTATGTAATATATTGACCTAAATAACTTGTTATTTCTTAGAATCGAGGCTTATATTAAAGTTGATAAAATAATTAAAATTACTGAACATCGTTACAAGGTTGTATTGGGGCAAATTTGTCAACTGTCAAAGGACCCATCCTAGAATTTCCGAAGTATAGTGCTGTATCAGACGTATAGTATACGTCACCTAAAATATAATATGTATGATTTTATTTGTGTAATTGCTGTATAAATATTATAGAGTTGATATCTGTACCTATTGTAATGAAATGTTCCTTATGCGTGGCATCCGCAATAATCACTATAAATAATCGAACAGCCCATGCATGCAGAGAGAGCGCGGTATACAGGCGGCCCTCGACTTTCGCACATAATTGGTTCCTGAAAATGTGTGCGAATGTTGAATGTTCGAAAGTAGAGGAATGTAAAAAAACATCAAAAATTCTATTTTTAAATATTTATTTATCAATGATATATTAAAAATATTTATCAATATACATAATTAAGTTAACGAGGCGTGTTTAAGTGCTTTCATGTGTTTTCTTTATAAACTTACAAGAATCTCTCCGCTGCTCGCCGAGGTCATCCCATACCTCCCTCAGACCCAAGTCCCCAACCCGAATGTTTGCTGTTAGAAGCGTGTATCTCGGTACCAGTTCGAACAGAATTCAGTCTTGTTTGTGCTCCCCTGATGATGAGGTGTGCACCTTGAAACCGGTAGGGTTATACCGTTACAAAAAGTGGAATAAACAGTGTTTGATAAAACAAATTACAATTATCTTTAAACCTCCACAATGTTAATGCCTTAACTATAAATAATATAGAATAATAATACACTAGTTGCAGCCTGACAGAAAAACAGCCAATATACGATATAGTAAAACCATTCACTCAGCTCGCAAGTATTTCATTTCGTATTCCCACTAGATCTACAAGACAACTCAATCCCTTTTATACCGAAAATTGCTATACTAATTATAAAATCAACTCATCTATAATTCGTATGCAAAGACTTGGAAACGAGTTTTGTAACAATTTAGATATTTTTAATATATAAGTATATATAGTATTCGCCAGAATATCACAACAATATTTAGAAATAGCTACTAACTTTGTGCTCTCCTTTATTAATATAAATAACGTAATATAAACAAAACATTAAGGACAATACTTTGCCTCTGGAGTTGAGTAACCCTGCATCGACATGTAGGAAGGTTTTAATTCTGCAAAGCAACTTGCATCTCGTTCTACTAATGAGGTCATGTGTTTTCTATATCTCAATATCTATCCATAAAATTCCCACAAAATTCTCCAAGATTATTAAATAATTTTAAAACGATTACTGTAATTTATTATTTCTACTGCTTTTTGTATCTTCATGTTAGTTTAAGATAAAGTGTTGTATTATTTGTCAATAATTTGAAGTACTTGTATAACCTGTCACATGTTCATTTGTATATAAAGACACTGTTGTGTCGTTAAATAAATAAATAAAAATAAATAAACCTGTGAAATATTCACGGAAGTAAAACAAATTCTACATTTATGAAAATATATATTCATAAATGTAAAATTTGTTTATACGAGTATATTATATATAATTTATACATCGTCCCCTTTTACACCGGTTCAAAAATTGTTAGCTAAGTATTTAAAATTCGTTCATTTGTCACGGACCCACCGAGATTCAAATTTCGAATTACTTTCGGAGAGAATCCAAGTATTCCTCTCTCGCTCTCTCGTATTCAAAATTCGATTCTCGTATTATCTCTTTGACGACAACCATCGTATGGGTTTTGGCCTATTTATACTATGATGTACAATTTAACTCGAACTATAACTGATTGATTTAAAATATTACAAAATAAATATTAGTTACATTTAAGGATAGGAAGGAAGTGGCTGCGGAAGTAAGAAAAATAATAGAAAAAACATACTTGGTAATAAAACCATAGAAAACTTACTAAGGGATAATGCACTACAAAGAAACCTTTTGTAATTTTCCGATATGCAATAGTATCATACCATACTCATATGTGTAGTGTTCATGTACAGTCATACATTTTGATAAGACCTCACAAAATGGGTTGTACTTTAGTACTTCCTATAGCTACACACGACGCCATCACATAACATATATCTAACACTAGAAGGCAGACCATTCCATGCCATAAAACAAACAACGGAAAAAGTTGTACCATAAAACTCCACCCTTAAATAAAGGTTTTAATTCACTGGTATACGTTGTCAAACTCGTTCGAGGAGTTGTGAGCTGTCCAGCATTACTACAAAGATTAGCGTTAAATGTTCCTAACAATTACACTAGACTGCGCCGGCAAGAACTGTTCTCAATAACATACGCAAGAACGGGTCTTCCAGCCGCTATGCCTGTTGGAAGGGCCTTAACTCTTCTGAACGGGACTGCTTCGGATATTGACATATTTCATATCACATTACCAAAAGCAAAAGTAAATTTTCTTCTTAGATTGAGCGCGTTAGAAGGCACTCATCAACATACCTAAATGACTGTGAATATATATGTGTATCATATGTTTGTGTGTATATACTCGTTTGTATGCAAATGCATTATTTTTTATTTTATATAATTTTTTAACTTATTTTTTTTCCTCTATGTAATTTTTCTTCTTTTTTGATGTTTTGTATTTTCAAAGTAATTGGGCTAAGCCTGTTTTGAAAAAATAAATAAATAAATAACCATGAAGATAATATATAAATAATATAGAATAACTTTGTTTACAATTGAAAATATCCCGTTTAATATTTAAAAAGTCCAGCAATTCAGGATGATAATTTATCTTTTCCAGGATTCCTTATGTATTTCTATTATGGAATTAAGAATTCATCTCTGGAAATTGGAAAGGATGAAGAAGAAGACATCCAAGTCCAGGTGCCAGTAGAAAAGAAGAGGCGCAATGAACCAGATCCTAACAAAAGCATCTTTGAGGGTGATGGAAACTTCAACATGGGCGCTTATGGGGGGTATGTATTAAAAAATGTTGAAAGATCTTTAAAAATTATTTTACTTGCAGAGGCACCGAGTTAATACGCGTAATGCGTGCGGCGTGCAAAGACACCCAATTCAAGGAGTGGCCGCAGGATTACCTGTATTGTATTGCATTGTATACTTAAGAAATTGTAGCACAGTTCCTGTGACAGTTCACAAATTTACCCCAATACAACCTTGTAACAAAACAAAGCTGCTGACTGTAGGCCGAGCGCAACACCAGATGAGAATAGTGATGTCGGGTAAACCACTAAAGAACACCGAAGAGTTTGTCTACCTCGGGAGCAAAATAACATGGGACGGTCGGTCTAAGAGCGAGGTCGACAGCTATATACATCAGGCTAGACTTGCATTTAATAAAAGGTCGAAAATAATAGAATCAAATAATATAGACCTAAAACTGAGAATACTCCTCATCAAGACCTATGTATGGAGTATCTTGATGTACGGCTGCGAGACATGGTGCCTATCCGAAAGAGATAGACGAAGACTAGAGGCTTTTGAGATGTGGTCCTATAGAAGACTATTAGGAATTTCCTGGAGAGACCGCATCACAAATGAAGAGGTTCTCCAACGAATCGAAGGAGGAAGGCACCTGCTCAGGATCCTGTCCGAAAGGCGTGCAAGATGGATCGGTCATATAATACGACAAGAGGGCCTCTTGCATGCCATAATGGAGGGTATGACCGAGGGGACAAACTCTAGGGCACGCCCACGCCGAGAGTACCTGGAGGACCTGTTGGTGGAGAACCAAAAAAAAAAAAACCTTGTAACGACATTCAGTAATTTTAATTATTATTATTACACATGACAAGAAATATACACAATTTGCGAAAAAACAACAGGTAATTTGATTTGGACATACAATTTTAATGGATCTGGGTTTGTTGCCTTTCATTTGTCGTATCCCCAGTAAACTAGGCTTTTGCCTGTATCTCACTGAGGATATTTAGCATGAAAAAATAAATCTATACTTCTTTCCGATTTTTTATTACACAAAAACAAAACCCCGTGGCACGCTCTCATCAACCTGACAGTGACACTCAACTACAACTGGAAACATCTTGCGAAATTCAACTCCTCACACATCATCACTCTAGAAAGACCAAAAATATTCATCCCAAAATATACCGCACACAATCATAAGAATAAAAATTAAAATTAAAACAAAAAATACACAGAAACACAAATACAAAAACAACCAAAATTAAAACAACAAGAAGAAACCCACACTCACGAGGTCACACAAATCTTTCCCACTCGTCATTCATCCTGAAAGCCCAAGTACCCAAAATCCTGTCGCAATAACAACCACGCTCCGATCGACTGTCTAAATGGTTTTCCTACCTTTACAGTTATTGAAGTCGGCACGCCATTGTATGTAATGTATCATCATCATCATCATCATCAATGGCACTACAGCCCATTGTGGGCCCCGGCCTCCTCCAGCAGTCGTTGCCATTCCCCCCTATCCTGGGATGCACTCCTCCATCCCCTGGTGCCAATCACGTTTGCATCATTCTGCACCCCATCCATCCACCTAAGCTTTGGTCTGCCCACGCTACGTCTTCCTTGGGGCTTGGAAAAGAGTACTTTGTTAGGCATTTCCTCTTCTCCCATTCTTGCTACATGCCCCGCCCAACGTAGCCTCCCAATTTTGATGTATTTTATAATGTTGGGCTCTTTGTATATGCTGTATAACTCCTCATTATATCTCACTCTCCAAGATCCATTTTCCTGTATGGGTCCGAATATTTTTCTGAGTATTTTGCTTTCAAATATTAGAAGGGAAGATTCGTTCTTCTTACTCAATACCCAGCATTCAGACCCATATGTGAGGACAGGTCGTAGCAGTGTCTTATAAATGGTATGTAATGTATACTATGATACAATTTAATTATTTTATCAACTTTAATATAAGCCTCAATTCTAATAAATAGCAAGTTATTTAGGTAAATACATTACATAAAACTAACAATAATGACAAATTAATACATCTTGTTACAAATTAGCAAAAATCTGGCAGTTTGTTAAAATCAAATAATATTTGGTGACGTTTATCAAAAGTCACTATTAGTCTTCATTGACTAGGGATGGGGTATTCGATAATTTGATTTCCGTTTTTTTATACTTAAAATTAAATGTTCGTAATTAATATTAATTCACAGTGGATCTTGGCCTATTTAAAGATAGATACAAATCATATAAAACATTAGAAAGTCAGTATAATGATAATTAGGAATTAAAACGTCAGTTTAGAGAAAAACAATTTTTCGTTTTATAAAAAAACTATTTGATTTGTAAAAAAAACGATTTTACCCCATCCCTTTGAGACATGACGTTTCAAACGTTACAGGAACCATCCTACATTTTCCCAAGTATAGTACACCTTACTCCTTGATTACCTGTGTTGTATTGCATTGTAGTACACTTTCATTGTATACAGTACAATCTGGTGGGTTTATTGCTGTGTGGTAATATTTTCCAACCTACCAGAAGAGGCCATGGATTCAGATTGCATTCATTCATTTATGAACTGGTTTTCCATGATGGTTCATGATTACTTTAGAAAGAGGGTATATCGAGTTCACCATTCTCAGATTCACCATTCTACATAAATAAAGATGATACGGTACAGAGAAACTGCTAGTGGCCAAGAGTAATGTAACGTGGACCAGCATATATTGAAGAGAGTCATCTCATGGTGGTTCTGTCAGATCTTCACAGGATGCCTTTCAGATAATTCCAAATCTATATGGAAAGGTGTTTGTTCCAAGAAGAGTGTCGTTCCATCCATCTTCAACATGAAGAGTCACCTATTGGGTGTTAACATAAGTTGTGTCCGTTTTTTTTTTCAAATTTAAAAATGAGAACCAAAAGTAAAACAAAATGGTAAAGGTTATACGTCATTCGAAAGATAATTTTCTACTCTACAAGATACCGTGTTTGCTTTTACGTTACATTTATTATTTTATTTGATTACAAGCCTTCAAAATGGAATGTCAAGTAGACGAAAATGAGCATTTTCGACACCTCCTTCTGTTTGCGTTCAATCGAGGGAATAAAGCTGCTCGTGATATTTGCGAAGTGTACGGTGAAGATGCTATAAATGAAAGGAAAGCTCGTCGGATGGTTTTTTGAGTTTCAAAGACGGTAATTTCGACCTGAAAGACATGGAGCGTTCCGGACGACCAGTGGACTTCGATGATGACCGCTTAAATCATATTATTCATGAAAATCACCGTAAAATTGACTGAGCAGATGAATTGCAGACTGTATATTGCCATCTTAAATCAATGGGAAAAGTCCAAAAGTTTGGCGCTTGGGTTCCACATGTTTTGAGTGAAAATAACGAAAATCAACGTTCGAAAATGTCTGCTGGTTTGCTCGCGTGTCATCGAGCTACGTATGGCCACAAACGTATAAGGTAATTTCGATCTGAAAGACATGGAGCGTTCCGGACGACCAGTGGACTTCGATGAGGACCGCTTAAATCATATTATTCATGAAGATCCCCTTCAAACCACCGTAGAATATGCTGAACAGATGAACGCGAATAGAAGGAGGTGTCAAAAATGTTCACTTTTGTCTACTTGACATTCCATTTTGAAGGCTTGTAATCAAATAAAATAATATATGTAACGTAAAAGCCAACACAATATCTTGTAGAGCAGAAAATTTTCTTTCGCATGACGTATAACCTTTACCATCTTGTTTTACTTTTGGTGCTCATTTTTAAATTTGAAACAAAACGGACACAATTTATGTTAACACCTAATATATTGTATCAACTGTGTGTATTATATAAAAGTAATTATTTCTTCCAGCTATAACGACCCCAACGCCAGCTGGGACAGTGGTGATCCTTACGCCAACCGCACCTGGGACTCTTCCAACACGTGGGGAGACCGCTTTGTCTCTCAGCCTGCCTTTTCCAATGTGGAACAAAGGTATGTTAGTTCAGTTATTCGGTTTCAGTAATTATGTTTTTTAGGTCGTATGATTTTTTAAATTTTATTCACATATCCTTCCCTGTTATTTTTATACAGGTATCCCTTGCTTTACATGATTTATTGGTTCTAGGAAAAAATTGTAATTAAAAAAACACGTTAAATGAATTGATTTTAATCTAGGTGAGATTGGTTTCAAGCAGAATTAAAAATTAATAAAGTAATATTATTTTATTTTTCAATTCCAAAATCTACATATATACTACGAATGAATGTGGAAATTTTAACAAAACAAATATGCGATCAACGACACACCAATTGAACAAGTAACAAAATTTAAATACTTGGATGCTAGCATAATGTGCAATAATGACCTCAATGGCGAAGTATTTGAACAATCACAAAAGGCCGCAGCTATTTCCGGATGTTTAAAGAGCACTACACAATATGTTAAACATCATATGCTATGCTGACGATGCCACCATCATAACCGAATCAGAGGAAGACCTGCAACAAATGTTACATCGATTCCACACTGTTTCCAAAAAATACAACATGTCTATCTCAATCAGCAAGACTAAATGCACGACTTAAGCGCCAGAGAGCAAGCTGGATGCAGTGTGGTGATCGACGACACACCAATTGAACAAGTGACAAAATTTAAATACTTGGATGCTAGCATAATGTGCAATAATGACCTCAATGGCGAAGTATTTGAACAATCACAAAAGGCCGCAGCTATTTCCGGATGTTTAAAGAACACTACACAATATGCTAATCATCATATGCTATGCTGACGATGCCACCATCATAGCCAAATCAGAGGAAGACCTGCAACAAATGCTACATCGATTCCACACTGCTTCCAAAAAATATGTTACAACATGTCTATCTCCATCAGCAAGACTAAATGCACGACTCTAGCCAGAGAGCAAGTTGGATGCAGTGTGGCGATCGACGACACACCAATTGAACAAGTGACAAAATTTTAATACTTGGATGCTAGCATAATATGCAATAATGACCTCAATGGCGAAGTACTTGAACAATCACAAAAGGCCGCAACTATTTCTGGATATTTAAAGAAAACTATCTGGAAAAACAAGTATTTGAACATCCAAAGCAAGGTGAGGATATACAAGACCTGTGTCCGCCCCGTAATGACATACAGCATAGAGTCCAGAGCCGACACTGTCAGAACCAAAAATCTCCTTCGAACTAGCGAAATGAAGGTACTCAGGAGTATCGCTGGCAAAACCCTTCGTGATAGAGTACGAAAAACAGAAATCCGAAGGACGTGCGAAGTTGAGGATATTGTCAGATGGGGACGACAGAGAAGAAGGTTCTGGAATGAACACGTATCCAGAATGTCGGAACCGAGAGCCGTAAGAATGACCAGGGACAGTATCCCCCGAGCGAGCAGACCTCCAGGACGGCCTACCAAAAGATGGAAAGACAGCTGGCAGTCGATGTCACAAGAGGGAAACGATGATGCAGAACCATAAGAGGCCAACAGGCCTAAAAGAAGAGGAAGAAGAAGAAATATACAGAGCAGTTAAGTAGGTGTGATAGAGTAACACCAAGGAAGATATGATTGAATCAAGTGATTGATATTTTGATGGAATAAAATGTAGTCAGAGAAATTGTAGAAGTTGTATGGATGTGGAAGAGGCAAAAGATGTGTCTTTGCCTACTCTGACAAGGAAAGGGCATTATGGTATGTACATAGTTTAATCGGATAAATTCAAATAGGTTTTTAATGTTTTGTTTTCTTAATTTTATTTAAATCACGTTATAGTGAATTTGAATAAAATGATATTGCATATAATGGAGGTTACCTGTATTGAAATTTTCAATAATTCTAATTTGAATTTAATAAAATTTCTTTCTATTTCCCTAGATACGATGTGAAGACTAACAACACCAAGTCAGCCCTGGTCGATGCCAAAGCCGGCACCTCTGTGCTGTGGCAGAACGAACCCGCTGCCTTCCCCACCTGGGACGACTGAGCGCCCTCCCTCGCATGCACACCCTCTCCACCCCGCCCGGCAGCGCGTTGTTTCATAGATAGCCATACAAAATTGTAAAGCATATAATCATACTTATCACCTAATCATAATATTACATTGTTTTACCTTGAGTGACTCCATTGCCACCTGATTAATATTTCATAGATAGCCATACAAAATTGTATAGCATATAAATCATACTTATCACCTAATCATAATATTACATTGTTTTCCCTTGAGTGACTCCATTGCCACCTGATTAATATTTCATAGATAGCCATACAAAATTGTAAAGCATATAATCATACTTATCACATAATCATAATATTACATTGTTTTCCCTTGAGTGACTCCATTGCCACCTGATTAATGTTTCATAGATAGCCATACAAAATTGTAAAGCATATAATCATACTTATCACATAATCATAATATTACATTGTTTTCCCTTGAGTGACTCCATTGCCACCTGATTAATGTTTCATAGATAGCCATACAAAATTGTAAAGCATATAATCATACTTATCACATAATCATAATATTACATTGTTTTCCCTTGAGTGACTCCATTGCCACCTGATTAATGATAAGCATCTCGTGAAGAAACATTACTTCATTTGTACTTTATTTAGTTCAGGTTTAGATTCTTTAAGTTTCGTTCATTTTCATTCAACATAACCGACAAATATCAACCGATCAAACACCATCTTGATTCGGTCAGAACCGTTGAAATGACACGAAATACTGGGTCCTCAACTAGACACTCTACATCCGTGCAATTTGATTTTTAAGGGGGGCAATTTGAAAATAAACTCGTTCAGAATTTAAGTTAACCATATTTCTATATTGTGGTTCACGAGTATGATACAAGTATAACAAATATAGCGATCCGGATCGCAGCTAACTTCACTCCACTGTCGCGTTTACGCCGTGACGTAATACGTGACAGTGGAGTGAAGTTAGCTGCGATCCGGATTGCTTTATCTGTATACTTGTATCATGGTTCACGAGTACAGGTGTTTCTTTGTACTGGCAACAATGATGATCGAAATCTGACAGTTATTGTTTTGGGATAAAAAACTCAGTCGCCTAACCAAAAATACTTAGTGATTTCTTCCTTAAATCCATCATTTAAGTTTCTTTAATGAACAATTCAATTTTTTAATATTAAAAATGATGTATATGTTTATGTTACGTAGGGGCTCCACGACAAAGAGGCCGCGACAAAAGGGTTAAAGTTTAACCCTTTTGTCGTGGCCGCTTAGTTGTATTTTGATCGCTTTGTCACATCACCGTTACATAGGGGCGGGGGGGCATAAGAATTTTAGAAAGGCTTAGGTGGGGCATAGCACAAAAAAGGTTGGGAAACACTGTTCTACATCATCTCATGCTAAACCGAGACTGTGAATCTTGATTTAAGTTAAGAAATAGTACTGACATGATTTTACTTCACATTTTGATATCTCCAGCGAAATTATTAACGAAAAGCAGATTTCATCAGTAACAAGTTTTATTAATTTATTTGTAAGATGCTAAACAATAAAACTGTCAAAATTTCTTTCTCTCATAATAAATTTAACATCATTTTTTTTGTATAGCCTTCATGAACAGTTAAATGTCAAAACACTGTCAAACTGCTCGTTAAATCGTTATCATTATTTTCATAAGTTTTTAACTTCCTGGAATACTGCAGCATTTTATCTTGGACTATTACTATATACTAGTTGCAACCCGTGAAATATTCACGGAAATAAAACAAATTCTACATTTATGAAAATATATATTCATAAATGTAAAATTTGTTTATATACTCGTATACAATTTATACATCGTCCCCTTTTACACCGGTTCAAAATTGTTAGCCAGGTAATTAAAATTCATTCAATATCACGGACCCACCGAGATTCAAATTTCGAATTACTTTCGGAGAGAATCCAAGTATTCCTCTCTCGCTCTCTTGTATTCAAAATTCGATTCTCGTATTCTTTCTTTGACGACAACCATCGTATGGGTTTTGGCCTATTTATATTATGATGTAGAAATATAAAAATATATATGAAAATGCATAGAAAGTTATGAGTTTTACAATACTTTTAAATTTTTACACAGAAATGAATCTTTATGCTATGAGACCTCTGACTCTTATGACCATATAACTTTTTAAGAGCTTTAACTTTGTTAATGACCTACTCACTAAAACTTCTCTCAAAAGTCAATAAGTCAAGTACAAAAACAAAATTATACTAAGAACTGATGAAATGAAAATTCTCAACACCATTGTAGGCAAAATACTTAGACTGAGGCCACACCAAAATGCTTCGCTAGGTGCCACATGACTAATAGACTAGGTGATTTCATGCTTGGCCACACCAAAGTGCTTCACACAAATTCATTTGACATTTGGGAGCGGTTGAGTCAACAAAATATGCCACCTCTTCTACATCCATCACCTCTTCTACATCCATACACCGCATACAGTTCCAACGATTTCAAACTTTTCACATTTCCTTTCAAAACATCATACATTTGATCTTACCATACTTTCCTCGGTCTTTGTCGAAGGCTAAGGCCACATCAAAGTGCTTCGCACAAATTCATTTGACATTTGGGAACGGTTGAGTCAACAAACGATGCCACTCTCAAAACTAACCAATTTCATTACAACTTAACATCTTTATTTACTTCCTGTGCAACTTCATTCCAAAGTGATTTTATTACAGGTACATTTTTATATAATTTGCTCGATGGGTTCCACAAAGGCTCCCTTTTAAACACAGCTGTTTTTAAAACTTCCGCCATCTTGTAAAATCACTTGGTGATACAATAAAATGAAGAGACTCACTAGGTGACTACTAGTCATGTGGCGTGACACGAAGCGTCCAGTGTGGCCATTGCGATAGTATGCGGTGCGTTGCTTCGCTAGGATATGTCGCCTAGCTCACAACGTAGCTCTAAGCACCAAGCGAGGCTACTACCTGTGTGACCGAGGCCTTAGAGATAGAATAAAAACTCATCTCTCTGAAAAATATGTGAAATATAAAATGTTGTGAGATAGGGTAAAAACCGCAGAAGACACTGGCAAGACCACTTGGAAATAATGGATAATACAAGGTTTCGCTACATGGCAGTGCATGAAATACAAGGTGGCAGTCGTCCCCCAGGAAAACCTCTAAAAAGATAGAAAGATAGCTGGGAGTCAACATCTCACAAGAGAAAATCCTAATGATTAACAGATCACAGGTCTAACTGAAGAAAAAGAAGATAACTTAATAATAAAATGGCAATTTATATAGCACTGTTTATAGAGCAAACTCTCCTCAAGGGTGCTCAAAATTTATATAGCACTGTTTATAGAGCAAACTCTGCTAAGATGGTCAGCAGGTGTGTCCCTAAGAGACAAAATAAAAAGCTCACGCATTCGTGGAAGCATAGATGTTACAGACATCAACAGCAAGATGGAGGAGAGGTGATTGAGATGGTATGGGCACATTAGACGCAGAGCACCCAATCACATTGTGAACCAGGCAATCTCCATGGATCTTCCTCGAATAACAACCAGAGGAAGACCAAAGAATTCATGGGTGGTGCGTAAAGATAACCTGATGCAGAGGCACGGACTGGGGTATGTAGTCTGGGACAGAAGAGCATAAAACCTTAGGACGAGGAGAGCTGACCCCAACAGTCTTCGCAGACAATGAGTTGGGATGGAGCCAAGGAGAAGGAATAGAGCAAGCTCTCCTCAAGGGTGCTCAAAATTTAATCAGGAAAGAGTAGAAATTTGTCATAATTTTTTTTGATTAAATAATTGATTTACAAAGTGTTGATGCATTAAATCACTAGGAATACATTTTTATTCAGATGTTAAACAAACATGCATCAGCCATAGATAAAAAAAAGTTTAAAAATCTAAGTCTCCTTTTTGGAATTGCTGTGAAAAGTGCCTAGGTTATTAATGGATTTAATAATGGCCCAATATTCTAAGGATGTGATAAAGCGGGAAAAATAAAAATGTATAATTATTGTTGACGGCAATGAAGGAACAAACTAAATATTTAAAATACAATAAATAGATTAACCAAGAAAAATAATAAAACACACTTGGCATTATTAAGAGCGTAGAAACAAAATCATTTTCTTTCAAAAACATATCTTTTGATACTCATGTTTTTAGATTATCAAAAATAGAACCTTCAAAGAGGCAGATCATTTTTTGAGTCGGATGTATTTGCTAAGACTGTAAAAGTACTCCTGTAATTTTTTTGTCATACCTCTAAGTTAGAAAGCACAAAAAAAACCATATCTAAGAAATGATAGGTGCGTTTTCTTAAGTTCTGAAAGCACAGATTTTAACTGTAGAAAAAGTTATTACTTTTCTGTTAAATGCGGAGGTATTTATTAATCTATGTAATTTTGATGGATTGATTGTAGAATGATAAGGGTGGATTATTCAATGAATAGATTTTATAAAATACTAACATAAATTAAATGACATTTAAGCCCATCATCATTGCCGGGCCTCGCAGTCGAGGATCTCCTCGCCACTCCAACGTCAGTCCTGAACCGTTCTCCCACTTCGATCGTGTGATCTTCTGTGAGAGAACAGCCCGATCCTGGATGCGTACTCCCTCCCGCAAATGCCACAGATATATGGACCCTGCTGATCCGCCTGGCCATGTTGATGCATATTCGGAGCGCGCAGACTGTTTCTCATATGTCTAGCCGCTGAGACGCCATCAGCCCGAGAACATACAGCTCTCCCCTTCTCACGGTCCCGAGCCACCTGCTCCCAGTCCTCAGGCACCCCGCACAAAGTAAGCGACTCTCGCAGACTATCCTTATAGCGTTTCATCTGTCCACCAAATCTTCGCTTGCTCACCAATTCCCCGTATAAGACGCATTTTGGGAGTCTGTGATCGCCCATGCATATCACATGCCCGGTCCATCGCAATTTCGCCAATAATTTACCAATGACAATAATATACCCATAATTATTACTGGTAAGATTAACTGGCAATAATGTTATACAAAAATGCTCACAATCACACAAATCTTATTTTATTTTATTTGAATGGTGTCTGGAAGTGGAGTGAAACCAATGAACAGATCTTCGACATTTCCAAATATAAGCTTGTGACATTTTCAAGAACTAGAACCCAACAGTCAGCCCATTATGTGTCAAGTCAATCAAAGACCATGTTTAACTTACATCATGTTTAACTTACGTTCATCATGTTTAACATCACGTTTAACTTACGTTCATTCTCATATCAAGAGCCTGCATTTATCTGCCAATAAACTTCTGAGATTTATAATACGAGCATCTAGGCCAGGGTTCTCCAAACTGTTTAGCCTAAGGGCCACACTGACTCCTCCACTAAGACCCAAGGGCCAAGAACTAGCTAGCTCATCATACCAACCACACTGTAGTTTTGAATTACGCGCAAATTTTCGTATTGGGACTAGCCGGCGAGTGAGATATCTATGGCGCAGGGCGCGGGGGCGATCAAAATAAAACATGACAGGTCAGATACCGAGCATATCCGGCCCGCTACCGTGGGCCGGTGTTGGCCCGCGGGCCGTAGTTTGGAGACCCTTTTTTTTAAATACTACGTTGAATCGTAATACACTCATACCTCGCTTTACGGCCTCGATACGTTTCGGAAAAGTTAGCCGTAAAGTGAAAAGCCGTATAAAGAATCAATTATTTTGATACAAATCCATACAAATTCAATTGGATCTGTTTTTACTTCATAAAGCATTTTATTCTTTTAATTTCCTATAAAAATGCTTACATAAAAATAAAAGTACAAAACAGTGTAATAATAAACAGAAATTCAAAATATAAACATATAAATTTAAAAAATAAATAATCATATGCACATATGTATACAAATGTTATAATAAAAAACAAAATAAATCATATGCACAGATGTTAGAATAAAAAACAAAAGAAATCATATGCACATATGTATACATATGTTATAATAAAAAACAAAAGAAATCATATGCACATATGTTATAATAAAATACAAAAGAAATCATATGCACATATGTAAACATACGTTATAATAAAAAACATAAAATAAAATGTTTAAAAACTGTTTTAATCTGATGACGAACATTAACATGAAGAATCATTAAGGTATAATACGAGTATACTGCCATCATCACTTTCCGCTGTTGTGGATTGTTGGACCCAGTTTAAAATATTGTTCCAACGTTGTCTGCTTCGCCTTGCAGTGTTTCGTAACAGGTTATGGCCAAGTTTACTCCTCGAGACACTTTAGCGCTGCGTTTTTCGTCGCATCATGAATCTTGATGTGAACACGGTTTTTAGTCTCGGAGTAGCGTCTGGGCTGAATCTGAACAATGAATCTATGCAGCGCGGATTCTGAATCGCGACATGACTCCATTCAAATAATCTCAGTGAGTACTACTCTTAACAGTACAGCATTTTTTTTTAGCGGTATAACGAAACATACTTCTTCTCCCTGGCTCCATCCCAACTCACTGTCTGCGAAGACTGCCGGGGTCAGCTCTCCTCGTCCTCAGGTTGTATGCTTTTCTGTCCCGGACTACGTCCCCTAGTCCGTGCCTCCGCATTAGGTTACCTTTTTGCACCACCCACGAATTCTTTGGTCTTCCTCTGGTTGTTATTCGAGGAAGATCCATGGAGATTGCCTGGTTCACAATGTGATCGGGTGCTCTGCCATACCATCTCAATCGCCTCTTCTCCATCTTGCTGTTGATGTCTGTAACACCTAGGCTTCCACGAATGCGTGAGCTTTTTATTTTGTCTCTTAGGAACACACCAGCTGACTATCTTAGCATGCGCATTTCAGCAGTTTCTAGTTGCCTAGAATAAGAGTTATACATCGTCCAGCATTCGGAGCCATAGAGGAGTGCGGGTCTGACAATCGTTTGGTATACTTTTCCTTTTAACTTGACTGGCATTTTCGGATCACATAGAACTCCCGTCATTGATCTAAACTTCATCCATCTCACACTAATTCTATGTGTTACATCTGCTGCACATCCTCCATCGCTATGGATGAGTGACCCAAGATACTTAAAGGAGTCACAATTTGGTAATGTTTCTCCATCCATTTGCATTACGGGAGTGACAGCATTTGTGTTCTCGAATAGTAGGTACAGATACTCTGTTTTCTTTCTGTATAACGAAACATTGTGGGCCGTAAATCAAAAAACATTGTGGGCCGTAAAAAAAAAGTGCCATAATTAAAAAAGGCCGTATAAAGAGCGGCCATATAGCGAGGTATACTATAGGTGTATTTATCTCAAGTTTTGTTATAATGTGATAAATTCTTATAATTTTCACATTTTTTTAATTTCTGTAATATCATAATGTAATATCGACTCATATAAATTTTGTCATTGATAATTGAAAAAGGTGCAATGGAAGTCCATCAAGGTTGTGTATTTCATAAGTATTACAATATATAAATTGTTATTCTAAATAATAATTATCTTATATATTAAAAAAGTAATAACTTAAAGAGATAAGTCATTTATTAATTAATGTTTTATTACTTATTGAGGTTATCATTTATCAAAAAGATTTTCTTAATATAAATCTTTTGATTTATCTTCAGAAACACAAAAGATCTATTATGAATAATCTACATTTGTTTATGACATACATACTAATTAACACATAACAAATATTTAATCATATTGTATTTATTCTGTGTCGTGATCAATAAGCATACATGTTACTAATTAAGCGGGAAAATTAAATCATATTATCAGTGCTCATTAAGGCTGTATTCTCACTTGACCGAGATCACACTGTGAACTTCAACACTGCAGGCAAACAACTTAAAAATCTTGCTTAACCCACTCAAAAAGTCAAAAAGATTATATTCAAGCCCTGTCATTATTATAGACAAGTACCCAAATGAATGACTCAAGTTCAAGGGAATACAACCTTAATCAACGCAAAGCATACATGTTACTAATTAAGTTGAAAACTAAATCATATTATCGGTGCTCCTTAAGGCTGTATTCCCACTTGACCGAGATCACACTGTGAACTTCAACACTGCAGGCAAACAACTTAAAAATCTTACTTAACCCACTCAAAAAGATTATATTCATGCCCTGTCATATTATATATAGTACAAGTACCCAAAAGCATCAAGTGAATGACTCAAGATCAAGGGAATACAACCTTAATCAACGCAAAGCATACATGTTACTAATTAAGTTGAAAACTAAATCATATTATCGGTGCTCCTTAAGGCTGTATTCCCACTTGTTCGAGATCACACTGTGAACTTCAACACTGCATGCAAACAACTTAAAAATCTTGCTTAACCCACTCAAAAAGTCAAAAAGATTATATTCAAGCCCTGTCATTATTATAGACAAGTACCCAAATGAATGACTCAAGATCAAGGGAATACAACCTTAATCAACGCAAAGCATACATGTTACTAATTAAGCTGAAAACTAAATCATATTATCGGTGCTCCTTAAGGCTGTATTCCCACTTGACTGAGATCACACTGTGAACTTCAACACTGCAGGCAAACAACTTAAAAATCTTACTTAACCCACTCAAAAAGATTATATTCAAGGCCTGTCATATTATAGGCAAGTACCCAAATGAATGACTCAAGGTCAAGGGAATACAACCTTAATCAACGCAAAGCATACATGTTACTAATTAAGCTGAAAACTAAATCATATTATCGGTGCTCCTTAAGGCTGTATTCCCACTTGACTGAGATCACACTGTGATCTTCAACACTGCAGGCAAACAACTTAAAAATCTTACTTAACCCACTCAAAAAGATTATATTCAAGGCCTGTCATATTATAGGCAAGTACCCAAATGAATGACTCAAGGTCAAGGGAATACAACCTTAATCAACGCAAAATCATCAAGTTACGTAAAAATGGCTCAGCTATTTTGCACATCGTAAATATTTTAAGGAATGATTATTAAAAAATAACTGTTCTTATTAAATCAGCCGTAGATCACATTGTAATTTTTTTCATAGCATATAAAAGAAAATAAATGTTTATTCTATAGAAATATATCATAACTGAACTAGAGAAATAAATTTTGCATACTATATTACACGTATATTATAAGTTTCAAAGCTACTATTGAAAAATGTCTATATTCACTGTCGGTGAAACTATCGGTGGAATCGTAACAGCAAGGACAGCTCTTAAGAGATTTTATTAAAAATCAATTGTACGTTTCATCCCTTAAAATATTATTTTTGATGATGCTTACATATTTATATTGTGAATATGCCGCTATAAGAGTTCTATATGGAAACTATTCAAACATTCTCGTTTTGAAAATATTAGATTGAAATTTAAAACGTGATATTTTATCTTCCCTCTGCCTATTTTACTATAGTTCGGAAATTCTAGGATGAGTCCTGTGACAGCTCACAAATTTACCCCAATACAACCTTATGTAATGTATTTACATAAATAACTTGCTATTTATTAGAATTGAGACTTACATTAAAGTTTATAAAATAATTAATAAACTTTCTGCTCGGTATCCCACGGCGGAGCTTCTCAGAGAGTATCAGGTCCTGAAATTGCCAATTTACATCTCAAATCCATTCTCTGGCACTACCATCGAGAGGAAGGGAAGATGCAGACTCAGCAGAGACACATGACACGCTGGCAACTAATGAAATGTTCACCATGCCTAGAATTAAAACCTCTTTTGCCCAAAGGCAATATGCTTATTTGGCTCCCATTACATACAATGGCGTGCCGACTTCAATAAAGGTAAAGGTAGGAAAACCATTTAGACAGTCGATCGGAGCGTGGTTGTTATTGCGACAGGATTTTGAGTAATTGGGCTTTCAGGATGAATGACGAGTGGAGGGGATTTGTGTGAGATTTGTGATTGTGTGCGGTATAGTGTGGGATGAATATTTTTGGTCTTTCTGGAGTGATGATGTGTGAGGAGTTGAATTTCGCAAGATGTTTCCAGTTGTAGTTGAGTGTCACTGTTTGTCAGGTTGATGAGAGCGTGCAACGGGGTTTTGTTTTTGTGTAATCAAAAATCGGAAAGAAGTATCGATTTTTTTTTTTCATGCTAAATATCCTCAGTGAGATACAGGCAAAAGCCTGGTTTACTGGGGATACGACAAATGAAAGGCAACAAACCCAGATCCATTAAAATTGTATGTCCAAATCAAATTATATGTTGTTTTTCTTAAATTGTGTATATTTCTTGTCATGTGTAATAATAAATAAATAAATAAAATAAATTAAAGTTACTGGACATCGTAACAAGGTTGTATTGGAGCAAATTTGTAAACTATCACAGGACTCATCCTAGAATTTTCGAACTATAATTCGGAATCTCTAGGTTCAATTTCAGATATTTTTTTTAGAACATGTTTATTTTTTGGAAATATAATAAGAAATATTAAATTGCGTGTATTTAAGGTAAATTTAAGAGTTTGATGAAAAATAATCATTATTCGGTAACATGTTTGTCTTCGAACCCGGGAGCTGTACGTTCAATTTGCATTTGTACCAATTATTTTTAAGTTCCTGCCTGGTTTTCAATTAAGCCCTTTTAACATATTTTCGGTTGATGGAAAGAAATTACCTTCTGCCAGGTTGTATTGTATACAACAAAAGTTAAGTACAATACTTGACATCATTTGACAAAACAAAATTATATGCACAGTGATACCTCGGGTTACGAACTTAATTCATTCTTTGATTCCGTTCGCGAGCCGAAATATTGGCAAACCAAAATTCATTTTCTTGGGAGCCATAATGAGGATTAATTTAGTGTAAAATATATTTTATATATCATCATCATCATCACTGTCAACCAGGGTCAATCCACTGCTGGATGAAAGTCTCCCCAAGTTGACTCCAAGAAGTTCGATTTTTTGCTCGTTGATGCCATGTGATGCTGCCATGCTTCCTGATTTCATCTATCCAGCGTACCTTCGATCTTCTTCTAGGCCTCTTTATGCCTCTTGGGTACCATTGGATTATTTCGGATGTCCATCGGGAGTCTGACATTCTGGCTACGTGTCCGGCCCATTGCCACTTCATTCTTTTGCACACTATATATACTGTATATTATATATAGATTTTAACTAACAGACTCTCGAGTACTTTGACACAAACCAACCACGAGAACAGGCTGGGATTCAGGAAGAGTTTCAGTACCATGGATCATATTCAGGTGCTGCGGGAAATAATAGAACGATGTGAGGAATACGAACTCCCTCTGTACCTAGCCTTTGTGGACTACGAAAAGGTATTTGACTCAGTCAAAAAAGCTGCCATACTAGAAGCTCTAAAGACACAAGGCATTGATAGAGGCTCTGTTAAATTAGCTCTGTTAAACTTTAACCGAATACTGGAAAATCGATGCTCTACTGCAATACAAAAATTCAATCTCAAAATTTTGCGTGGTTTCCATATAGAAATTAAGTATCGACGGATAATTATTTCAAATATTACGAACTCAACAACAGATGGTATGAGAAAAGTTATGAAAAGGATTTAAGGCTGAATATAGTACAACTTTATCTTATCCGAGTATTTCTCAATGTAGTGTCAGTCTAGATAATAGCAGAAATTAATGGAAATGAAAAAAAATAATCACTTCGTAATTTTCAAAATTTTAAATTTTAGATAAAAACCAAAGTTTTGAAGTTAACTGGTGTTGATAATTAAGTATTACAAAAGAAACTGTGAAAATAAACAAATAATAATAATAATAATCACAGAGCATGCTGCAAATGATAAAAATAAGACACAAAATAAGGGGTATGCTTTTTAACCTTTCCCTTCCTGTGCTAAAATATCCGCGAGTTCCTGTGCTGTGTATTCAATACACATATAAAAATGAGCTATTTAAAATCGGAAAAATAAGAATATTCATAGCCAATCGCTTTAATGAATTAAATTTGAAGTCAAAAGTGATAATAATGGAAATTTAATTGCTGAAAACATGAAAAGAACATCGACCGACGTTCACAAAACGGGCGAAGAGACCATCTCAAATGGATGCCCGAGAGCTACTAAAGCGACAGAAGCGAGCGAACTGAGATTCTATTTCTTGCGTTCCCATATACCGAAGTAGAGTGAGAGTGAGACGTGAATAGTGTCGCTTCCTCACCCATAGTGGTTTTTAAGAATGAATATACCTACGTCACACACTGGCACACGTTTGATTGTATTTGTGAATTTATTCCCGATTTTCACAAAATATCTCTGATGTGGCCGATAAGTGCTAATTATTATTAATATATTTTTTTAATTCAATGCGTAAATGTATTACGGAGGAATACCTAAAATCTGAACCCAGTATTTATTATATTTATAGAGGTATTAAAGTATTTAGAAGCAATGTGTACTAGTTACATATCACAGGGAAGGAAGGGTTAAATTCATCAATCCATTAATTCTTTGCGCCAGAGTAACGAGTTAGTCTTTCTGGTTTGGTGTTCTCAAAATTTGGATGCTTTCAGAAAGAGATTCAAGACTGGTCTCTTTTTAAGAAGTCATTAATGCGCACTTGGGAGGCTCAACGTTACAATGAATCATCATCACGAAAAATACGTTACGCTTTATATACTCGTAGATATAAAAATGATGTGAAAAAGAGCTTGACTACAACTCTCAAATTGGTATACGAGTATGTTCAAGTTTCATAAAAAAATACCCTCCATGCCTATAAATGTGTTGATTCTCTCCTTCTTGGCCTTCTTCTTCCTGGCACTGTCCCAACTCATTGCCTAGGTAGGCAGGCTGTTGGGGTCGGCTCTTCTCGTTCTCAGGCTGTATATTCTTCCGTTCTGTTCTGGGTGTCGCTTTCATCTAGACCGTTTCTCTGCAGGATTTTGGAGCATCGAGTCATCCGGGAGTTCTTTGGTCTTCCTCTGGACGGCTGTCGTGGAAGATCCACAGACATTGCCTGATTTACGTAATGGTCTGGTGGTCTCCGTCTTATATGCTTTTATGAGATTACAATAAATAAAATAATTCTCGATTTGAACACGTTGTTGTATTGTATACGACTCTATTTTTATAAATGTCATACATTACACTTCTCAAATGTTGCAAGACCCAGGCAAGTTCACGACGCCATCTGTTTTTATCCAAAAATTCAAAAAAAAAACGCTCAATTTGAAAGACCCTTTATAAATATTATAAGCGTCATAATACATTATTTTAGTTCCCCTTGCTTGTGATTATAAACATAAATATGTGCACAGTGACTGGTGCAGACATTATTGAACCCATTATATGGTATGCAGCCCCTATTCCTATTCCCTACCCCTATTCAGTATTTTTTAATTAATTTTCCAACACTTGGAAGCAATACAGTATTTTTTTATTAATTTTCCCATCACTATACACTTAGAAGCAATACAGTATTTTTTAATTAATTTTCCCACCACTTGGAAGCAAAACAGTATTTTTTAA